>VWZT01008395.1:619531-636679 GCA_013397055.1 Pachycephala philippinensis | reverse complement strand
CGCCCACCCACCCAGCGCCCGGGGGGGCTGCGGCGGCCCCGTGCACGGACGTGTCGCACTGGGTCGGGATGGTGCGGCGCTGCTCCAGTGCCGCCCAGAATTCGGAGAGGTCTTCGCCGAAATTGATTCCTTGGGGAATCAGCTGGCTTCCTGCTGATGGGGCAAAGTGTGACTAGCGCACGGGCTGCCTCTCGATGCAGAGGCATATCTTGTGAAAGAGGAGAATTTAAATGAAATAGAAATCTGTGACGATAAACGAGTTTGCACAATTCAACAAGGATTTGTCTCGCCTTAATATTCTGGTCCTCATTTTCCATTAAAAGGCTTGCTTGTTATCCTAGCACTAGATCAGTAAATAGCAACTCAGCATGGCAGGAAAGCATTTACCAGAAGTAACCTTGAAGTAGAAACTTAGATCAGCTTCAGCAAGACCAGAACTTCTTTCCTTTACCGCTATTCCTGACTCCCATATCTATCTATCTATCTATCTATCTATCTATCTATCTATCTATCTATCTATCTATCTATCTATCTATCTATCCATCTATCTATCCATCTATCTATCCCTCCATCTATCCATCTCTCTCTCTCTCTCTATTTCTCTCTCAGAATGGTCTAAGAATGAATTAGTGTTTCTTCAATGACACTGAGAATATACAGCATCATGTAAGGGCTAAGAACCAACCATCCATATATCCATGAAAGCTAAGTACAATACTTCAGTCGTTACCAGTCTCTTGCTGTTCCCACTGATCGTTTACAAACTTAACTTCACTTTTCTGGCAAGAGTCTAGCAGCTGTTCAAAGAAAAGTAAATCCATCCTAGGACAGACAAGTAAAATCAGGGCAAAGACAGTAAATAGTAGGAGGAGTCTAGTTCGGTCCTAGCCTATGAAGGGGCACTTGAGAGGGCAGCTGTTTTAATATTTGCCTCTTTTCCAAGTCATGGAAGAACTACCCAAGTACACTGCCAGAGCACTCTGAGGAGGGACCAAACTCACTGCAACAGCGAGGAGAAGGGGATTTTTTCCCAACATTTTTAGGACCTACACAATACCACATATCCAGGTTGAACTAGGGAGAACTAGGTTCTAAAGTAAGTCTAGAAGTCTTACTGCATGTGTGTAGTTGCATGGACAACTAGGAGGGGGAACACAGGCGATCACATCCACTGTGTCTGACTTGCCTCCTTACACAGAGAAACAGGGCAGAGCAAAGCTAGATCTTGTCAGATCTTCTTAGGCACATTCTGAGAAAGTCTCTGTATATTTATACACTGTGATAATTACAAGCATAGAAGCAATAAGGAAATGCTGAGGTCCTTGCCAGCTTCGTTCATATTCATTGAGAAGACACATGGATCCTCCCCAAGTCACAGATGTTCAATATGAAAATGCCTGAATTCCATTGAATCACAGCAAGTTTGGAAAAACAGCCATGTCCCATGCAGCCCATGCTGTCACTAAGAAAACGTGAATCATGTTCAGTCAGGCACATTCACTGAAAAACTAAACAAAACCTGCTGTTGACATGGTCGGGCAGCGCCTAAAGAGCTAAATTCTGTATTCAGATACAGCATGCACAAAGATAGCGGGGGAAAATAAGACTGACGCAGTTATCTGTGGTTCTGGCAGTATTCATGTATTTTGTGAAACCAGGGCACTTCAACAGTTTTATATGAAGTAAAGTCATATGAAAGCACTGCCCAACTACAGCATGTTTCCAGAAATACATCTTGGGACACTATAGATGTTTTGCCTACTGTGAGCATGAGCCTTACCTCGTAAGTGTTCCTCCACCTTCTTTGTGTTTCTGCCTTCTCTGAGTCTATTCTTTCCTCCATTCCTTTCTTAAACATTTTCTCTTCCTCTCTTTTGCCATGTTCATGACCTCATTCTTTTCTTCCACAAATCATAAACAGAAGTTTCTAAGTCTTGAGGAGATGTTTGCCATCTCCTGGATACATTTAGCTACCCCCGCTGTTCCCAGTCTTCTCAGTGACATGCTGACCTACACAAAAAAGAGAAGTGACATTTGGAAGACATGGAGGGAAGCTCCCACAATGACATTATCCTAAAGGAAGCAAGGTGTCAAAGTGCACTAGCCACCTCCTGCATCCTCAACAGATCACTGTCATAGTGAAGACACTTGCTAGCTCCTCAGATCTACCAAGTCTTCCAGTGTAAAAAGTGGACAGGAGGATAAGCATATTATTTGAAAATGAGGGATATTGGTTGAAGTACACAAAATGCCTGAGCATTCCAGGGATTGTCTGTGAGCCAGCCTGCTCAGTTAGCAGAAAGTTACTTCTCCTGCTGTTCTCCTTTCCTGGAGGTGGCCACCTCTGACTTTGTAGGCAGGCAAACAGCATAGGAATCCGGTTTCAAACCACTGAAGTTTCAAACCCTGTTTCTTCATGCAACCCTACATGAACATCCCACTAATCCACTATGCAAGGCAGTGAACTCTGGTGCTTCCAGAGCAGCTCCGCATGCCAAATTCAGCTGTCTTGTGGCAGGGACCCAACCTCCAGGAAAGGAGCAATGAAGGAAACTGGAAGGTGATAGCTCCATCAGCTGCTCAAATTTAATCGGCCCATATTTGCAAATCACAATTTACTACAGCTTAATCGTCCTTGGATTAATTGTAAATTCTTTTCCCTTCAAGGAGAATTAAACTATAGCAAACTAAAGCTGGGCATGACGCTAGAGCGCAAAAGATCGCTGAAACAGAGGCAGTGTTGTTACAACCATGAAGGTCCATCAATAGCAGAGTTAATTCTACCTACAAACATTGCCTCGCCCACGCAACAGCTGTGGCAGCTGAAGATGTGACCCTCCCATGCTGAGGACATGGCTGAGGTGGTAAAGCAGTATGACCACTTCCTTTTCTGCAGCTCGCTGGCTCACTGCAAACCATCTTCAGCAGCAGCAGCAGTTGAAGCCAAACACCTGACTCGGGGCTGACGCAGGGCGGAGCGCTGCAGGATCCATTCCGGCGCTCATTAGATGGGCGGTAGCAGCCAGCTGAGGGCAGAGCGTGGCTGAACTGCTCCAGACGGAACTGAAGCAAATAAAATAAAACCTGAATATTTTTCCATGAAGTTATTTCCTGCTGTTTGAAGACAGCATGGTCTTAGCTGCTTGTTACTGCCTTTCAGCCAGTGGGCACCATGCTTCCATTTCTGCCTACCAGGTGGTGGTCTCTGATCCTCTGTGGGTTTAGTCTAAGGACAGAGATTAGTTTAAGCAATGCTGAAACACTGATTTCCATTAACCCCAGTGATGCTTTTTCCTATGCTGGGTTACATAACGCCCATATAAATCAGCTTTCTGGCAAAATTGTCGTGTGAGGAAGCACTAATATCTTCAACTATTGCAGCTGGATCTTAGAAAGGACATCTGTCTCCAGCCTTACTGGCTGGTGCCACTATGGATATTCAGCCTGTAATACGTGATATATGGAGAAAGCTTTAACTTTGCAGAGCATCAGGTGTTTCATTATTTATAGTTCTCCAGGCACACGTATATTGATTTCAGCAACACCTCCTTGAAGGAGTGTCAGCTGCACAAAAGATTTGCTGGTGACCACATGGAGGCTGGTCACAGTTACTGTAATAAAAAACTACATAGGCACTGCTCTCCTTATAAATGCAGCAAAATGTAATTAAGAGTAATTTTTTTTTTCTGGTAGCCATCATTTAACTCTTAATCACAAATTAATTTGCAGAACTCATTTTGCTGTGAAATAATAGATGCTTTGCCTTCTCTGATGAAGAATCATGTCGTTGCCAGAACCTGACTGGAAATAATGTACCTAAGTCTGTCTTCAAAGGTAGGAAAGACTTTCATACTGTTTGTGGTACAGATAGTAATAGTGGGGTTTTTCAGTTTCGTTCCAGATACACCAAAATGCCTTCGCTCTGCCTGTAGAGGATGTTGCTGGCACTTTCTGTGGGCAATTACTTCAGAATTTGTCACTCAGATATAACCATCTAAGTAGGATTACCCGGATCAATAGTTTCACATTAACTTTATTTCTAGTCCACTTATCTCATATGCTGTCAACCGGACTTAATAATCTGTCCCAATTTTGTGTTTCCATTTTATGGATTTTCATTAATCTCTTTGCTGTCGATCTCATTCTGTTCCTACAAACCTTCCCAGCTGCAAGTCCAAGTGTCAAATCACTTGTCAAGATGATTGTTCAAATATACTTAGATTTGCCTGAAAAAATTGGCTGTGTCCTATGCATGTTAAATTTATCCCACTGTCCCCTGCAGGATGAAGACATTTCCTGTTATGCACAATATATATAACTGATCCTTTATTATGAACAAAGTTTATAGAAAATATCAAATAAAATACTAAAATAATTATTAAAATAATTAAATTAGATTCTACTAGGTAGATGTTCATTCAGATTTTGACATCCTAACCAATTTTATATCTATATTTAGTTTATAAACTTGGTCACAGATTTAAATAATCTAGCAATTAGATTTTATCCAAAAGTAAAAGACCCCATATTTGGCTGCTATTCACTGCCTTATTTGTAATTAACATGATATGAAGTTGTCTCTAAAACAGAAGAAAGGCTTCCTCCTTTAGCTGTCTGTTACTCCAACAAGCTGCTGCAGATTTGAAGCAATCTCTTTAGGATGGCAAAGGGTTCACCCTTATGGGCCAGGAATAAACACACAAGAGCTTCCGACTACGTGGGTTGCATTCCACATAAAGCTGGCTTTTGCCATCTGCTTGCCACTGCTGAATCCAGACTTTAGTGGTCTCTCTAAAATCTGAAGGGGAGCTCCAGAGAGCTTGATAAAATATATCCCAGGCTGGATTTAATACTCCTTGGCTATAATGTCTCCCTTGACTACTATGTTGAATTTTCTCATAAAATGTATGAGATTATCTACATTATCAACTTTTCTCACACAATAATAGATCGCAACCTGCAATCAGATCCAGTAGTCTAATTCTGTGTGTGTAGAAGAGTGAAAGAAAAAAAGATGCAGAAGTGAGAAACAAAATGGGACCAAATCCTGGTATCTGATGTGTTTGTCTGAACTGCAGATGATACTGAAGGTATGCAAAGACCAAACGCATTTGCAGGAGCTCCAAATCCAGATAATCTTCATCTGGATGTAGTCTCTCAGATCAGGGATGTGAGTGCAGCATTACAGAAGTTATTCTGTATCTACAGGATACCATATCCTAGCATTTACTATGCTTTCCAATCTGTCTCTCTCTAAGCTTTGAAGCTTTGAAAAGAAAGAACTAGCTGAGAGCAAGCAAAACAAAACCATTACAACCATATCTGAAGACACAGAAGTCGTCAAGCAGAGGATTGCTCTGAATTAGCTCTTCCCAGATTTCCCTTCAATGACGTCAGGTAGCTGATGTTAACATTGGCCAGCACAGTGCACAGCACCAGTGGTGCCAGCGAGCCAAAACACAGTAGTTGAACTTTAAAAGTCTGTTAACAGAGTTCAAGCTGCAAACAAGATGCAAATAGCAAGAACGATTGCAATGGCATGCCATGGGATAGGATGCATTTTCTGTCACTTGCAGTCTTTAAATCAAGGTTAGACAGCTAACAGACATGTTCTATTTCAGCCACAAATGACAGGGCTTTAGGCAGGAATTACCGAGTAAAATGAAGTCAGGCTAAACAATTAGGCTGTTCCCTTCTGGCTTTCACATCTATGAAAATCCAGCTTCCCAGGGCAGCTGCCCTGATCGCAGAAGAGCAGCCCACACAGTGTGCTTGAGACTGGAAACCTGCTGCTATCACTTCATCAGCTGAAGTCCCTGCTGAGGACTCAAGCTTGTGGCACTGAGAGGAGGGAGGGTCTACACATAAAGCTGTATCTTAATATGCTAAGCCCCTCTACCAGCTGATTCCCTTGCTGCATGGAGCTAAGTAATTATTTTAAATAGCTGTAAATCAGAAAAGAGCTTTGCTTTTAAAAGTGAAATATACCATAATCCACGTGTGAATTAATGCCCCTGGCTATTTTCTCTCTCTCACGTGCACAAACACTAAAAGCAATGAATTCACCAGCAGTTTTTGAGCCTTTGTATTCCTTTTCCAGATGATAATTTCATAAAGAGTTTTGATGCCTGAGTTTTGGCTGCTGTGCTACAACTGACACTACCACAATTACATACCTAAAAGGTTCACATGTTTTCTTAAACAGTCTGTTTAAGACAAAGCTATAAATACACAAGAACAAAACAATCCTCCTTGTCCCAGTATAAGTGCCCTGACCTGCTGATTTTCAGGGCACACAGTATTGTGCAGTACTACATATTTCTTTGGGGAGATGACAGCTGGAGCTGTGGCTGGATGGGGTGAAAACCCCCCAGCAGCCATAGGGGAGCAGATGTTTGTGTTAGCTTCTGTAGCAGGCTTGTTTTTGTTGGCAGCTGTCAGTGAACTCTTGCTGGGTAATTCTGCTCATGTCATTTTGGTCAGAGGTAGTGGAGCACCTTGCACCTTCTCGTTAAGCACCCATTTTTACTAGATATGAAAACACATTTGTACAAATCCTCATTAATGGGTCCTATTTGATTGAAAGTAAGCCAGACTGAGTGCTGGAGACAGAAGTTGATTGCCTGTTTTAATTTAGGTCATATAAGCTGCATCTGAAAGCAGTTCTGACAGCTTCCTCCAGCCTCTTCATGTCAGCAGGGGGAAATCCTACTTTTACGGTGCTGCCACTGAATTATCCAAGATCTCATCATTTTTTTAATAGAGTTTTATCACTACAGAATCTTTGTGGGGCTGAGAAGGCTCGTAATCACCATTCCACAGAGGACTGCAGACAGATATTAAGCTATGTCTCCATAGGGCACATTTACATCCTGCAACGGGCAGAGAGCCCTGAGGTAAAACTGACCCTACTCTTCTGAGGGAGGTGTCATAGCACCACCCTCAGGGGCCCCAGCCTGAAATAACAGACACTAGGCAGGGGTTATTTGCCAGAAATGCCCCAACTATCTCACCATCACAGTTTCTAGTGCCAAATAGTCTTTGCAGTTTGCAAAGAGTGTTCACAGACAGTGAATGCATTGCGGTGGGGAGCTCCCTGTGGAGGAGTCGCTCCATGTGCGCAGTCACAGAGGGCATCAGCAACGCAACCTACACTTCCTGCATCCCAAGGCAGTGGCTTTGGGCTTGTTTCTCCTTGCTTGCTTTTCCCAGCCGTGTTCAAGAATAAAATAACACAGGCTTTTACCAATTTTAGCTATGTATCTTCTGCTCTGGTGGCTGGAATGTCAGCTATGAGATGCTTGAGATCACAGCATCGCAGCAGTGCTTTTAAAGTTTCAAACATGGACATCACACTTGTACCCACAGCAGATTGTTCCCCAGCACAAAATAGTCAGCAAAAATACCTTTCTAAATGTTTTTTTCATCACTCCTAGTATATTCATGAATATTCACATCTTTGACTATGTTACCTTTAACATAACCCTAAGTATGGGTTGCAATGCTTCCATGCATCATATTTCAGTAAATACAGAAATCAGTGTATTTCAGAGTGAACTCAGCCAAAAAGTATAGGAAGAAGAAGCTTCTTAAACCTTTAAGTAAGGCATAAAATAAACTTCTGTAATGTATTTAGAGGAAAAAGAAAGACTGCTAGGCATCTGTAAAAGGAATGCAGGACTTCTAAACCCATGTACATTCATGCACTAGAATATGACTACAGGAACCAAAAGATATAGGAAGACTAAATTCCTACAGCTAATTTTAGGCAAGAACTGTCTGTAGGCCTAGCTTACTATTTCAATTATACTTGCCATGTGTTCATGCCTGACTTGACCACATTGTTTCTGAATTCCTGCATCAAAGGGTTTATGGCTGCTTCTTTCAAAATAACACAAAATGCATCCTCTTCTCTGAACTGCACTGAAAAATGCCATCAAGAAAATGAAACTGGATTCCTAAACATGTTCATCAGAGTGGGTGTCTTGAGTACAGCGCAGCTGGGGTGGCCTCTCCCAGTGCCACAATGCACCCAGCATCAGTCATACTCTAAAACTGGGTGCCAGCACTTTGGGAATTAGAAGAGTGTATCTATTTTTAAATACATTTTTTTTCCTACTAGCCTTTTTAGGTGACCAAGGAAAAGAATTAATGCTATGCTTTTCAGACTTTACCAATAAGAAACATATGATGACACTCTTAAAAGGAATTGTGAAGTGTTTAGGTCTAGAATAGGATGTGCAACAGATAGCACTCTGCTGGAAGTAGACCTCAGGCAGAGGGAGGTGTAACTGGCTGGAAGGGGCAGTTTATACCAGAAATCCCAGTGTTGCTCGCATCTAGCAGAAACAAACCAGCACTGAGAAGGGCATAAAATATCCTAGTGAATTCAAATGACATTGTTCATCTACCGCACAATAGTTACTTGACTGAAAATTCAGAGAACAGAGAAACTGGGCGCTCTGCTGACTTTGGGCTGTACCCAGAGCACCATCCTCCTTTCACACAATCCAGAGAAGGACCATATCTGCAGCCAGCCTCTGGGCTGGTCTCTAGGAGAGGACGTCCCTCAGGGCAGCCACAGCTACCCCACAGCCCCCACTCTGCCTGGGAAGACCTGTTGAGAATTTTTTCATTATTGAGGATTTTCTCACAGAAAATGGACATGTGAGCAACCCTGCATTTGAGCTTGCAAAAGTATGAGTTTGCAAAAGGCACAAAGAACTCACAGACAGCACGACCTTCAAGATAAGGAAGTGAATGAAGAAGCCAGAAAATGTAACAACTCACGGAAGAGCAGCATAGAACTCGCTGACTATAAGACGCTGACTACAAGCTGCTTTTTACAAAACTAACAATGAACAATTATCAGTTAGCTTTACTGAAAGATGCATCTTGATCAGAAGACGTGAACCAATCAATTCTAATTTCTATGTGCGTGATATTAGCTACTAACCAATTATATTAGAATATGAGGCTCGTGATGTAGTAAAAAACCTATATAAGCACTGTAGTTAAATAATAAACTGGCTCATGCTGATCATATTGATCGTGGCATGATGACCCGAAACCTCGCCACAAAGACCTGCTGCTGGGATGATACAGATGGGCTCCCCACTGCCACACAGGGGCAGGGACACAAGGCTCCACACCATGCCTGCCTCACACGGGGACTCACTCTGCCTTTCAGCTTCCCAGCCCTGATCACCATGTCCCTGCCTCTGCCCACCACAAACCTACATCTGCCTACCACCTCCCAGATAAAAACAGGCAAAACTCTCAGACCACCACACAAACCCAAGTAATCACACAGGGCAAAATGACATTGTCCCGTGAGTAAAACCTGCATGCTTTTTCTCTGACTCCATCTTCAGTTTATTGCTGCATGGTGGGGAGGGAAGGGGAGGAGACCATCAAAATCACTGTGGCTGTAGGTATTTTTCTAGGTCTGGGAGCAGTTCACAACTTCCTCGCTTATTCTAAAGAAAACAACACGCGCAAAAGTGCTCCTGCAGGGCTGAATATGGAGTCTCTCTCAGGCTCAAATCTCAGTTTACACCCATAGAAAAAAACATATTGCCAGCATGAGCTCATGACAGGGTGATCTCTCTCTGAATGCTCATTTTGACTTATGCACTTGGAACAGCTCGCTGTTTTCTCTGTAGCTCAGTCGTGCGATATTTCACCTCGCTCTTCATCAAGAACCAGGAGGGGTCCGTAGTGCGATGGAATGAAAAAATAACAGCAGTTTTAATTTAATGTGCATTTCTTTTATGAGAGGGCCTTTTGAAATGACAGACAAAATTTTTATTTTTGTACACAAAGCCATTCTATGCTAGGGGAAGAGTTCAGGTCTGCATTTTCTCTTTCTTTTTTTCTCTCTGTCATGAATGAGCTGCTTTCAGTTGTTGACACAGGCTGTCAGAATTTCATTGCACTAAACAGAATGTTGGCAGCTGGTGGGAAGGTAAAATGAATTCATCTACATTGAAATAATAATTTTGTACTTTAGAAAGTGGCATCCATTTA
The DNA here is from genome assembly GCA_013397055.1 of Pachycephala philippinensis. Classification (NCBI taxonomy): domain Eukaryota; kingdom Metazoa; phylum Chordata; class Aves; order Passeriformes; genus Pachycephala; species Pachycephala philippinensis. The sequence goes on along the minus strand of VWZT01008395.1, from coordinate 626,650 downwards.
CAATTCCTAAAGCTCTCTACAGATGTGAATGAATGAAGCTTTATAGTGATCCTGTTGGAGGGGTAAGCAGAGCATACACTTTTCAGTCCCAAGCACAGAAGGCACCTGACTTGTCCAAGGTCAGACTAAATGCACCTGAACCAAGATCTACTGAAATCAATAAAACATTTCCTGCAACAAGGCATGCTGAGCTGAGACCTAAGCTAGTGACAGAAATAGAAAATAATTCATAACCCTCAAATCTCTCTTCTAATTGCTATTTTAGGCTACTTTTCTTCCTTCTGTTTTAGAGCAGGCTTAAACCAGAACATCAGCCAAACCACGAAAATTTATTACAAGACACTACGATACAAGAGAATTTGTGTTAAGGCTTTCCAGAAAAAAATCTTATTGCAAGGACAAATAATAGTATTTTGTGGCCAAGATAATATTTAAAGGAAACCACAATGAGTTGAAATAGTCCCATGGGCTTCTTTGCTTGAATGCTAAAGCACTTATCTGAAATTTTTATTTACTGCAACAACTTCATGCCATTATTGCCTAGGTTAATGGGACAGGGCTATAGCAGAAGCACCAGCTAGAATTCAGGATTCAGTAGTGCACCAGGGAAATGAAAAATCTGAACCACTCCGAACCATGCACTGTTAGACTGCTAAACAGATGCAAGTCTTTAGCAATGAGCACTTAAATCATCTTTTAATTTAAACCACACCTTTTTAATTGCAGTAACAGCCATGTAGTCATAACTGTAGGATCCACTTGGAAATGCAGACATCTCTCAACTACATGGAAGCAAATTATCATGGCTGGGGTTTAGTCATACCACAGCAACAGGAAGACACCCAAGTTGCTCTGAAAAGACAAGCTTATTTACTTGCACACAATACCATCTGAACAGCTCTACTGCTTTCACACCTGAGCTGGGCAAAGCAGATCTGTCAGTAAAGGTTTGGGACTTCTCTACTCTGCAGTCAACAGTATCACCAACATTTTTATCCTACCAATTATTTGTAAGATCTTCTCATGCTCTGATTTACATAGGCTTTATATTAGCTATGGTTTTATTTTCTCTAGGTGGTCACTTCACTGCATATTTAAGCTGAGTGCAGTTACAATAATGGAGGATTCCCCCACTTATCTGCTAACCACAGTCCTGCAACAGAAAATATCGTGGCATTAACTTCATCCTCTTTCTCTCCTTCCCTAAGTTCCAAACCATTTATTCATGCCCTGGAGATGTTCTGACCAGGACAAGAAAGCAGGTTTCCAAGTTAAAGATCTTGAACAGAAAATGGCTCTCTAGCTACCCCTTTTCTCTCTTACATTAGCAGCCTTCCAGGCCAAGGGCCAGCACTAACTGGTGCCTGAGCCAGGAAAGGACAAGCTCCCTTGGATTGCTAGAACTTCCCGGGCCAAAACTAACATATTCAAATCAAGGCAAGAGGTGGCCAAAGCAGACTGTGGAGCACAGGCATCATGCATTCACAGGGGATAAAACCAGCTCATAATGTCCATGGGTATCTGTTTCTCATTGGGTAGAAGATGCATCTTCATAAGGAGCGTGTTGAAGGAACCTGATCTTGGGAGGCAGAAGCCTGGCTGAAATGACAGGTTTGTCTCCACAAGGATCCTTCAGAGTCTCCCCATGCCAGGTAACAAACAAACAAACCAACAAAGCCCAAAAAGTTGTCCTGGCTACTAATGATGTCTTGAGCATTTAGAAATCCAGCCAGAATGAGGTTGGAAGCCCAACTAGGCCTTTGGATCATAGACTTGGAACAACCTAAGACAGACACCCTCAAAGGGCAAGATACTCTGCTTTCTCTGCTGATTACAACCCCCATCCAGACAACATCACCTCAGTCTTCAGATCTGGTTTCAAACATTTTCTTTCCATCTGTGCTCGTTTCTCAGCTAACTGTGCAGTGTTGCTGTTGATGGATTACACAAAAGAGAGATACAAGATAATGTATTGTTAATGTAGTAAAGACTCTCCCATCCATATTTCTTTCCAAGGACCCCAGTATAAATGAATACTGCTCCCCCTAAGCCAGAGAAGAACAATCCTCATATATTCTCTACAGGACTATTTTAGTTCATTCACGAATTATCATAACATATAAAAACATATGTAAAAAGTATCTGGTGAAACGCCTGCCTGACTGGAGTCAATGGCAAATCTCCCATTTACTCTAAAGGGACAAAATTTCATCCACTAAGTTCCAAACTGAACATTTTCTGCCTACATTTTCTTGGATTTGCGCATTAGGCAGATGCTCTGTGTTTGTTCAACAGCTAAAGAAAGTTATTCTTTTCATGCAAAATGCTGTCTTGTCTCCCCACTAGAAAATAGACTTTGAATAATTTCTTCAGAAAATACTACCAAATTGTCAGGGTTTGTACCGTCTGATCTGGGTTTGGCATAACCAAGTGAGCTCGCTGGCTGCTAGCCCTGCCATTAATAGTAACAGCACAGTTTGGGACTTCTCCTTTGGTTTTCCACTTGTACATGTCTCTGTGTCCAATTTCAAACACAGCTAATCATGAAGCAAGGAATAAACGGCAAAGTGCAAAGGTTGAGGATGGGGAAATGCATTGAAACTCCTCTCAGTGAGTAAAAGGGCAATGACCTGAGCACCAGGGAGAGTAAACTGGGGCAGAAAAACGTGTTCAGAGAGGATGCCTAGCCATCCTGGCAGCAGTGTACAACATGCATCTCACAGCTTTCTGCTGCTCCTCCCCATGGGTTGCTGCCCTGCAGCCACAGGACAAGATGCAGGCCAGCATTTAATCTGCTCCAGTTCACGCTTCCATGAGTTAACTTCAACTGCCTCAATTTGCACCTTGTAAGGTAAACTGCCCAGTTTACCAATTTGCAATTTGTAAACTGGGCAGTGAATCACAACAGGCTGGGACACAGGCAGGCACCCGCTAAGAGCTGCCTCTGGCCAGGGCATGGACGCCAGGCAGGTACAAGGACGATCATCCAGGGATTGCAGCCAGTTCTCCCATGCACCCAAGTCACGGACAGCAACATGTGATATCCAAGGACATCAAACTGCTGCTGATAACAGGTAAACAACTCCCTGGGAGGTGAAGATAATTGGGAAAGTAAGTATCTTTGGGGGAAGGACAAAGAATGTTAAAATTCTCTCTTGGGAGACTTCGATTTCCCACTAAATTACTCGTCTGTGAACTCATGCCTGGATTTCCCTCTGCCCATAAATTTATGTATTCAAAAGCCTCAGCAGAGTGCTGGGAGATGCAATTCCCTCTTCAAAACCTACATCTAAACCAGCCATTCAACGCGGGGAGTTTTTGTATGCCCAGGTTCAGAAGCCACTTCACATTTTTTGACCTCTCTGTTAGAGAGATGAAAGTCTTCGGCTAATATCTCAGCCTGGGGATTTTTTCCCTCTTTGAAGAAACACAGAGAAAAGGCAAAGGCACAAAATTGAGAAAATGGTTCAAACTGGAATTTTAAACAGGTGTTTAGACAGAACAAATATTGATCCCTCGGTTCATCACTTTCTGAGGTGGAAAAGGACGTGAAAGAAAGAAGCAGTACATTATCGCAGTGAGAACACTTCAGAATTCATTAAAACACCCCATCTCAGCATGCCCAGCTTAGTCTACTCTCTCTGACTGCCTCACCCCAATAAATATTTACTGATTGTAACTGATTATACTTTGAAATACAAAACCCCTCAGTATGGTAGAAATCACCTCCCCTGTTATGACTAGTACAGATTCAAGGCACAAGTGTGACTGCAGAATTTGCTGCAGGGGGCTTATGACCAAAAGTACTGGCAGAGAAAAGACATTTTAGAAAATGCAGCCATAAGGACAATGAAACTTTTAAATTTCTCTGCCAGTATAGGATGGGTGGATTTATTTACCTTTGGTCTATGAGGCAAGACTTATCTCTTGGCTTAAATCTTTACTAAGGGAAAAGAGGAAAAATTAGGGGTTTGATAGAGGAAACTTTATAGTATGAAGTTTGGGAGGTTTGATCCTATGGCCCTACTTCTGTGATGGGTTTATAGGACACAAAAAGCACATGAAAAATCTTACTTCAGTGTTACTTCTCAACATTCATTCTCTTGTGCACTTTTTATTTCTACTTCCTTCTGTCAAAGGAGAAAAAGCCCAGAACAGATGTGGAAAATGTAGATAGATGGAAAGTGAGTCAATCAACCAGCCAAGACAGATATTTAAAAAATGTTAGTGCTTCTTAACCACACCTTGCTCTTTTCACCATCTTGTCCCTGGTAGGTCCAGTGTCCTGTTCCCAGCACACAGGCGAGCTGGGCAGAGTCCAGGGCAGACTTGGGCTTACACTGGGAAGTTCCATGTGCAGTACCACACACATGAAAACACATTAAATGATGTATGCATGACCAAAGCTGGCTCAAAGAAATTAATCAAAGGGAAAAAGAAGGAAAATGAGTGAAAAGAAGATGAGGCAAAGACAGCAAATAACATCAGTTTATCAGACCATTGAATGGGTGCATTTTTTCATTTAAAATGCAGTATTTAAAAATAATAATAAAGTCATCATATTAACTGAGGCAACTAATGGAAAACAAATGCATGGCTTCAGTGAGCCAGATATGGAAAAAACGCCAAAGAAGAAATTTTGGCAAGACAAAGAAAACTTCAGAGCAGAGCAAATACAAGCACCACTTCCTCTCCCTCCTCCTGTTATGGGATGCAACAGCAAGGATCACCACACACAGAGTGCGTATCACAACATTCATGTCTTGATTTAAAAGGAGAAAAGAATGTGAAATAGGAACTGCAAATTTAGCTTCCCAAAATTTATTTCCTCAGGAATGCGCATGTATTTTATTTTCTCCAGCTTAATATCCAGCATGAAAAGGAGATGGTTGTGTGGGGTTTGCATGGCCAGGTTTAGGTAGTGTGTGTTGGAGGGGATGGATGATCAGGCAGCAAACAGCCCAAAGAGCTGGGCACATTTCCAAACAGTTGACACTGCCCTGCTAAGCTGCTGTCACTTCCATTAGTTCCTAGGAAAGGGTTGTCGCGGGCCGCTATTCGGTGACTGCCCCGGATAGCCTTGGCGACCCGGACAAGGTCTTCCCAGATGGGCCCCCTCCGGCCACGAGCACCAGAGACTACCTTGATGACAGGCGCAGCAGCTGAGACACAGGAGGCGGGAGTGGGGTGACAACTGACAGCCTTTATTAACGGGGGAGCTCCTGCTCCAACAAAGGACTGGACAGAAGCCCCCAGAATTGCCTCGTGCAGTCCCTTATAAAGGGGGGCGGTTACAAAATTTTTGAACTTGGATAGCTCTTCCCATTCGCTAGTAGAGCAACAGACATGTATAACAACAAATCAGAACATACAGGGTACTAAGGAACCAATGGATAACAAGGACAAACCGAACATACTGGAAAAAGGGGGCGTGGCTTGCATCTGGGGAACAGTCTTGGATTTTCGGGGATGCCCTCCTCAAAGGGTGGCAAGAGGTGGGACATGTATGGAGCAGCACAGCCTGGATCTACCTCAGTACCTGTGAGAAAACCTCCCAACTGCGACATAGCCCCCAGGGTTGGTAGACTTACACCACCTTGAGCCCTGTAGGAAACATTTTGCCTTTTAGCAGCAAAAACACTTCAATACTAACATCTTGGACCAATGGCCTGGATGCAAAACCATGCTAGCAACCACCAGAGATTTGAAAGAAACAAGCTTTGCAAATAACTACAGTCATCAAGCCCCTGAACAGGAACTAAGCATAGCACCATGGGGCAAGATCCATTTCTGTGTATGCTTAGTTACTGCTCAGGCTGGATATTTGTTAGGGACAATGATCACTGTAGGGAGGCAGTGAGCAAAGCAGCTACATTTTATATTCAGCTATAGAATTTCTGTTCCCCAAAGTGCATTGATCTTGCCAAACAAAATTTAGAAATCCAATGGAGTGAATCAATGATGCTTCTCAGTCCCATTTCAAATGTAAAAAAAAAAAAAACCCAGAAACTATTTAGAAACAGATATACAAAACTATTTGGATGAAAACGTGAAAAATGCAACTCCATGCTCAGTGCTCATTGTGGCAAATTATAGATCACAACCACTATTTTTATCATTGTGATGCTTTCAGACAGGATAGACAACAAAGTTATAAGCAAAACAGCTTTATAGTCTCTACAAGCTCCACAGTGAACTTTAGAAGACGTGACCCTATAAACACAGCTCCTGTGTTTCCAGCAGGTGATCGCTTTCTAACCTGTACACGTCAAGGGGAAAAAAAACCCCATTTCTTCTTCCCTTGTAATACACTCACTTCTCTGATGGTCTCTGGTGCACAGGAGGGAATCAACAGATTATTATTTTATTCTGCTCATGAGCCAACAGGAGACAAAGAGGCTTTTGGTAGGACTGGAAGAAGGGGCAGAGCTCTGGGTTGGCAGGACAGGGTTGTGGCTGTGTTTCTGCCCACAACCTCCCTCCATTCCGGAAGGGGCAGGCTGAGAATGAGGAAGGACGTGGTATGCACAGGAAGGAGGAAAGCAGCATGTCACTATGCTCACCGCTGTCCTAATCAGCCTCAGCACAGGGGGAAATTACAGCAGCCTAAGGAAAACTAAAAGCACTGAAAATTAATTTTAAAAGCTGAGAATCGAATGCATTTTTGCAAGAGGCTTAGCTGACTATAACTACTTATCATCAAAATGTGAGGCTAAGACTTTAATTTTTTCCAAGGTAAGGTTCTCAGGGAACATTACCTTTATTATCTCTTGCTTAATATAAATTGTTCCCCTTGTGCTGAGGGAGAGAAATGACTTCACATGAACTGTGAAATTCATGAAATGTGAATTCATGAAATGAATTCACATGAATTTTCCTTTATGTGAGAACATAAAGGAAAATCTTTCAACAAAAAACAGGGGAGAGAGAAAATGAAAGAGCATGAGCAAAGTGTATTCTTTATTGTGGTGGTTTGAAGGGGTTGAGCTGATGGACAAGGTTTTAGACCAATCGCTTCTCACGATTTTGCATAGAAAAGAGCACTGGTGAAGGGAAGTTCCTCTCTTCTTTTCCGGTCTCTGAACCGGAGGGGTGGCGGGGCCGGGCCCTGCCGGGCCC
>VWZT01008395.1:555525-619074 GCA_013397055.1 Pachycephala philippinensis | reverse complement strand
AGAGACTTTGAAAAGAGTTGTTGCTTTCCAGGCTGGAATTTGTTGTCCTTAAAAAGACACCCCATTCTTAGTTCATGATAGCAGTTGTGGGAAAACTGCAAAGTTCATGAGAGAGATATTTCACGACAGCAGATGTCCGGGCGGGTCTGTTTGTTAGTGACAGTTTGAAACACCACATTGGAGCAGAAGAAACCTCTTTTTCTTTCAAATATGAATGAGACTTAAAGACTGCAATTCTGACCTGAAATCATGTACTATCCTTTGTGCAAGTATGAAAATTATTAGGGGGAGGTACTGGAGGGAAAGAGAGGGTTTGTTTTAATTTTTATCATTATCATTCTTCTTATTACCTTTAGTTCTGTTAGTAATAAACTTCTTTGTATTCTTTAAAGTTTTGAGCCTGCTTTGCCCTTCTTCTAATTCTTATCTCACAAAAAGTAAAAGATGCAAACTAAACCACCACATTTATACAGGAACATTTCTAAATTCAACCACATACTACTTTGGTCCTGTCTACACTAGAGAAAAGCACCATGTTAAAAAAAGTGAGAGCTGACATGTCTTAAAGCAAGGAAAACAGTGTGAAAACACAGCACTGCCCTGAGGTACGAGTGACAACAGCTGTGTTATTTTAAAACATGCTGGCTCCTAGTGGTTAACTGTGAGGTGTGTCCTGCAGAAAATCACCAGTTTTGTTTTTCACATCCAACACGCCTCTCCACACAGAGATCAGTTATCATCAGAGTTGTTTCAGATGAACTGCCTTGCTATAAGTAGGGTGTAAGGCATACACTTACAGAACAGCACACAGACATTTATGTTCCTGGCTATTCATTTTATAAACACACCTCACCTCACCATCCCTTCAGTCTTCCCTTTGAACAGAGCAACAACATTTAAGTTTTTCTCTTCTTTTTGGAAGAGATGTATGGAGATACGATATTCTCTGGAGTAGAAGGTTCTCCCATTTCCTAATTGTGACCATTATTGGTAATGGCTCTTTGTGATTCTTTCTTTTATTTCTCTATAGGTACACCATGCTATCATGAGACTTATATACTCATGAGTCCTGGAATAGTCTTGAGACCAAAATTTTAAGACAATTTAGAAGTTTGGCCACAATTTAAAGGTCTGTATTACCTGCAATACTAGATCTGTTTACTACACTATTCATAGCAACTATTTATGGGGTTTAAGAAATTGTGAACCAGAAAAAAGCTAGACATTTTCTCATCACAAGGACAGCTTTTTACTCAGAAATTTTGGCATTCCTCCACCAGAATATCCCCTGTTCAGCTTCACCAATACAAAGCATTTGCCAGGACAGTCAGCCAGGTTGGCCTGAGTGTTTCCTAGTGGAATGCTGAGGCTTGGCAACTGTTCCTGGGCACACGGCTGAGCTGAACACCTTAAAAAAGAGAAAAAACCCAGAGACATGATTTACTTGAACATCTTCCTCACTTTGGTTTAGGTTTCCTTTGTGTATGTCTCATTCAATCTCAGGCTTTACCGCTTGCCTATTTTCTGCCAACAATGGGAAAACTGTTGTCAGATTTTGTCATTAAAACCAGTGTGGGGTGTTGTTAACAACCACTGTTATGTGTTAACAGCACTGTTATGTGCTGTATTACTATGATTCCTCAAGAAAAATCAAGTAGGGTGAGATGAACTGGGAGGATGGAGGCAGAACAGTTATCTATCAACATCAGGTTGTATATTAGGTTATCCAGTCAGTATTTTCTGTCTCCAAGAACAACTTCTCACCACAAAACCCTCCCACTGCATAGTCCTGTCAATGTTTGATGCAGCGAGACTGAACCACACGGGGACCTGAAAGAGCAATCGATAGCACTGCACACTGCACCTGGACAACATGAAGCTCTCCAGAACAGCTGAGATTCTCACAGGCTCCTCAGGGATGTTGTTGATGGAAGAAGGCCAGGACAAGTTTGGGGAAAAGGGAAAAAAGGAACGAGTTACCAGATCATAATTAATCAGGCTGCAGATAAAGGCTAGAGATAGCTTCCAATTTCTTAGGAGTGTTTTCACCATTAAAGTTTCCTAAGAACAAAAACTGAGAAATTGAAACCTGTGAGAGAATACAAAACTAAAATTGCACTGCCACAGGGTTGTATTACAGAAAGCATGTGGACCTTTTCTTCAGTGTGTGAATCTTTGAAACACACTGTGCCATTTTAAGCACAGTCTTTCTATTTTAATCACTACAGAAAAACAGCATCACTGAACTGGCAACTGCATGGCAACTAAAACTGCAGAAACACCAGGAGCAGTTTTCTTTCCTCTTACGTAATTAAAGGACATTTACAACCTTACCTACAAATTAAAAAACAAACAAAATCTTAAAAAAAAAAAAAAAATCACAAAACCAAAAATAATCAACAGGTTCTCCCAGGAAGACAAATAAACTGCACTTCACTATATTAATTTATGTTAGCAGCAAGCAATTTTATCTATGCTTTTATTTAGCTACCGTGATTGAATGCTAGTTACTTTTGAATTTCCTGTTACAGTTTGATTTAGAGCAACACAAAACTCCTTCACTGGGATTTTCAATTCCAAATAGAACAAAGTAATTTACAGAATTAATAGAATCTGGTCAGCTTGCATTGCCAAACTTCCTTTAAAAGAAACATGCTCATTACCATATTGCATGGGAAGAAAAGACATTGAATGAGCAGGAAAGAATTAATATACTTGCAGGACATGAGATTAGACTCATCTGGCAGCTGAAGCCATGCTCAAAGTTTTGTATGGAATTTTTATATTCACAATCTATATTGCTGCTTTATTGAGAGCAGATCTCTAGTTGTCAATGCAGGAAGTTTGCTTGTCAAGGGGATTTACTTGGAAATAGTTAAGTCATGTTTAGTAGTGTCTTTTCCCCGTTTAAAAAAAAGCACTTTTGAATGCAGTACAAAAGTTTTTCCGATTACACAAGCTACACTCTTGTCACAATAGTCTCCCAACAGCAACGCATCCTGTCAGCATGATATTCTGTGGCTATAAACTCACTTCTCATTCCTCAAAGCACCATTTACCTGTCAGAAAAAAACAAACTCAGTGTTGTAAGGTAATCCCTACATTCAATCACCTGTAAAAAAAACTAGCCTCACTATTTTTCAAGATATTCACCATGCTAACTTTGGCTTCACTTTTCACACTTTAGGTCCTGTTTAGAATTGTGCTTGCAAGCGCTTCCTCAGTGAAAATCCCAGTGCAGCTGCAATTCCCTCCAGACTTACCATTCTGCAGTGGTCCACAATTCTTCACTTGCCACTGAATCTTCTGAAGTATACTGAGTAATAATTTGGAGCATGAGGGCACTGGAACATGCAGATACATACAACACCTGCACTTCTCAGAAATGCATTTACAGCTTGCTGTCAAAAGATTTATTTGCATCAAGGTGCCCACATTTTCATTTTCATAATTGGTTGCACCCACATTAACACACTATTGCCCCTCCATTCTTCCATTTATACTCATCTAATCCAGAAATGCCTCCTCTACTCCAGCCTGCCAGGCAAATCTAACAAGTTTTCAAACATTTCCTTTCAGACATCATAGCTCTAGTCTCCTTTAGTCTTAATTCTTCCACTATCCTTTTCACCTCCCTGAGAGGTTTCAGTTAATTACAGTTTTCTTATCTGGTCTCTGGGAAGTCTTATTTTTCTCTACGTGTAGCCCTTGGTACTCATAATTCATACAGATGCTGCATTGACTCTCCTTTGCCTCTGAAGGACTTAACCCTTTCTCCCTACTCTTAGCAATGCCATCAGCTGGAAAAAAAAGACATTTGCAGCATCCAAAAACTCAAGAATTGTTATTGGAGCAGAAAGAGTCTTGCAAAGACATGCTCTCCCTAAAAATTAAAGTGGAGGTTGCAAAAAAATGTTGGCAGAAATGAGCATTTCACCCATTACCTGCACTTCTCAAACACAAGGGTAAAGTGTGCAGGATTTTTGAGGAAAAAAACCAACCCAGCACAATACAAATTTCCCAAGCATTTTCAACTAGTTTTCTTGTCAGTGATTTCAACCTTCCTTGCAAGGAGACAGACATTTAGCTCAATTATTTTGCTGCTGAGGTCTAATTTGCAGGTGAGTGCCTCCAATTAATCCATGCTTTAGATACACGTTTGGGGCTTCTGAACTCATTATATTCAAACAAAAACCCTAAAGAAAGGTTAACAAAACCCTGGAGCTAACATGCAGCTGAAAGAAGTTAACATGTTACTGACTTAAGTACGCAACTAAACATTACAAAGCCTATCCTACATAGATTCAATACAAGCAGCAATAGGAAGACAATAACACCTAAGGGTTGATCCTGCAAATCCGTCAAGAAAAAAAATATTTTAAAGATTTTCAAGAGAATATTTGGAAAAAAACCCAAGCAAGTCCACATCTAGAAACTCCATAGTTCCCATCTATAGCAAGTACTTTACAGAGTTTTACATCTTTAAAACTACCTGAGCACTGCTTTACAGCAATTGGTGGACAGAATACATAAAGACAGCTTAAAGACAAATTAAAGACAAAATTCTCTTGGTTAGATTTGGTTATGTTGCTGGAAAACATCTCTAGGCACTTTTGCAACATCAATATTTATGAATACTTACGCTGATATTTTTCAAGTTTCTGATGCATCCTAGATGAGATTACAATACTGCATGACTGCTGATGAACTTTATTTTTCAAGATAAGCAAGCCTAGGAAAAAAATCCTGTGAAAAAAAGTGTTCACAGAAGCAATTACATTCTGCTAGCCCTGCAATCAGAGCTTACTTACAGATCCTTACTCAGTATCAAAACAAGAAATGCAGATTCCACTCTGTGCTTCAAAGTTCTTGGATTATCTTCAGACAGGAATGGCCATTCATTTTTCATCCAGCTTATTTTTGTCAGTTTTCAACCAATTTCTGTCCTAGTAAGCACAGAACTGGTTTCACAAGACTTCAAGATTAAAAGCCAGAGAAGTTATTCTTAGCTGCTGCCCTTAAAGAAACCTCAGATGGGGATCTCCGAAGTGACAAGCTCTTCCTAAATGACCACCAGTGAAATCTGTAGTTAACTTGCCTGCCGAGTTTCAAAGGGCCAAAGTGATTCACCATCCCCATATTATGCTTATGGAACAGGTAGTTTCAAGTCCTGTTAGTTCACTTTATAGATCAAGAGTGCAGGTTGACCCTTCTTTAGCTGATCAGGCTTAATGACACAGATTAATTTCCAAATATGCAATGTTTCCTTAGGTATGCTAATAAAAGTTTAGAAGCCTCATCTAAAAATGAATGATGCATCTTGAGTACAAAAAAATGCACCCTGTGCAGATATTTACACACATGGCATGGCAGACTGATACTTTTTCCAACTCACTGGAGGGAAAAAACCGCACCAACCCCTTCTCCCTCGTCCCCAAAAACCATAACCGACCAAACCAAAAAGTCACACCCCACGAAGTGGAATCACCACTTCAAAATTTAGTGATAAAACCCCCAGTGACTTCATTGTGACCAAATTTTCAGTTACATACCATGTAGAGAAATATCCCTTTAATTCGATCCCATACTGAAATTAGGTTAAGCTTTCTTCCACCCACAAAGCTCTCATCCAGATCTCGTCCTACAACTCATAAACTCCAGAGGCGTTTCCATGTTTTTATAAAACACGCTAGAGAAAATGCATGAACAATTCTGCATCTGTTCTGCTAATCACTTCGTGCAGACAGGAAGCTCTCCATGAAACAGCAATCAGTGGTTTCTCTCTTCCCACTACAGCTGATGCACAAAAATACTCGTTACTCTGCTATGGGACACAGTCCATTTCAATCCTAAATTACTTTCATTTTCAATATAGTTTTTTGTTCTTCTTACTATAAAAATCATACTGGAAAAAAGACATGAATTCGTATTGTATGGAAGGTTTTATTGATTGCTAAATTGCTGTCACTTAAATCAGGTATAGCACTTTAATTCCAATCCAAAAAAACTAAAAAGAAGCTGCTAATCAAGACTTGTTTCTGTAAGCCTTTCAATTGCCAAACACATATTGTTCTGCACAACTCTCATGCTGCCAGCAAACAACAGCGTTTTAGCTGCACAGCTTACACTGTATGCTTCAGTATACAGCAAAGAGTGATCTGAAAATTCATCACTTTTACCAGTTACACTTCTTTATGTTACAAACAAAACCCATTTTCTTACTTCTCTGCAATCAGTATAAAACAATTCTCAGGGTTTGTGGTAGAAATTATTTGATCCTATACAGAAGACAACATCAAATTTTATGAAAATAAGGACAATAATTATTTTCTGAGACTAGACTATTAAACTGACATTGCAGTGTGACCCTTTCCAGAACCATGTAAAATACATCCAGTAGACCAGACCCTCCTCTTCTGCTTCACTTTATGACTCATGTGGACAAATTTAATGTCACTGTGTATCCTACACAATCAGGCCTATGTGTGTCACAACTGAGTATCCAGGCTTACTCTGCACTAGAGAAGCACTTCAATGCAATCTGATAATCTTGATGCACCATAAATAATACTTACAGAAGAACACATGATGATATTCACACTACTGTCAAGTGGAAGAAAAAACTGCTTGGAAGGAAACAAACAAGTAAATCAAATGTTCAAGAATATACTTTAAAAAAAAAAAAGCCACACTTAGAACTGGGGTAGCCTATCCTAGAGCCAAAAAGGCAATGTATTATCCCAAATAACAGTGCACAGCCTTTCATTTCTAAACAAAATCTTTACTGAGGGCACAAAAGAAAAAGCTCTGGCAACCACTGCCCCATAATAGCAGATTCCTGCAGAAGTCCAGAGAAGAAACACAGGTTCTTAAGGAGACTTTCTGATCTCTCTTCAAAATGATGAAGAGTGGAATAAATGCAGTTTCTAAAGCAAAGTGCCAGTACAGGGAAAGATGTGCTAGAACTGTGGGCCATAGCTAGAGCTGGAATCTCTCCTTCCTCATTCCAAACTATCAAAAGAAATAGACACTTCTTAAAAAAAACCCCAAACAAAATGAAACAAAAAAATCCTCAATAATCCCACCTCTTTTCAAGCAAGTTGTTTCTGTCCACTCTGGTTTCCTAAAGAGGATTTCCCTGTGAGCAACAAAATTCTGTGTAACACCAATAATTCATTGATTTCTGGAATGAAGCATTAGTAGCAGCATACAACATGCATAAGCCATAGCCTGTATTTTTAATTGTTATATTAGTTAACATGGAAAGAACTGTAATCAAGATCCAGAAAAATTCATATTAGCACTTGAATAAAAGATGCTTAATCCAACTCGTAAATACCAAATATGCCCCTTCCTATTTTGTGAAGTTCCTTCCAACAGTAGCTGTCAACTAAAATTCAGTTGTTTATGCAGCATGGACTCTCTTGAAATTACATTGTCAAACATTCAGATTATAAATACAAGACCTCCTATGCATAATAAAAAAGACCAAAATTGTCATAATATAACCAACTCTTAGTTTTTTGTAAATTACATTGCAAATAACTCAATTCTCTAACATAAATCCTAGATTTGAAAGAAGTCAAACTGGTAGAGAATAGAAATAATTATTGTGAACTTCTTGGTATCAATGAGGCCACAGATTAATTCTCAGCATTTACCCAGCGTAACACTTGCCAATGCAGCTATTAACACTGCTAGCAAAGTTGCCAATAATGGAATGGCCAGATGACAACAATTTTTTCCACTGCTCTGTGAACAGAAGTGCTTTAGAGCAGCACAGACATCACAGATAAGCAGTAGCAAGGAAGCTCACGTTTACTGCTTGTTACCTGACTATTTGTAGAGCCAAGGAAAAATTTGTCCCTTCAGAAGTACAAACTATCTTTTAGTAACAGTTTATTTGAAATTCCTTCCTAAGATCATGGGCAGACAGCAACCTGTAAAATAAGGCTTAAATGACTTAAGAGCTTTTCCTTGAGCTCAGTTTTAAAAGTTCACTGCACTCTACTGTCATATATGCTTTAAATAACCGGAAAAAAACAACAGTTCATCTACAAAGAAAGTCAACTGGTCCTAACCCCACAGCGACTGCAACCAAAATGAATCTACAGTGGTCCTTGCTACACAAGGCCCACTCTGAAATAGCATAAATAAAGATGAGTGCTTCCATTTGAAAGCTTTCCTGGGGAAAGATACACTTTGAAGATCCATTTCATTCAGTAACACAGCACTAACAATGCTCAGTGGCCATGTTTATAAAGCAAACTACTTTATTATTGTGTTGTCCTGCTTGTTTCTAAATTACTCCGTAATTCTAATTTAGTACATACTTAGCCTATGTACAATAAACAACATTGGTCTAAAATCTGAAGTGTCCCCAAGGAATTTCCAGAAGATGACTTCTATGCATAAATTTGCAATTAACTTTTCAGGTCAAGCAAGGGTGTTTCAGACAACCTAGTTCATCAAAATATTTTTATAAGAATCTACTGAATGTAACTAAAAAAATATCCTGCACAGCCAACCTTTTCATGAACCATGCATGCTCCACAAAGTTAAAAGATTCAACTGGTTTGCTGGAATCGCAACAAAAAAAGACAAAAGGAAAGAGAAATAAAATTTATTATAAAACATGTTGAAATAGCAATGACTTAACTGACTTCTTGCTCTGCTGTTCTAGGCAGAACAAAATGTGACTGAATGCTCTCAGGAAAGCCAAAACAAAATTACAGAAGTAGTATGTTGCTGCACTAAAATCTCTTTCTCTTGATTATTTCTGGTTTCCAGCTGACAGGATGGGTTTCTTCAGTCTAAAGGGAAAAAAAAAAAAATCTCCTAAGGATTATTTTAAACTTGAAACTCACCTATAATTAAGGTTTAGTTTAAAATATTACTTATGAAGTATATGTACTCCATTTCATATGTAGCATTATTAATACCTAATCTACAATGTAATTAATTTATCCAAATTAAATTTTCTATCATCTCACCGCCTGAAGTACATAACAGTACTTGTTCTGTTCTTGTCTCTTTTGTTTTTCCAACAAGGAAAAAGATCAGGTTGCCAATGGCATTTCCAAAACAACACTGTATCAAAGCACAGGAACAGGAGTAGCCAGTGACAGTCCTTCCAGACATATCTACATCAGTATTGGTAGATGGCACAGAGTATATTTTGCCCAACTTCAAAATGGATAAAACATTCCTGATTCTTTAGATCTAAGAGTTGCTCCAAGTCTAATTCAGTGAAAATTTCCAACGTTTAATAAAAATCCTTATATTCTTTATATTGAAGATATACAGTGATAAACTATGCAATCATCTATTGGCTTCTTACACTGGTAAATGAATTCAGATTTTAGAATAACAGTTTGAAAATAAGCTATTTACTTGAAATTCTAAAAATTGTCAAGGCCAATAACTAATCCAGATCAAATAAATATGTACAATAAACCTTTAAAGTGCAATCCTTTTTCTGATTCCCATGTTTTTATCAATACAACCCCACAGTTCCCCACTGAGTTCAAAACCCAATGCACATGATTTTATTCAGATTTCTCCAAACTTCACCACAAAGGCCTTTAGCAGAAGAGTTCACAGACCTGACATTTACTTATACTGCAGCATATAATAAGAATTAGGAATGCAGAAATTAGCTACTGTCCTCTTACAGAGTTCTTTCAAACCTCAACAAAATGGATTACATAAGTCTGAACATGTCCTGTACTGACATGTGTTATATTTGTCTGAATTTTTTTGATTTTATGAAAATACTTTAAAAAGCCATTTTGACATACCGCGGTATCATCTTCTTTGTATACTTTTATGGTTTTATCAGCTTCGGCAGTTAGCAATCTGCTTTCTGACTGGTCAAAAACACAAGCAAATATTCCTGATTCACTGTCCAAAGAACCCGGCTGTACAGCGGCATGTACTCTCTGGAAATTGTATCCAGTTCTCCAGTCCCAAAGATGCATAGTACCATTATCAGCTAAAACAAACAAAAAACCAAGCAAACAAATTCAGTATTTTGGTCAGTTAATTTCTATTTTCTAAAAACACGATCATGAACAACTAGTAAATACATCAGGAATACATCACACAACATTCATGTAGAACAGCTCAGCACACCCTACAGGTTTTCCTATTTTCTGTTGCTTTCCTTCTCCAGAATCTCATCCAGATTTTCATCAGATGACCCAGAGAGATGATAAACTACACCACAAGGCAATTGCAGCAAGTTGCTTTGGAAGCACAGTAAGGACTGGCATTCTGAATATCAAGCTCCCTGTTCAGCAGCTCCACTAAAGTTGAATGCAGAGGTATCATCCTACCAAAGAGATTAAGGACATTAAGGACTATTACATCATGCAAAGGAGGTTTGATGTTTGCAGAGGTTTTCTTCCAAATCCAGTTTAAGCTACTGCCAGTATTGCTGCTGCTGGCATCAGCTACAGGGCATTGACAGCAATCTGAACTCTCTATTCAGAAGGATGTTCTCAAGATAATTTTTCAGTTACAAAACCCAGTATCCTTCAAAAGCATTATCTATCCAAAACACATCTATTACAATTTAAAATTTGCCACAGCTGCCAGCTAGACAAGAAATCCAGATGTCTCAAGAAGGGTGTTTCTACAGTAGAAAATTCCAAGGTAAAGTCAACTTCTTTTAATTCAGCATGACCTCCTCTGAAGGTGCTGCAGATAGCACGAGGATGTAAAGGTGAGAATTGATACTAAAATTTTAATTTTTAAAAAGTCACAACTAATATTATTAAAATTATAGTGGTTTTTTTATGTGGAAAAGGAGAAGGTCTTTTTTAAGACTCAGCTACTACTAACATAAAAAAATCTCCCAAGGATGTTCTGAAAGTGTCTTCAAATAATAATAACGAAATATAACTCCATTCCATATTCTGTGAAGTTCTTGTTCTTACTGTGAATGAGCCAATTGTGAAACACAGCTTCATCCAAATTTTAAAATCAAGGGCCCCTTTTACACATAGTTGGAAACATAACCAGAGTAAGGTGACAATGTAATTGGCTGTTTTCCAACTCCTGCTTAGCACATTTCTATGGATGCTAAAAAGCTTTAGCAGAGAAGTTTTCAGCTCTCAGCAGCAGTTTGTGAGAGCTCTGTTTTTTCTCATGTGAAACTATGCAAAACATAATAAGGTTTTTTGTAAACAGACTTTGCTAATTTTGCACTTGCATTTATAATTAGAATTGTTGTGATACTAACTAGAGAAATGAATAATGTGTGAATTGACCAATCACCCTGATAGGTAGTTAGTTAGAAGTCCAACACCTCTTGCCTTTTAGAAAAACACTAAAAAAACTAAACACATAAAAACCCGTCCTTTATTAAATAAATAAATCAATCAATCCATTCCTTTCTACTGACCACTCGCGTGTCTGAGTCCTAATTACCTTTTAGCACCACCGACAACAACACTTTTCCATCTTACTCCACATCCCTAGCCTACAGGACATACAGTATCAAAGGGACCTAATGGGACCAAGTGCCTTATTCCCCGTCAGCTTCAGCAAGAGGTTTCTATATCCTCTATCCAGTCCAATGTGCAGCCAACTCTAGAGGAGGCACTAATGATTAGCGGATCACAAAGGATGGACTCTGGAGCCTTGCAGCAGCAGCCAGCTGAGAAGAGGAAACCTCTTTCATGCAGCACATTAGATGTCTCTCCAATTTATTTTATTTGCATGCAGCTCAGAAACATCCAAGAAGATGAAAGTGGCCCTACTCACTATGAAATGAAATGAAATGGTGTCCTGCAGCAGGCTTCCAGGCCTAGATAAAGCAGAGCTCTGTGAGCATCTCTGCCCAAGGCCCTCCAGCCACATGTGCATGGGGGAGAAGAGAGGAATGTGTATTTCTGATTTTTACCTCCTGAGACCAGAACACCATCGGAGTTCACAGCCAGTGTGTTTATAATAGCATTGTGACCAGAGAGGTTCTGAATGAAGTTTCCATCTGGGAATTTCCACTGCTTAATATTATCTGGAGAACCAGATGCAAATGTGTAACTGAAAGAAAATAAACACAGTATATTAAAGTTCAAAATAGCTGTAGTGAGAGGAAATGTCCTTCATTAAAACTACTGCTAAATGCTACTTCCAAAATTACTTAATATTAAAACTGCTTTTCTGACATGTTTACTTTACGTGAAATGAAGCAATTTTATGAAGTCATGAATTATGTATTCCTACTATTTTCTTTCCATTTCATAGACTAAACTTTGTAATATCCTATATGGCATAGGATTTAATATGCAAACAAATATTTAAAATGCACATTAAGTTCTCTTCAGCTCCAATTCTGGCAAATTTTCAAGTGTAAGGGCATCATCAGCAAGGGTAACAGGAAAAAAAAGACAACAAACCGCAAGCATAGGCTAATGGCTAGTCTTCCAAAATTACATAAGCAAGGAGAAGGCCCTGCAAAAATGTAACTAAGAAGGGTAATTTCTTCCACTGAGTTACCTTAAAATAAAAATTTCCTTCATTTTAAGATGTGCAAGCAGTTACATGGTTATTTGGGTAGCACATATAAAAGCCTGTAGGAATACTTTCACTGCCACAATGTCCAGGCAATTTGCTCTCTATTTACAAGTTACTACAAATAAAAAGGTGAGTATTATGAGAATATACCAGAACATTTAAAAAAATAGAAACATCGAAATATAGGCTGACAGTTGCTACTGTTTGACAAGAACACTTCAAGTTTATTTTCAAAAGGGTGTAACTGATGAAACTGAAACTAGAATCACATTTTTTTTTAAGAATGTAAGTAAAACTATAGGTTTTTTCCTATAGCTACAGCTAACAGGCTATACAAGTTTTCAGGCACACATTGGAACAGAGTTTATTCCTATCAAAGATTCTGAATTTCTGATAGGAATGACAGAATGTAATTTTAAAATATTAAAGGCACAGAAGTAGTGAAGTTCTATGTGAATTCCTTTTCTCCATTGTTTTAAGGGGGATCCAAACAGGCAACTGTTGTGCATCAAAATATAGCATCTAAATATTCAGAGCACTTCCAAGACCATCTGCTTCAAAGCTTCAATTCTCATAGTAAGTTTTCTTTTAAGGCCAGTTAGATTGAAATGTCTTGTGCAGTGAACCACATATTCAAAACAAAGGCCATTCTATTAATCACTGTCTCCTTTAGCGTTAATCACATGTGTGCAATGGCTCATTACAAAACTACTGCACTTTCTGCTCACAACCATTCAGTTACATATTTATTACTAGCCTTAAAAGCCCTGTATCACTGATTTTTAAGGACTGAATCAAAGGCACACACGTAAGTAACTCTGTGGGATATAAGACATTCTCAGGATTGCTAAAGCACACCAATGCCAATACTAGGGAAGCACAATCAGTGCAGTAAAATGTATCTGATAATTGATATGTACATTTCTGCATCATCCTAAATGCATTAATTTCTCACATTATTATACTCTGCCATTCTAGATCATCACTCACATTGGCTCTCTTCACCTGTCAAAGCCTTGGACTGTAAAAGTGTAACAGAATGAGGAAAACTTACTGTCTTGGATGTAGCACTACTGCTCTTACAGATTTCTTGTGATTTGTTAAAGTAACACGAGTTTTTCCTGCCACCAAGTCCCAGAGCCGTATAGTAGTATCATGACTGCCTACAATGAAAAGAAAATTTTAAAAAAACAGTAGAAACCATCACCTCGACTTTATCATAATCATTACTTTGCTAAGGCAGCCAAAATGATGTGAGACAAAAATAGTGAGCTAATGCCATCTCAGATGAAGAAGATGCTGGATTGCAAGTCTTTTCACTCAGTTTGAAATCCAAGAACTAAGAAGTTACACTGCAAAGCTAGATTTTGACATAATGGAAAAGAAGATGAACACTTAACCACGGTATTGGACATTCCTTAACTGAATTGGGGAGAACTGAAATATCACAGAAAATGCAAGTCTCAATACATACTACTGCAGAAATGTAAACACCAGAAGAAAAAAGAAGTGCAGAAAAGCATTCAAACAATGCACAGCTACAGTTGCTTAAACATACTATTAATAGTATGTTAGAACCACTATATGGCCCATTTTCAACTAAAATTAGTAAGAGATATTGCGCAAATTCTCCAAGACAACATTACGACCATCACACAACTACTGAACAAACACATTCTTCATTAGGTTTTTCAATCATGTTACTCATGTTAACCATGCCTACTATACCTGTAATAATTTGTGGTTCTGCAGCTTGGCACTTCACAGTTGCTACTGCGTTTGTGTGTCCTGACAGTGTGTGCACACTGGCTTTTGTCCTTACATCCCAAATCTATGAATTCACAGCAAATATGTGAAAGGTCAGTAACAGGTGCATATTCAATGTATTTTAGGCATTGTCATTGATTACATAATTTCCTTGCCATAGCCCTACAGATTAAAAAATGGTATTTAAGTGGTATTTTTCAACCAACCATTCATCACAGAGCTGCCTCAGCTGGCAAATTTCAAGGGGAGCAGGAACCTGACACTGAACTTCTACGCATCTGAATAATTTAAGTCACCATAGTCCCATACCACCTTCTAAATACTAAGCAATCCTACATATATTATGCAATCTACCTACTAAATTAAGAAAAAAAACATCCTCAAGT
This sequence comes from Pachycephala philippinensis, assembly GCA_013397055.1. NCBI lineage: Eukaryota > Metazoa > Chordata > Aves > Passeriformes > Pachycephala > Pachycephala philippinensis. The sequence goes on along the minus strand of VWZT01008395.1, from coordinate 604,399 downwards.
GACATGACACGTTTGTATTTGGGCTTCAGTTTTATCAACAATGTCAGACAAAGCTAGAACAAATAATCTTATTATTTCATCTAGATTGATGTTAACTTTTGCTAAGTGCTCTTTTTTACAAATGGAAGATATTGAAATACACATATCAGGATGTTAAAACACAACAATGCTGTACTTACTCGTGCTGTTGAATCTCTGCTACATGTCACCAGCACATCTATTGTTGGATGCAAGTCTAAGCCATAGACAGCACTTAGATGACCATGGTAATGTCTGATAACCTAGATGAATAAAAACCACACAAACTAATAATTGAAAGAATATTCTAAATGCTTTGATTTCCGTATTTGCTACCACCAATTCCTTCAATTAAAGAAACCACAGCTTACCTTATTGTATTCAAGATCCCAGCATTTCACTTGTTTGTCTTCTCCACAAGAAAAGAGGTATGGACTTCTTGCACTTACTATCACCCCTCGTACAGTGCTGATGTGTCCCGTCAAAGACAATTTCAATTTGCCACTAGCAAGGTCCCAAATCTGCACCAAAATAGGTATTTTAAGGTAGACAGGAAAAAGCTACACAGTGAATCTGGGAAAACAGCCCAGATGTAACTGATCCTTTTGCACTGTAAGTTAAGAATACAGTCATATAAACATTTCCTCTCTAGATATGACCATGTAAGAAATGAAATCTCAAGAAAAGAACTAGTGCTATGACAAGGTAATAAAAGAAAAAATGTTCTGCAGTTCATTATTACGCAAACAGTAAACAAGAAATTGTTTCCAAGGGCTGGAGACATTTTTAAATAAAAAGGGAACAAAAAAACCCACCCCCTGCAAACTTTGTCAGTCATTTCTTCCAACCTCTTACCTTTATGGTTCTGTCAGCAGAGCCAGTAACAAACCACTGATTTCCTGGTTCTACTGCAATACATCTCACCCAGCCCAGGTGACCACTGATAACCTTCAGAAAGAACAGAAAAATTTCCTAAATCAGAAATAATAAATGTACGTTTTTTGATGTAATTTTCCTTCTCCAACACTGAAATTTGCTAGCATTTACCAAGAAAAGTCAAATGTGAAATCAGATCTGAAGACAGCTTGATTTCTACTTTAGTTAAACAAAGAGACAACTAGAAATTTACATACACCAGACTTGAGGAACTTGCAATATGTAAAGACCCTATTCCTATAAGAAACTTTTTCACATCCTTTCAGACTCCATAACACTGCGGCTCAACAGTTGAAGGCTTGCAGAGAAAGACTGTATTTCAGCACACATTCCTTATGCTGCTGTAGAGTGTTTATACAAAGAACAATTCTAAAAATATCGGCTATTAAATCACATTTCTATATAATAACCTCTTAAAGCACACCATCCCCTTCTTTTCCCCAAAAGAGGGGTAATATGAGAGTTGGACACTTTCCAGTAATAAAATAATGGAGACTGATCCCACAACAAATACTCTGCCAATGCACGCTTTGCTTTCAGCAGCCTTTCTGTTTCTCTAAATTCTCCAAAGTCAGACAGCTAAAATCAAAACCTGTAACTGGTTTCACTGGATGTCATGTTTCATGTACTGTCATACAGCTCATTTCAAAAGATTTAAAACACAACAAAGCTTCTTAGGCAGAAATACTTTAGAAAGCTAGAGTGGACTCTTCTGATCACATGAGACCACAGACACGAGATTTTCAGACAACTGCCTAGACTTCTTCCTAATATAGGAATAGAAATGGGCTTTTCTGGGGAGAAATCTAAGAAATAATTCATTTGACCTATTTTGAGTTCACATCTTTCACAAACAACTTCAAACTAAGCTTAGGAAAACCAGCTGAAATGTAGATCTAAATCAACAGATAGATGAAACCCACATTTGGTGTTCCAGCTATGCTTCTATTTCCAAGCTGTCTGAAGAAGCTTTTGCCTTGTTGAGCAAGGATTCTGACAACAAACCTTCACTAAAACTGTTTATATGTAGAATTAGTCCAGTGACTTCAATTGTTATTCACAGTATTTCTCTGAAAAGAAAGTGCTCCTAACAAGGAGGCATTTTTCAATTTTTCATCTGTTTACCATAAATCTCTCATGGGTTTATTTTGGTGCCATTTCTTTCAAATGGCATTTATCTTAATTTTTATAGAAAATATGTTCAAATACTGCTGTATTTAGAAAACCTATAGACTCCTTGGAGTTCAAGTGTTTTTAAAAAAATTGCTTTAAAGATTAGCCTTCAGATTTCTGACTAATACAGCAAACCTTCTAAGAAATTTATCATAACACAACTAAGGGAGTAAAAAAGAGGTTCAAAGAGAGAGTGTGTCTACAACTTAGTTGTGATCACATTTTGATGACATTTTTGAATCATATTTGATTTCACTTTTGTGAGTGAGAACAAAAACTATGATTTGAAGTCTTACAGAAAATATGTTTACTTTTATATGCATGTTCATATCATATCATTTCTAACTTACTCTGTACAGTTTCCAAGGTGGATGCCACTGAGGTTTGGGCATGGTTGGAGCCTTCTTTGGCATTAATGCAGAATTTTTGTTTCCACCAGCTTCCACCATAGCCTGTAAGATAAAAGAAGGGTTACTCTTCTGGTTCGCAGGCCCAAAGCCTAAAACCTTCTCGTTCTGCCTTCTCAACACTGATTAAATTAAGTCAGGAGATCTCCACACAACACACACACGGATCCACATTAGATGTGCTTTTCACATCAGATGTGCAAGAGACTCACCACAGACATCCCTGGAGGTTGTGAACGCTCAGACATCCCAGCATGCCTGTAAATGTCACCCACACCAGCAGCTGTCCGATTCGCATCCATCCTAGAGGGAATGAAAATGGTTGGTGAATTGCAATCAACTTTCTCCTGCTAAGTGATAAGGCATCACAGGGCTGCATCCAGCTCAGTGTTGTACACCTCTCAGGATGGAGAACCCACATCTCTCAGCACCCTGTCCAGAGCCTGACCACCCCAAGGTACAGATACCCACAAAGCTTCACCTTTTTCTCTTCTACCTAAACAAAATTTCCCTTGTTCCAACTTCCACCCACTGCCTCTCATGACAATACAAAAAAAAAAAAAAAAGCATACAGAAAAACGATGCCTGTCCACACTAAAAGCAATTTCTTTAAGATTATTTGAATTACTCTAATTAGCCCTCATCCCAGCTTCTGTGATTTGCCTTCAAATTCCTGTAGATAACAACAGTGTCAATGAGGTAACACAGCAGTACCTGGACTGGGAAGCAGGAAGTGCAACAGCTAAGGACTGCGCTGCAGATTCACTTGGCATCCTCTGGACTTTAGTATCTGCTGTTAAAGCCACACCTTGAAAAAAAAAATAACACATCAGAAACAAAGACAACTCTTTTAAACAGGACCTCAAAAGTGTATTATACAAACATATATATACACATAGACCTGCAAACAAGGGCCTGACACACCTCTAATATTAAGTCTAATCCTTCAATAACATCTTCACATCCAATTCAAATTACTGAAATTTTTATTTTGGCCCAAATCCTTCCTATCTTGATTTACTACATATGTGAGCACAAAATTTCTAGAGCATAAAACAGTATGTTTATGTCAGTGGAAACAACAAAAAATAAGTCTAATTAGGAGCAGCATCCATCTTTTTATCCAGCTTCAACTGCTACGGAAATCCAAACATTACAGAAATAAACATGATCTTGCAAAGCATTTGCTAACTTAGGCCCTTTAGTACAATTTATAATCCAACCCTATGTGGTGGTTGGCATCCCACAGTGGTGCCAGAACTACAAAAGGCTTAGTCCTACTGAAGTGAGAATTTCAAGCTACATCTTCAGATTTTTAACCTTATCTCAAGAACAGCAGATCTTTTCTAAAAAAAAAATTAAAAACTCTTTTAAAAAGTATAGCTTTGGTGCAGATTGGTGAATTTAACTCATTGCTTTATTTCTCTTCCTAACCAAACTTCTGTCAGTTGACAACAAACTCAGTATTTGGGCAAAATATTCAGGTTAAAACAAGAAACAGCAAAGAAAGAAATCTGATTTTTAACCGCGATATATGCAATTCTATTAAAAGAACACTTGACGAAACCACTGTGAGCAATTCTCGACCCCACAGTTACAAGCAAGTATGCCTGGTTTTTTAATGATTGAGGGTCCACCGAACACTCACATTTGTTAACTTATAAACCAAGACAACAGATTTTCACTATATTCATAATAAACTTAAGTACAATGAAAGATCAACAGCTAAAACTAAGCTCTCACAAGAATTGATCAGGATTGATCATTAACAGTGGCAATTAGCAGTGGCCAATGTAACAACACAGAAACATAACCCTTACAAGCATGGACAAAACCAAATGACTCTAAAATTATTAAACCCTTAAGTGTCTTCCCCAGAGCAAGATAGTGAAACCTGCACCTTTCTGCTCTGGTGATGAAAAGCAGGCTACATTCCACTACTATCAAGTATGGATTCACAGCAAGAGGAAGCCTGCTCCTGCTAGGATGGAGAATGTCTTGTTCATACAGGAAACCAAAAAATTCATGTGAACACTTGCAAAATTTTACTTACCAGGCCCAGATGGGTATGGGTGTGTACCAGTTACCACATACTCAAGTTCTTGTCCTAAAGAGTAAGAAAATGTTATATTAATAATTACATTTTATACTGCACTACAAATAATGCACTCCAACAGCAAATAGAGGAAAACAGAGCAGGTCATACATAGCAGAAACCAGTAACCACTTCCAATGTACTTAGACATTCCTCATCTTCATTAATTTAATTTGTTCTGGTTATCTCCACTTTAGAAAACTCAATTGTGAAAAATAATTAATTTGAATGGTGAAGCTACCTGTTATCAAGAGGACTCAAGAGAAAAATCTTCATACTGCATTTGAAGTAGATATCATGGAAAAGGATTCAAGTAAACAAAGAGCACGGGTGTCTGAAATGTAAGCTAGTCAACTGGTTGTCTGTGTTGTAAGAATTGAAAAAGGTTCTTTTCTTCTTAAAAGATTTTTCATTCTCTCTAAACATGTTTCACTTTCACAATACTTCCAAATAAAACACCTTGGGCAAAATCTCAATATCAACTATCTCACCTAAAATGAAGCAGGATTTTTAGAAGAGAAATTTCCATCTGGGATCTACCTAATACAAATACATTTTATACATCACAAAACATGGATTGAAAAAAACTACAGATTTGAAATAAAGTGTTTTCTGGTTTAAAAACTGCACAACTAAAAAGACTGTAAATATACTATGAAACAAAACTAAAAGAACAAAAAACCACCCCAAACAAACAAAAACCAACACACAAGAATTCCAAAACAAACAAAAGCCCACAAAAGAGCATGTCCCTGATCATAATGAACTTGCAAAAAGGAGAAATACATTACTAATCTCTTAACACCTATGTGCAGCACACACTACTGTCACCAAAAATTACTCTTTTTACCAATTAATCACTATAAAAAAAATCCACAGCACTCAGTAACTCCTTTGTTAAAACAAGCTTTCCCCTTGCTCTGAATCACTTACCTCCTGTGGACCCTAGCAAGAAAAATACCAATCAAAAAAGGTTTGTTTGATTTCTGTATTTACCTCCAGTGGATTAACACTGGACTGCGTTCTTTACATTTTACATCACTGAGACTGTTACAAAGGAAAGGACAAATATACCACTAAGAGCAAACTAACCTTGATTTCCAGAATACTGTTTGTGTCCATAGGGATCCCCGGTGTTGGGGCCTCCTTTCTCCCTCAGGTTCTCTTTGAGAGTGGGCATGTGCAGCACTGAGCCGTACTCCGTGCGCAGCTTGACTGCCATTTTCACCTTGTGACTGTGGGAAGAGTAAAGCACAATCCTCATTAAACCCCAGTTTCTGAACTGTTACCAAGTTTTGAAATATTTTAGAGAGGATGTCATAAAACTTACTTTACAAGGCTAATATTTCTCTCTCCTCAAAATTACACTGTTAACAGTATGGAAACATCTGAATTTCTGACTTGGGTGGAGCAATCATTATCAGAGTTTAAAACTTCACTGAGTGCAGCAGCACTTACCTTTCTTCATCCAATGGGATAGGCTTGGCGTTATCAGCTACAAACATGTCATGGGTTCTCTTCAAAGACCTGAACACAAGTGTGTGCACAGAATGCTTTTGGACTTCCTAAAATAAAGAAAAGAGCATTTAAATAGGTTTGAACAGATTTAAATGAAAAACTGAAAACTGAAACATAAATCGAACTGAGCAGCAATTTCAAATCTCAGTTCTCTTCTATGATATGCAACCATTCAGTTCACAGAAGACTAATCTTCCTGGAAACTAAAAAATAAAGTTAATCTGTTAATTGTTTTACTTCAGTGCTTATTCAAAACTATATTCTATTCCTTGGAATCTTACAAGGAATCAACTTTGATCAAACTTTCTGCATTGGTATCTACATGACAAATCCATGAATATAAAAGCTTTTATCTCACAACCTTTCTAGTTCTGTTTTTATATGTAGGCAATAAAGTAACCAATTCTGAAAAAACAGCCCTGTAAATTTTCCTTCACTACCACCATAAAAAGAACAAGAGCAATTATGAATTTCTGTGCACAGTACCACTTCATGTTAACATGGCTAATTACCACTCAACAACAGCAGCTGTTGACACCACAAACGGAGGAGTAGGTAACACCATGTCTCCCCAACAGGGAAGAAGCTTCTGCAAGTAATTTTTGACACATGCTTTTCTGTAAAAAACCAGCTCATAGTGTTGCATGGGGCAGCAGTCGTTGCACCTTCTTCTATAATCCTAACCACCCCACATGCTTTTAGAAGTGCATGACACTCACCCCACAGTAACAATTCTGTTGCCTATAAAATCGGTGGCCTTCTCCACAGCCGTACTCTCAGGCCCTCACAAAAAAAAAATGGAGGTTTCCTTTAAGGGGTAACACAGCCAGTAGCTCTCCGGTGGCCAAACATCACAGCATCACTTCCCCACAATCACAGAATATGCAAGTTGGAAGGGACCCTCAAGGATCGTCGAGTCCAACCCCTGGCCCTGCAGAGGACACCCCAGGAGTCACACCATGCTTTCTGCCCAAGAGCATTGCCCAGAAACTTTTTTAACTCTGTCAGGCTTGGTGCTGTGACCACTTCCCTGGGGAGATGTTCCAGTGCCCAAACACCCTCTGGGGGAAGAACCATTTCCTAATATCCAATCTAAACCTCCCCTGACACAACTTCAGGCCATTCCCTGAGTCCTGTCAGTGGGCACCACAGAAACCAGATCAGATCAGTACCTGCTCCTCTGCTTCCCCCTCATGAAGAAGCTGTAAACTTAAATGAGGTTTCCCTTCACTCTCTTCTCCAGGCTGAACACGGCAAGTGACATCAGCCACTCTTCATAAAGCTTCCCCTCCAGATCATTCACATTCATCTTATTTAGACCTTTATTTTATATTGTGGTACCGAAAACTGCCCCCAGCACTCGAGGTGAGGCTGCCCCAGTGCAGAGCAGAGCGGGACAATCCCCTCCCTTGCCCGGCTGGCGATGCTGTGCCTGATGCCCCCCAGCACCGATTCCGCAGACGGCACAAGTCTGCCAAAACAAACCCGCTGCCCGCTGCTCACTCCCGCCCCACACACGCACGGGCCGATGACCCGCACTCTCTGCGTCCTCCGCGCACCCCGCTGTCCCCAGGCCGGACCGGGCGGGGGCTTCGCAGATGGAAGGGCCGCCACGGTCCATCCCCACAGCGGCCTTTCCCACCCAGGGGACAGTGAGGGTGGCGGGTGCGGGACGGCGCTTCTCCCGCCCGGCCGCGACCCGCCCCACTGACCCGGCCCCACTCCCTGGCCTCGCCCGGGGCGCCTCAAGGGCGCGACAGAGTGGACGTGCGGGGCCGCTCCCCTCCGTCCCTCACCTCCGCCATGGCGCCGCCGAACTCCCCCCGCCGCGGCCGCTATGGAGCCGCTTCCGGCGCCTTCCTGTGCCGCACCGGAAGTGACCCGTGAAAGAGGGAAATGAGGATGTTATAAAACGAGGGCCGGGGCTTATGGCAACCCCTCCCCTCGGTGTGCTGGGGATCGCGGGTTCGAGCCCCGGTGGCGCTGCAGGAGCTGGCGGTCCGAGTCACTTCATCAATGTGTATAAATATCTAAAGGGTGGCGACAGGAGGATGGAGCCAGGCTCTGGTCGGTGGTACCAAACAATAGGCCAAGAGACAGAAACCGATGCACAGGAAGTTCCACCTGAACATGAGGAAGAACTTCTTTACTGCGCAGACGATCGTGCACCGGCACAAGTTGCCCAGCGAGGTTGCGGAGTCTCCCTCATGGGAGATACTCAAAAACCCTCTGCACAGAACCGTGTGCCACGTGTTTTGGGATGGCCCTGCTTGATCCGGGAAGTGGGACCCGATGGCCCTGGTCCCTCCCAGCATGAGGCATCCCGCGGCCCGTGGGTGTGGGTGTCCCCGGCGGCGGCGGGGCCGGGCAGCGGCCGGGAGAGGGCGGTGTGCCGCCGCGGGAGAGGCCCCGGCGCTGCCCCGCTCCCGGCCCGCAGCGGGGGTGGGTGCGCTGGCTCCTCCCGCTGAGGGTCGGAACGTGCTCTGGTCGGTCCCGTTCTGGTTCTGAAATTCTGGGCCTTTGCAGCTGCTTTGGGTCGTGCAGGTCCAGGGTTTCGAGTATTGCTTTCCTCGTGAGTTCTCAAGGATAAAGCCACACAGTTTGGAATCACGGTGATACTGGATGTTAGCTATTATAGCTGATCTTTTGGGAAGAGTGTCTTTAGTTTGGGTTCGCAGGACCTCATTTGGATGGAGAGTGAAGAATCTGAACGACCTGGCAACCCCTGCACCTCATGGCAAAGTGTTGGTTGTGAAAGGGCAGAGGCTGTAATTCTCTTCCAAATGTACCCTGGTACTCCACCTGATATTTCACTCCCCTTCATAAGCAGAATAACCAAATGCATCTGTGCAAATTTCAAATAGGCACCTAATTTCTCCAGATGCACTCATCTGCTCTTAATTCCAGGAAGTCTCGTCCTCCTGAGCAGTAGCTGGGATTTGGCAAGCTCATCTTTTGCAGCCACACCATGATAATGTTTTTCTTTACTACTGAACCAACCACTTTGTCTGTCTGCCTGCGTGCCTGAGCTGTGAACATTTTACAAACCGATCTGGGCTCGAAATAATTCAATGCAACATGGTTGGTTCAAACCTGTTTATCTTTATTAGCTACAGGATGGTGTTAGCCTGGGATTATTTCTGGTACATGACTTGTCTGCTTGACATAAAGATTGTGTCTTTTCTGCAGCTAGTGGGTCATTTCTGGTCGCTGCACTGGTGGTTTATATTTAGTAATTTAGGATACAGTGGTGGAAATGTGCTTTGAAATGTGCAGTGGCTTTTACCCCCAGCTCCCAGTCTAGGTAGAGGTGGGGAGGAGATGCCAATTACATTGTGTCACTAACAGCAGAGAACTATTGCCAGCTCAGTTTGAAGCCAATGCAGCCAGGTTTCATGTTGAACATGACAACCTATTTTGGTAGTCCCTCTGGTGAGGCTGGCAGTCCCTGTTGGATTTCAGAGCTTCCCGTAAAGGCCAGCACAGCACCTCGAGAAGGGGGAGCATTGTCTGTCCTCGCTTAAAGTGCAACCTAGAGTGCAAACTCCACAGGGCAGTGTGTCAAAATGGGGCAAGTCTCTCATGTCCTCTTGGGCTAATGAGGTTAGATTGAAGATACACAACATTTGAAAGGAAACTTGGGGAGGGTTAGGGATTTCAAACAGGTTTGTCTCTTTTTTTAAGTGTACACACAGAGCTGCATGTGCCTGCTTGGTCACTCAGTTGACTGGTGGATTTGATGTGTGGAAATGGTTTAAAGGCAAGTCTGTGGCAGTGTACAGAGTTGTTTCCTTCCTACTGTCTGTTGAAAGAAATCAGACTTATTTCCACTGCCTTTTAAAGGGAAATCAAATTTGAAATATGCAGCCTGGTAACAAAATAAAAAAATACATATTTAGCAAGAAAACTTGTCTGTACTTGTTATTACTATTATTAGTAGTAGTCACATGGCCCTGGAGTTGCTGTAGTTGTTCTAATTTTTTTTTTACACATAAACATTCCTGTCAGAAATTTATAATCTGAACTTGTTTCCTGGTATCCTTGTAATGCTTTGGAAACTCAGAGGACAAATTAAACTTTTCGGAGATTTCAGAATCTAATCAGAGGATAAATTTAACCTCTTTTTTTTTTTTTTTTTCTCTAAAGTTTAGTCTAAGGTGAAATTTAGTCCTTGAACATCAATAAATCATGTCAGTAATATTAATAAGAATATGCACTTCATTAATTTTCTTTGTTATATATGGCTTCTTGATGTGTTCTTTCATGTCAGCTACAGCTGCAATTCTGGAAAAAGCAAACTATGTATTTTTTAATAGGCACTGTTTCATAGAGGGTGACTAGTAAGTTGGATGGACTTTTAGGGTTGTATTAAAGCCAAAGTGAATAGACACACTCATTAATGTTTTAGAACTTGCTTGCTCCCAGAACACAGAGATAGCATTAATTATCATTTACAAGAAACTTTTGAAGTAATATTTGCTACCAGTAAAAGCAGATAAGAAAAAAGGACTATCATCTCAGTAGAAATGAACGTTTAAGTTTACAATATTCTTTTCATAGGATGACACTATTACAACACCAGTTGTTTGAAAGGACATTTCTAAATCAACAGCTATTTTTAAATTTAAACACTATAGCTCAGTGTAAGCCAAGAAGGTTCTGTTCCCCAAGACCTCTTTGGGGGATACATCCAGCTCTGAAGAGCCGTGATCTGGTGACCGCAACTCGCCTGGGGCCGGGGGGTTTGTGTAAAGAGGGTTTCATCACTGGCTGGCACAACAAACACCAGGGCAGCGAGCAAATAGTCATTCCTCAAAGCACACATACGCCTCTGCCAGTAAGTGCCTTTTTAGTACAAAAATACTGTACAGAGAGGTGTCCTGGAACACCAACATGGTGTTCCATGGTGTATTATTGCAGTTTCTAGCAGGTAGGTTGTGGTATCACTACCACATCAACGCTGGGAATGCCTTCTCATTAACCACATGAGTTGGAGGAGGGAGCATGAAGGAAAAAAGATTGGTTGTTCTGTTTTGAAGAGAAAGTTTCTTTGATATCATTTTTAGAAGAAATTTAGGCCGTAGTTCTGGTTCTTCATAAGGCTTTATTCAATCCTTACAATACGTCAGCCTGACTGTAATGATTGCAAGCATGAGAGTGAAATCACATCTCATAACCAAGATGCTAATGGAGGTTAACTTCTGCTGCCAAAATGCTTTTCTGTGTGTGTGTATATTTGCCAGGATAGAACCCTCTGTATGCCATTCCAAATTTGGACCGTTTTTGCTGATAAAAGTCTCCAGGCACAACCTCTGCAGTGCAGACAAGGCCCTTGCTGAGCAGGTGGACAGTCACACGATCCCCGCCCTGGGGCATCTGGTCATTTGGCGTGTAGCCGCCAGCCTGCTGTGTGTGACATACACGTGTTGCTCATGGAGAATGCTCAGGGAGACACAACCACCCAACTCTTCCGGGGAAGCCAATGAAAAGTACTGAAGCTGGCACGGTCAGAGGCTGAGTTTCAAAGGGGAAATCTCATCTGAAAGCAGGATAAGCCTGGGGGTTTCCCATGCTGGAACTCTGCAGCTGGCTTGTGGGCTCCTGCGCCTCGTCATCCAGTCTCCAGCAGCCTCTGCACGGACAGAGCCAGGGCTGTTCATCAGGAGCTAAAGAGGCTTAATGCCTGAAAGAGGACACCATAAATTACTGCAGAACATGCTGGTGGTTTCAGAACAGATTTAGCACAAATATCATATATTTAATTAAGATTTGTGTGAACTGAGCTGGGATAATTTGAGTTTCTAGCTCAGGCCTAGAGGGACCTAGTTTTAGTTCCACTGTACCACAAGCTAGTCGTAAGCCCTGGGCAAAGGTTCAAAATGACCATGTCCCTTCCATATATGTAAGATGAAGGTGGCTGAACTTCCCTCAGAGGTACATGGAAGGAAAACTATTTAGGAGATTCCCAAAATCAATGATAACATCTTGGCTAGCATCCGTAAGTGGAAATAACTTGTTAATGATGTAAGTTTTGGCCTTGGACAGACTTCTTTAATGTCTGTAGGGAGAAGTTTGTGTTCTTTCAAATCTAATAGTATTGCTGATGTCCTCATGCAGGAGATCAAATTCAGTGGAGTTTTAGCTCCTTGAGCCATGGCTGATTTTGGTCCAAACTGTTTAATAATTAAACCAGTCAGGTTAAACAGTTTTCATATTTTGTGAATCTCCATAGTTTACTAGAATTCTGACAACAGCACGAATACAGGAAAAGGCCTAAACCAAGCAATTTTAGCTGTTCTTGTCTTTGCTTCCCATAAAATCCCCCCCTCCATCAAGTTACTCTTTGAAATGGAAGCTCAGACCACAGTTTGGATCCCTTCATGGATTCAGACATCAATATAAATGACTTCAGAAAAGTGTGCTGGTTCTCACTTGGCACACTTAATTTAATTCAGTATATTATGGTCATTTATAATGCCTGAGAAAATCACAGGATATAAACACACTGAAATGTTAAAACTCTGCTAATATGAGAACAGTGATATGCAACCTCTTATAAAACATTAGAAAGCATGTTTGAGTATTCCACCATGACTTCAAGTAACTTCACGCTGTATTCTCTTAAAAGATTATTAAAAATATTTAAATAATATTTGAAATATGTAATTTTTGTATTGAAAAAGGAAACCAGCAAATTAATATGTAAAATTGAATTATTTTAGTTAATTTACAATACCACAAGGCTATATTAATGGAATGATAAATCCAATCTTTAATAAATCAAAACGTTGCTTTTATTCAAAACTATTAATGTAATGAATATATGGGTTTTTTTCCTTTTATGTAAAAAGACTGAAACATTTGCATACCTATCAGGCACATTGAACTATTTAGAAAAATGCAACAATCTGTATGAGGTGAGTTGTCTTCACATTTAATACAATATTTCTGAAACATTCAGATTTTCAGCAGAGAAAAAAAAAAGGAGCCATCACAACATGACATCTAATGATTTTTTTTTTCCTTTGGCTATTCACCTTTTCAGCTGTTTTAAAACCCTTGTGATTTTTGAGAAAATGGTAACCTTGTGTAATCTGAGCAGGAGGTACTTTTGAGGATCTGAACGTGTATTTGATGCCAGCATCAACAGAGGTCTCTGGGACATACAGATAAGAGTTGTCCAGAGGAATTGCTCAACACATGTATTCAGGCACAGAGTGAAGAGAAAGGTTGAATATTAACAGAAAAACTCTGATTGCTCAGAAGGGTTGATCCTATCACCGTGAAGCTGGAAATTAGTGCTGCTGCCTATATATAAAGGAAGAGAGAAGACCTCTCCCTGTCAGAGCTGATGGTGAGAGAAGATCACGGAGCTGCTCAAGCAAGCCAGCATCATGAAACTGCTCCTGCTCTTTCTGCTCTGTGTTTCCTCCGTTTGGTCCCAGGCCTCTGTTGACTATGACGACGAGGTTGTAATACTGATATTGATTAATAATTAGTCATTAATAATTAATTTAATTTAATTTAATTGCATGCATGACTTACTCAGCTTCTGTGAGTTAGCTAAATTAGAAGTTGTGGGAAAAGATAATCCAGTGCTTGTTCTTTTTCTGCTTGAATTGCTCAAAAAATTGACTTTTTATATTTAACTCCACAATGGTTATTTTCTGAGTTTGGAGATACTTTCTTCCTATTTCTTTTTCTGTAAGAAATGAAGAATTTTGGATGGTAAGATTAGTTATTTTGCTGAATTTGTTTAAGGATACTAATTTAGCATTGTTGACATATGATGTTACAGACAGGATTAAGTATAAAGAAGTAGAAATAGGTAATTAATCATGTCCTGTCTCAAAGACAGTAAAAACTTTTCTGCAGAGTTAGTAGACATTAAAAAAAAACCCAAAACCAAACAAACTTCCAGTTCATACAGCTTAACATTGGAAATTAAGAGGTAACAATTGCGAAACAAAAGGAAAAGCAATGAGAATCAATATAAAATAATGGTTTAATCTATATTTAATTTTGTTTAAGTAAAATGTTTTAGTGGGAAACACAATTTAGAATTTTGGTACACTTTTTTATAGTTTGAAAATCCCTGTAAAAATTAAATAGATCTGAATAATCAGACTTTCTGTTAAATAATCTAACACTTGTGGCTGCACATTGGCTACTGATAACACTAACATGTTAAATAATTTTCAGCATTTCTATGGTTTGTATGCTGTTTATTTTTGGAACTACTTGAAGCCTCCAATGATGGATCGTTACAAATGTTTGTTATTTGTACCTGAGTGGGATTGGAAATGGCCATAGGTTTTGATTCAGTAGCTCAAACAACTGTTAATTGGAATTGTTTTGTTTGAAAAAATGCTTAGGGACCAGGCCTGTTTTCCTTACTCAGCCTCTTAGACTTTGCCGTTTCTGGCAGACATGGGGAATGTATGCATCAGAGAGAGCTCGAAAAACCTACTCTGAGAAATGTTATTAAATGCTTTTCCTAATTTCACCAGTTAACAGCTGGTGTGTGGCCTGAGACCTGATGATATATTTGACTGTGGCCTGATTTTCTGAGACCTTACAAATATTCCTGTAGCCCAATAAAAAACTGGGACACTGAAAATGTGCTGCTGAATATGCTTCTTTTAGCCCCAAGGATGTCTAAGTACTTTTTTTTGTAGCCTACCACTTCAAGTTTCATAGTGCTTAGTAGCTTTGAACTATGTAAGATTTATTCCTTGGTCAAAATTGGCTATTGAAATATTGTTTTACTTTGGTTTGAAGACTTTTTAGTTTATCTGTATCTAGGTTTGGAGAGTGTGACTAGTCTTACAAGGGAGGGGATAGCAATGACTTTTACATAATGTCAGTATAATATTTCCGTTGATGCCTCCACCCTGTGCACCCCATTTTGCAACAGCAATCCCATATTCAGAGAATTTTGTCTCCCCTTGGCTTTGCAGGGGGATGAGAGCCCTGTGGTTGACGTTCGTGGCCACCGGCCTGTGGACAAGAGGCGCGAAATGGCGCCCACGCTCCGGCCTGTGGCACCTCCCATCAGCGGGGCCGGATACAGGCCCCGGCCCCCAAAACGGGGCAAGACAGGCGACAAGAAAGAGCGGATCGTCTATCCTGATGCTGGAGGCTGCAAGCATGCTCTGGAGGAGCTGGTAGGTGTCTGCCTGCTGAGACAGCTGCTGACAACTGTCCTTTTCTTCTGGTACACCCAACAGGAGTTTTCCTTGCCAAATAAAGGACGGTCGTTCATTTAAAGCAGTCCAGCTTTTCTTCACATTGCTTGGGTTTTCTAGGACTGCATCCAGAAGGGTAATGTGTCAGAATCCATGGGATTAGTGGCAGAGTCAGCCCGCAGCAAAGATGGTGACATGAGAGTTGAACCGTAAACCAGGAAAGGAAGATCTGTGGGTTAGCCTGTGCCTTCCACCTGGCTTTGCACAGGTCACTATTAAGGACAGGAAAAACCTCTGCAGAAGTGCTGGATTCAGTTTCAGAGAATCTTAAGGAACCCTAGGGATCAAAAAAAACCCCAGCCTCCCATGTCTGTCTTAAAATTAGTTTCAAAATGTAATTCTAGTCTACCCTCAGTTGCTGCTGCAGCTCTTATGGGAGAGCATACAAGCATGGTGACATCCAGCACAACCCTTGCTGCCTTGCAGCAGTCTGTCACACTGTCCCTGCCATGATCCCTGCTGGAAAATGCAAGCTGTAACAGTGCTGAGAGGCATCTTAGTGCCTGAGCACAAGTTTAAGTGTGAAAGTTGCCACCAAATGAAGTGTGCTAAAGCTTAATGAATAGGTGGTTGTGGTAGAGCCCCATGCTGCCTGAGGATTTGGGTTCTCACAGGATGTCAGGATTTCCCATCTCTTTTTAAAACTGTCCCTGATGGTGCAGCACTTGTAGAAGCAATGGTCCTCAACTTCTTGAGGTGATAATTTTTTAATGAATCATATGGTGATCTCATGAGAGATCCATACAAAAACGTGAAGAGAATGTGGATGATTCTCTTCACATTGAGGAAAGAGGGTAGGTATAAACATGCACAGGCAGCAGGTTGTTCCTGACAGGCTTTAATCATAGTTCAGGTGGCTTAATACAGTGAATATTTAACAGTGCAGAAAAATGAAAAACAGATAGGGGACCAAAAAAGTGTGAGAGAAATGGCTTTTCCCAAAAGCTTCATTCAAAAAAGTGTTCCTGAGGAACTCAGGTTCCTTCCTAACCTTCAGAGTACAGCTTCTTTGTAGAACTGAAACGTCTTGATTGCTTATCTAGATGCTTAAATATCTGTTCTCACATTACAAACCCTTCCCTGTGTTCAAAGGTATGGTTGTTCACTAGTTCAAAGACTAGAACTTCTTTACTTTTATTCACAGCCCTTTTTGCTTCTTTTAAGGGAGTGTTGTGTCCAACTGGATGTGAGCTGCGAACTACACTGTTAAAACAGGAAAAAACTGTGAAAGCAGTTATTCATGATCTAAAAGACAAAGTGAACACACTGTCAGAGAGCTCCTCAACTTTCTATGAATATGTGACTGTTCTAGAAGATAAACTGGTAAAGAGGCAAAAACAAAGAAAAGGTATGCTATTTCTGTGAACTACTAGCGTAGATGTTATTGAAGTTTTATTGGCATTCCTACAGTTACTTTTTAGTGGGACTTCTTAAAAAAAATTAAAAATACTGTGGAATATCTAGCAAATCAGGGTTCCGTGACCCTGTCCTCTTAACACTTAAAAAAAAATCCTTTGAGAGAGGCAAAGTAATGGATCTCATACTAAGGCAAGATTCATATGAGGCCTCCAAATGTATATCATTCACATATTCCCCTTACCTGTTTTCCTATGTCCATCCAATCCATTTATGACCAGCCTCTGGATTGGCACCATGGCTCCCCAGAAAGAAGGGAATTATTGCTCTCTGGCAGAGTATAGCGCCACTGATAAATCTATAAGCTAGCAAAGAAACAACAGTATACATGTACCACTTCCCTGAGAGTATCTGCCTAGTTTTTGCATCTTGAAGAAAAGTAAACAAAAGAAATGCCCTTCCTTCCTTCCTTCCTTCCTGCATCTCAAAGTGTACTTACAAATTGCTCTTCATCTGGAAAACATGTTGAAAACTAATCTGCTTTTCATCTATTTGCTTTTCTAGACAATGATGATTTACTTTCTCAGTACAACACAGAAGTGGAATTGCAGTATAATTATATAAAGGATAATCTGGACAATAACATCCCATCCAGCCTCAGGGTCCTTCGTGCAGTTGTGGATTCTTTACATAAAAAGATACAAAAACTGGAAAATGCCATTGCAACCCAGGTGGACTACTGCCGTTCCCCATGTGCTGTTTCCTGTAATATTCCTGTGGTTTCAGGCAAAGGTACTTATTCAACTATAATGACAAATTTTCTGCCCCTTATGTCACAGTGCAAATTTACAGATGCATCTGAAGCCTGTACAATTGATTAGGGTATCAGGAAAGATGGAAAGTGATCTTAGATGAAAAAAATCTTTTCTGGATCCCTGTACTGGTCACACCAAAAATCCTCTTATCCAATATCAGTCTTCGTAAGTGGCCAGTAGGATTTTAAAGAAATACGTACTTCAGGGTCTTTGTAAGGTGGAGGTGATACGTTTATGTATCATAGTTGTACTCTTGATTTTTTTCAGTCAAGAAAGGTTCTTCTTTCACCAGCTTGTCTAATTCAAGAAGTCATTGTAAGGTATACAGTCTTGCTTCACTTAGTTTTGAAGTTTCAGAAATTCCTGTTTGGAAAAGCTGAACAGTGCAGTATTCTTTCTTCCCTGATTCTTTCACTTGATGTATTACAGAAATCGAAATGAAAGTAGAATATTATATACATATATATATGTATTTAAAACTGTTTCTTCATAACAGCAAACCAAAGGATAAGAAGACTGTTGAAGAAGTTCACAGATCTTTCAGTAATAGTCTCTGTTTTATTCTTGCAGAATGTGAGGATATCATCAGAAAGGGAGGCGAGACATCTGAAATGTACCTCATCCAGCCAGATCCATTCGTCAAGCCATACAGAGTATACTGTGACATGGAAACAGATAATGGAGGTTAGTGTGAAATAACTATGTTGTTATAGTATTAATTTATCCGTTCTACCAAAAAATCATATTAGTAATTTGTATTTTATACAAAGAAATATGAAATTATACCTTTTGTAATTACTTGATAATTAAATCTGATTGGCTCGTTCACGAAAGTCTTGTTGAGGTCATCTGCTGATGCAGAATAGGACACTTCTATAATGAAACTGGAAATAAATTGTGTAGGTATCTTACTGTGACCAGCATGGATGATGTATAGGTGGGCAGACAAGGACAGCCTGCTCATTTCTTACCCTGCTACAATGCACTAGGAAAAAGACCCAGGCCGTCCTTCAAGTTCTGCTTTTTCCACCTTTCCTTATGACCAAGGTACTAAAGCATGAGCAAAAGTGGCAGAACTGAGCTCAAAAGCAGTGAAGGACCCGCTGCAAGGAAGCCATATGCTCCTCTGGTCCTGAGGTGAAGTTAAAAGGGCTGCATCTTAATGTTTAATGCTCCTTTTGTACTGGTAATTTAATCTTAATACTCTTGCTCCTACAGGCTGGACTTTGATTCAGAACCGCCAGGACGGCAGTGTTAATTTCGGAAGAGGATGGGATCAATATAGAAAAGGATTTGGAAATGTTGCAAAGAGTGGAGGGAAGAACTACTGTGATACACCAGGTAAAACACCGAGCATAAAATGCAAAGAGCTGTTCTTGCTGAAACTGTTTTCTCCTATTATTTGAGGCTCTTAGAATTTTTTTAAAATTAACTAGTCCACTCCAGCAGACCTATAGGCAAATAATAAAGTTGCCTTGAAGTGTATTGCGAAGTCTGTTTCACAGAGCTCCCACTTGTTGCTTCTCAGGTGAATATTGGCTTGGAAATGAAAAAATCAGCCACCTTACCAAAATAGGGCCTACCGAAGTCTTAATTGAAATGGAGGACTGGAACGGTGATAAAGTATCAGCTCATTATGGAGGTTTCACCATACAGAATGAAGGAAACAAGTATCAGCTTTCAGTTAGTAACTACAAAGGCACTGCAGGCAATGCGCTGATGGAAGGAGCTTCCCAACTGCATGGGGAAAACAGGACAATGACAATTCACAATGGCATGTACTTCAGTACTTATGACAGAGACAATGATGGATGGTATGTACTTGCACTAGACATTTAAAATAAAAATAGGGCTGAATATGGAATATTTCTGTAATTTTCCATTAGTTTTCACAGCATTTTGTAGTATGTCAAAATATGTTATATCCCTGCAAATTACCATCTAAATGCCTATGCAGTTCTCTTGGCACAACCAAAGACAGGTAAAATTATAAATTAGGTTAGTGACACTCCACAACTAAGAAGCAAGCATGCTGAACTTTATTGATTCCATGAATGACTTACCACAGACAAAGCAGCAAATCTGGATGCAATGTATTCATAGTCAGACTGACAGCAGCAGTGCTGAGGACACTAAGTAGGAATATGGGTACTCACTCCAGTAATGTATAATGGGTCCTGAAGAAAGAGGCAGCTAGCATGTCCATTTAAAAAACAATGTTCTGCCTACTCAGAAGACAGGAACTCAGTTGTAAAGTACATAATAGAGCACTGTATCTCTAAACTGTGCTTAATACTTGATTGCATATTCATGAATAAAAGAATTGTTTAGGTTGGGGAAGACATACATTTCTCATTGCTTTCTATCTTCAAATTTCATTGATATTGTAATTATCACTATGAACTGCAAGTAATTGTAGTTATCAATCAGTAAACTAAAATGATATTCCCAAAGAGGTGCAACTGAAGTTTGATTTGTTTTTCTTAGCTGCTTTACCT
This sequence comes from Pachycephala philippinensis, assembly GCA_013397055.1. NCBI lineage: Eukaryota > Metazoa > Chordata > Aves > Passeriformes > Pachycephala > Pachycephala philippinensis. The sequence continues at coordinate 584,335 of VWZT01008395.1, read as the reverse complement.
TCTGAGTGCACTGTGTAGCTCACACTTGTAATGGTCAATTTTTATAGAAAGTTCAGAGAAGGGACTTAAAATGTTTATTATGGTTTGAAAATTTCAGTACATGGCAGGTATATGTACTCTGTTGATCTGTTTGCCTGCATTACAGATGCCACTCTCAACACCTTTTTTTTTTCCCCTCATCAGGGTAACTTCAGATCCAAGAAAACAGTGCTCCAAGGAAGATGGTGGTGGATGGTGGTACAACCGCTGCCACTCAGCCAACCCCAATGGCAGATACTACTGGGGAGGGAGCTACAGCTGGGACATGGCCAAACACGGGACAGATGATGGTGTTGTATGGATGAACTGGAAAGGGTCGTGGTACTCAATGAAGAAGATGAGCATGAAAATCCGGCCATACTTTCCACAATAACCATTATCAAAATGTACAGATTCAGGGGTTTTCTTTTACTATTTGTACATGGTTATCTTTTTAGCATGGTAGTCAGGCTTATCTTTACATATGAGAACTAAATATGTATGTACAACCATATTGTGACCTAAAGTGAAAAGCTGTGTCAAATGTAAATCAAAATCTGTCCGATGAAAATAACTCATGAGTGTATTTTTTCCATTTTTCATTTGTGCACAAGACAGAATTAACTAGTATAGAATAACACTGATAAAATAAAAACTTGTTCCACTCTTTTACAAAGGTCTTTTGTGTGTCTTTTAAAGAGGGAGAGGATTATTTTTAAATGTTTTCTAAAAATTAATAAAGTCTTAAAACGAAAGTATTCTTCATATTATTCTTAAATATCTATGCATAATCTGGGGAGAAGCAAATGCATTCCACTAAATAAGAGACAGTTATTTTCTTTTATATTATAAAAGTAACAGTAGCTACCTGTGTAACAAGTTGAGAAGGAATAAAAGTTAAAAGAGTATTGAACAAGTACGTATGTCACTGGTCCCTTAGCTCAAATCCTGTTGCTGGGTAAAATATGCCCTTTTCTGGGACCTGGTTCACATACGTGCTTTCACACATATGTGTCTTTCACACAATCCCTGTCATGTGACTAGAGTAATTAATGTCTCCAGTCATGGAGTAGGTGGAGGTTGAGTATTTCATCAAATCTAGTGGTCTGTGCTCCCTTGAGCAGACAAAGACAAGACTTCCCAACCGTGGTAGACAGCACGAACATCTCTCAAAGGAGTCTGCCTTCCTCCGCAAAGGAAGGGACCCAGATCACTAGGGGTGGATGGATTCCACCTGAAACTTTTAGTGTTTATTTAATCTGTGAAGCCCAGGAGGACAAGAATGATACATAATGGCAGCTTCTCACTAAAGGAGCACTAATGTCCAGCATCCACACAGGCAGGCTTCCACTGAGGCTAAGGAACAAAAACATAATGTGCATGTGGAAACCCGTTTTCCAAAAGCACAGACACTTCCTCACACATGACATTTCTGTCCAAAAAGGTTAGACAGTGGCTGTATTCAAGAAGCACTGAAAAAAACTGCTAAAAGTGAGCTGCTTTGCTAGTATTTGATTATCTTGTTGAATGGTATGCAACATGTCAGTGAGATGAGAGGTAAGGAAGTTTGCTCACGCTTGTTTCTAGAAGCACAGAAATATTAAACAGTGTAAATACTGGTGTAATTTTATGCCATAAGGTAAATGCAATGTAGTCTTCTGTAATTGCGTGACCAATATAACTGGCATTCCATGCAGCCAAAAGATCCTTACCACACACTGTCAGCAAGCTGATTTAAACCCCTTATCCATAGAAGAATCCTTGCTTGGCATATGTGCTGAGAAACATTCAGGTGGCTCCTTATCTTGCTTGTTCTGCTAAGAGTCAACCTTTTAGTGGTTGCTAGAAAATAATAGCCTGTTTTGGGAGTTGCATTTTGATGAGTTATCATGGAATTGTCTTATTTTGAAGCTACAAGTATGCATGGCTACAAGTATCTAGGACTCATCAATGGGATGGAAGGTCTATATCCGTATTTATAAAATCAAAGCTTAGGAGATCCTTAAAAGTCAGTCCTAAAACGCTTGCAGTCTTTGTCAAAGTGTACTCCATGTGAGGTGTGTGGCAAAAGTGAGAACCCACACCACCCTTGGTTCTGTCTGAGAAATGATTCCCACTGCTGTTGTGCTCCCCTTGAAATGGAAATGAGAGTGTGAATGTTGAACTTGGTTAGACTTTCACAGTCCATGTCAGTGGAGTCAGGATTTCATTGTGAACATACTTCTAAATATTTTTACTTCTTTAACACTCCTAATCAAAGTAAATAATTCAAATTAAAAATTTTTATCTCAAGTCAAAGTGTGAGCTGCCAAAGACATAGACATAGAAAAAGTTCATATCAAACGGGTTTTTAAATCAGTATTCCCTTGTCAGTTAAAAATAAGATCCAAAAAGTCTTGTTGATAATTAATCATTGTTTATTTTCTTAATCTGCAAATGTGTCCAGTTGCCTTCAAATTCACAGGGTAAAGGTACATCATACATACATGTATATAAAAAATCTTTTCAGCTTGTAGTCATAACACACATTAAAGGCCTGTCTTTCTACAGGGTTTCTATGGGCCTGATTTTCATTCTAACAATTTTGAGGGAATAGTCAGAGGCTTTAAATGGCAGCCAGACTACGCCATTTTCAATCTCATAGGGGACATTGTACCTGGGGTCGTAGTGGCCCCCCAGGTAGTAGATGCCATTGAGGTTGGCAGCCTGGCAGCTGTTGTACCACCAGCCCCCCCCGTACATTTCCGCACAGTTCTCCTCCCAATGGTCCTGGTCCCGGTCGAAGGTGCTGAACTTCATCTGGGTGTGGGATGTGTACTCGGTGCCCTCTTCCAGCCAGCCAGCGATCAGGGCATCCCCTGCAGTGCCCTCGTAGGACGACACGGCAAGGGCGTACCCTTCAGCTTCAGACCCTACGTGGACGAGATACTCTGCAAACACAGCGTTTCCATCCCAGTCCTCTAACTCCACCCGAAGGAGAGTATCATTCTGAGTCAGCAAGTGTATGTTTTCATTGCCCAGCCAAAACTCTCCTCGCCCTCTGCCATCCACGCTGCCGAAACCTTTCTTGTAGTCTTGCCAGGTCCGGTTAAAATTCACTGATCCATCCATTCTCTGTTGGATCAATAGCCATCCTCCCAAAGTGGTCTCTTGGTCGCAATAAACTGACAAAACCTTATTGGATCCCGCTGGCTTGATTTTGTAAATGCCACTTTTGGCACCAGAAGTGTGTTTCTGGCGGATATCATCACAGTCTAAAAAAAAAAGTTGATCTGGTTTGACAGAAGTTATCAGCAAAATTTAATAAAAGGTTCAGAGGAATCCAAATACCAATAGCTCAGAGGAAAATCATTAAACATGTCTTGGACTATGCTAGGTATAGTGACAGGCAACATTAAAAAGAATTCAGGAAAGAAAACTTTACATCTTAAATCGTGAATTGTCTATGTAATACCCGAGTATTAATGAAATATTTTCCCTTTTGTTTCCGAGGTTGTAACAGCAGACACAGTGCTTGCACTTTATCATCACACTGTTGTACTGCAGTATCTAAAATCAACGTGTCAGTTTGGTTATGGATGGAGTTTGGCTCCATTACCTCAATAACTACCTTTCCCAGTGCTGGGTGTCCTTCGCTTCCCTCCTGACGATCTGAAGCTGCGTGCCTGAAAGTCTGGGGTATCCTCTGCACTCTGATCATGTTCCAACCCACCTAGCTGCTCACTTATTTCACGGGTCTTTAGTGATTTGGTTTCAAAAGTGGAGCCTCCCTTGTTGAAACTGGAAGAGCTGGTGGCTACAGTCTTGGAGTGACTTGCACTGCCAGATGGGAATTCAGATGGCCGAAGGCGAAGTCCTCCAAAGTCATCTTCCTCCTCCTCTCCTAAGTCTGCAAATTTGTCTTTTCCCCTGTAAGTCCCTGAATTACTGGATACTGCTGCACCTAAGTAGCTACTGCCTGTGCCAGTTGTGTGTCTGCTGGTGGAGAAGCTGCTAGATCCACTAACGTGCTTACTAGTAGTGGATGGGGAGTCAGGGGTAAAAAATGACTCTAGCTCAGGGAATACAGTCTCTAGCTTGTGCAAGCCATCTGCACCACTAAAATGGTATGTGGTCCCTTCCCCTCCAACGTTTGCAGCTAAATAGGAGCAGTCTGAGCCATCAGAAGAAACTGTTTTCTCTACTTCTTCTCTAGGGCCATCAGGCCCAGAGAAAATTTTTTTGGTGGTAGTTTTGGTGCATCTACGAACAGTGGAAGAGGTTTTGTCTCCCAGACCAAGGCTTTCTCTCCCATGAGTAGGCATAACTAATTTGCTGGTGTATGAAGGTCCATCCCCCCTTGCTTCTGCTGCGTGATATGAGCTGTCGCCTCGGGAGGGTTTCACATCTGTTCCTGTTCTTTCTAATACCACTTCCATCTGCTTGATGTTATTAATTATGTTCAGAGCTTGCATTTCTGGCAGAGGCTTATGCTTAAAATGATCAGGAACATTAGAGTCCTTAAGTGGCCTCATTTTCAGTGTACTCAAGGTGGTTTCCTGAAGCTCTGGGTGCAAGTTGATGGAGTTGGCTTGGGCAAGCTGCTTCTGGATGTTGTCATAGCTTTCTTTGTCCACCTTGTAGTCAAAACTTCTGGCACAGGTTCCTTTGCAAGCTCGTATCTTAATATCAATGTCCACCTACATAACAAGAGAGAAGTAATTTGGTTAGGGAGCTTTCCCGACTTTCTCAGGCAAGGACATCTTATACTGAATAGGGGAAAAACGAGAGCTGCCCTAGTATCTCCCACCTACAGGTGAGCTATTCCAAAGTTCGGTTTTGATATCATCATAAGTTTATTTCCATTGTAAATACAACACGTGCAATAGCACAGTGCACATGAGTTCCATGGAAAAGAACATTGTAGGAGGTTCCCAGTCACTGCTCCCTTTGTTTTTGGGGTTTAGAGATGTCTTCCTGGTTTTGTAAGGAGTTCTGCAGAGTTGGACGTGCTCCGTGGGGACTGGGGCAGAAATGGGCCTTCCAAAGAGAGGGGAAGACACTGGACCTGTCCCAGAGTCTGTCATGGCCCTCCTGTGAGGTCTGACATCTTGGGGTTACCATTGCTTTCTCAAATGATCCAGACGGCGAATTTCTGGTCTAGGAATCTAAATGAGCCTTTGAGAAAAACCACTGTGCCAGGACTTTTCCTTGCTTTACTATCAGAAGAACTGGCTGCAACCTGAGAACACGGGTTCTAATGCCAACCCTGGCAGCAGTGGCAGCACTGGGGATGGACAGAGCACATCTGCCTTCAAACTGCTCAGCAATTCCTTACGGGAGGGGAAATGCCTCATACAGAACCAGCAGATGGAGCATCCTTGCTGCCTGTCTGAGAGCAGAAGCAGCAGATGGGTCTAGGAACTCACAGAACTCTCGCTGGTTCCTAGAGAGCAGAAGTAGAAAACCAGGATGGACAGAAAGGAGCTCATCTGGGGATTTGTCTCAGCAAGTCAGATCCTGTGAGAGCTGTACCATGTTTTCTCCCAGCTGGAGCACTGCTCACCAAAACAGATAGATCCCCTTTCTGTAGCTAAGCCCTGGAAAGATCGGGAAGTGCATAACAGAGACCTACCTCCAAGCGCTTCATCTCCACGACTTGTTCCTGGATGCTGCTCTGCAGAGCTTTAATTCTGTTCACTTGAGTGACAACTCTCTGCTTTAATGTCACAATTCTCCGTCTCAGTTCTCCTGACAGGCGACCATATGTCTCATCAAGCTCTGAAACAGAAATGCCTCACAGTCAGCTATGCACATGTGCTTTTCTTTCCTAAATGTGTATCATATTTTAAAATATGTAATTAAACACATAATTGAGAACATATTTCTCATAGTACTGAGCAGATTAAAATTACATTAATTTTCACTAACTAGTTAAGAGCCTATTATTATGATTGCTCTGTTTCTTGATAATAATGTCCAGTGCAGCCCATATTTTCACTACTTATGGCTTATTCACAAAAAAGTAATAATTCAGTAATGGATAACAAAACTGGGTGCAAGATACTCACGCTGAGCACTGTCCAGGTTTGGTTTTAGTACCTTCACAGTTTCCACAATTATCTGATTGGACTTCTTATAGTTGTTTTGATTATCTGAGAGCAGCTTCTTGATTTTGTCTATTCTTTGACTATAATCCTGGTCCTTTTCATCAATCAGTCCTTGCATTCTGCATCCTGATGGACATTTGGTACCCTAGAATTGAAAGAGGGAAATGATTGTGCTAAAATCCTCAAGAGTAAACGTCTTGTGTGATGGAATCAATGAAGCACATCTTCAGAAACCTGCCGTAAGTGTGGAGTGATGAACAAGCAANCATCCAGTTTGAGCAAGGATGTTAGAGGCCAGCATTTTTAAGCAAAGTTTTCCTCAGAAAAGCTTAATATTCTTACAGACAAGCTCTTTGCCAAGAAGTCATCAAATAAATGTAGCATAGAAATGGAATGAGATGCAAGAGGCAAGAAAGAGAGAAATTAATAGTTTCTATACAAAGACATCTAGTCAATCACCATGAAACTTTTACCGAGCAACTAGTAATCTGACTTCCTAAAAATTAACTAGTGATGTCTATGTGATTTCTAGCTACTTCTTTTCTTTTCCTCACAACTTTCTTTCTGGTGCCTTTCTTTTATGAACTCCCAAAGTGGCAATATCAAAATTCTGAAAAGAAATAGTTCTTATGTTTTTCTAGGATTAACCTTCGTTTATTTACCCTTCTTTTCCAGACTTACTTTCTCTTCTCATTCTGCACCACTGCAAACTTCTCCATCTTTCTTTTGCCTTCATTTTTTCCTTTCTTTCTTTGTTTGCCACAGGAGATCTCTCCAGGCTGCCCCAACCTGAAGTGTTATCTCAGCCCTAATGCTGAACCCTGTGCTGGCCTGTGGCGCCTGTTGGAGTGATCCAGCTGCTGATCCAGCTGAGACCCACGGGTGCCCTACAGACAGCCCCACCTTCACCCCAGTGCTATTTGCTCACCCCAGTGCTAATTGCTCACCCCAGTGCTAATTGCTCCCCGCAGTGCTAATTGCTCACCCCAGTACTAATCACTCACCCAGTCGTCATCCGCACAGATGGGCCAGCTCTTCTCAGACTGGCAGCCAGACTGGGACTTGTGCTCCACAATCCTGGGGCCACGCACTCCTGCACCCACCTGCTCAAAGGTGCTCTCTCCATCTTGTGCCTGCCAGGAGGAAAAAGGGGAAAAGCAAAACCAAGATGAAGTGAGCAGCTGCCGAGGGAGCAGGAACATAGTGCTGATGTCCTCACTCAGCTGATGGGTGGCAATCACAGCCATCTGGTAAGCATCACACCCAACAGGGCAAGGATTTTATCCCAACATTTCTTATAAGATATGATTTCGTTTGTTTTGTCAGAATAAAGCTTTACATTTCTTAAAATTAATGCCTCTATGTCAAGAGCCAGTGATGCTCAGGATATATTATGATGATATCATTCCACAGAAATATTTTGTCCTGTGTGTAAATATAAAATTAACTTGATACTAGATTTAAACTGGTTAAATTAAAGGAAATAATTATAAAACCCTATATTCTATTTCCATTTGATGCAATACTCTAAAATTCTTATTGTCACTTTACCAACTTCAGTCTACACAAAATTAGCTTACAGATATATATGAAGAGTTTTCCAAACAGTGTTTCTGATTTTAATCACAGTTGCTAACTGTAAGCTTTTAGCACCGTTTTGCTTGACAAAAAGAGCAAGAAAGCTACTAACACAGCTAAAATAACAAATTCAGTGATAGATGGATTTCACTGTGGTAATGGAAAGAAGAGAAATAAATATGCTGAGGTTTTCTTCAAACCTGAGAAGAAAAAGTGATATATACAAGCTAATTCCAGGCCAAACCACGATCAGGATTCCTACAGTGTTATCACTTAGTAAAAGACCATAATTTTTTTTTCTTTTTTTCATTAAAGAAAGTCATGCTTTAGGGTTTAAGATGTAATTAGGTCTGACTGGAATCCTCTGTGCACCTTTTGTGCTTTTCAAACTAATTAATGCTTGAAAATATTAGTGACTACTTCTTATTATGATTGATGATTAATTCTGAAGCTGAGAAAGTGATCCTAATTCTGGCCTCCAGGGTCAGAACCACTCTGGGGAACTGGAATGTCTTTATTAAAATCAGCAGATTCAAATTCGGTAGTTTGATTAATTAATGATTTGATCTGGCCCAAGTGCCTCCTAGAAGTAACATATAAATCCAAAAATGTCCTTTAGGCATTGACAACTCTAATGTGACTGTTTCTGTTTTGTCCCAACTGCTTCCTATAATTTTTGTCATTTGTTAAAACATGCACTTCCTTCAAAAAAAAAAAAAAAAAAGTCACAAAGAAATGTAAAGACTCTAACATAAGATTATGGACTGAGTCCTCAATGAGAGAGAAAAAAAGAAAGGTTATATTAGCACAGTTGAAAATCAAGTTTATCTCCTTCCTTATCAAAAATTTGATTCTTATTTAGTTCTAGTTTAAGCTGATATTGCTGGCACAAGAATCTTTTTTTTAAAATGTGTCTTTCATAATAAAGGTTATTGTGTGTCATTTGTAGATAGAAAATCCTGCTGAAATACTGTCCAAAGGAAAGTAGAATTCATCCTAATAAACATGAAAATTCCTGAATGGCTTGAGCCACTAGCATTCAGCTAGTTATGTTTAAGACTCAGAGCATCACCTATGAATGTTTGAATTCATGTTAATGGATATGCTGTGCTGCTCCTGAAGCCAGGCAGATTCAGCAAAACCGAGTTAAGCAAAATTAGAGAGAACTGGATACTCAAGAATACTGATGAAGCTTCAGTGAAGTGGTTACACTAAGCTGCTGCATATGTATGTGCATTGAATTTTACAAGCTAGGTGATAGACAAAATTTATCTGTCTGATGAATGAACATTAAATAAATTCTTACTATTCAAAACAGAAAGATACAAAAAGAATCAAGTAAGGAAACTCATACCCAGGCTATGCTGAGGCACAGGAACACAGAGAGGATCCGCAGAGGTATCATCTTCAGGAGAAGAGCAAGAACTCTGACTGAAAGGATGCTCTTTGCCAGTCTTTGGGTGCAATTTAAACCTGAATGCAAAGCTGAGATTAATCATTATGCTCTCCTCTGTTTGTAGAAAAAACACACCAAATGACTCCCTCCCCCTTTGGTGATTACTTAAGGCCTCTTGCACAAGTTTCTGGTGTTATTTGCTCCAGATAAGTTTGTACAACACCAATACGCGGGCAACACCAAGAATTCCAGGAAAAACATCTGTCTAAAACTGTTTCTTGTAACTGGACATTCAACGAAGATGTATGTCAGCACTAGTAGGATCCAGCAGTGCTTACCTGCTGGAAAACACACACTCAGTGTGATGGGCATTTAGCTGCATAATCAAAGAGCTGATATTTGAAAAAGGAGGTCATTGCTTTGCCCTTTCTGTGTGACCGTGTTCCACTGCTGTGAAATCCACTGGATGTTCCAAAACAAGTGCTAGTCTAAGAAAGATTGATACAATCTGTGACCATGTGGCCATCAACCAAAATTAATTCCTGAGGAGGGCAGAGCCCAGTTTGCATCAGTTTATACAACTGGATCTTACCGGCATTTGTGTAATACAGGATGTGTTTAACACTATGCTGTCTCTTACACAAACAGTATGTTATATTTTTTATCAAGTCAGATTTGTTTAAGATACGTATTTATGAAGAGCACAGTAGAGTACTTGATAATGTCCCAGAATAGACTTAAAGCATAATTAAATCTGCCTAAGGAGTCATAGCTCCTTAATTAGTTCTATATTGGGCATAGTCTATGTATGGCAACTTATGATAATATCCTGCTGCCGTGAGCTCTGTAACAAGCCTTACTATTACTGGGCAGGGCATACATGGCTGTCAGACACTTGAAAGATTCTGCCTGTCTCAAAGGCTTCCACTGCAGTGAGCAGGAATGAGAAAAAAAAAGCTTTGCTAGGGTGAATGTGGGTATGGTCAATTGAAAAAACCAAAACTCTCTTGGCATTTTAAAACTGCATGATACTCACAAGACTCTCCGTCATCTACAGAGTGCATATTCTGCTTTAGAGGGACATGTTTAAGCTTAGTTATGACATTGTAAAACACATTAAACCCAGAGTAGCTGATTTTAGCTTTGGATGCATTTCAACAGCCTCACAGGTTTTGTCTTAACTTCCTTTCCTCTGCTTTTCCTCTTGTTTTTGGTCTTCAGGAGGCTTGCACTCTCTCCACATGAAGCTCACTGCAGTTGAACTGGACCTTTTGTTTCCTCCCATTTCTGGCCTTGCACTTCATGCTTTTCTTGTCTAGGAAAACCCTCTTGAAGCTAACTTAACTCATACCAACATCACTAATAGCAAGTCATATCCTCAGGTAGCAGAAGAGCTCAGTAAGATGGTACTACATTGATTAACACCTACACCTCCAGGATCCAGCTTTGCATAACCAAGGGTGTCTGTTATATTCAATGCTTAATCCTATTTTACCTGTGTGCATTCTGAAACAAGATGTTTTGTTTAATTAAATTTCCTGCAATAAGCTTTGTAGAGGTCTTCTGTTGAACCTCCTGCAACAAACTTCTAATTTTAGCAGCAAGAGAGCCCAACTAACTTCAGCAACAAATGTTCAAGCACATCACATATTACCTTTGCTCAGTTTGAAGGTCAGGCAGCCATGGAGGTATTGTTTGTTTGATCAAGGCACATAAGGCAGCTCCTGAACTCAAAGCAGATAATCAACCAAATAACAATATACCAAAATGCTCAGCTGCTAACTTCAGAAGATTAGTGATGCTTCCCCACTACAAGTCCTACACAGTTTTTTTCTCTCTGTTGCAGCAGTTCTGTGAAAGAACTATAAAACCCCCAGAGGGAAATCAAATGCTTAACAGAGGGAAGCAACACAATAGGAGGAGATCTTGCAGGAAAAGGATTAATTATTTAATAGAACAGAGTAAAATGGGCTTCATAAAAAATATACCGAGGTCCATGAAGAATGTCGCACTCAAACTCAACCTCAATTTTTGCCTCTAAAATAAAACCAGAAGTCTGGTTAAAGATCACAACCTTGTCATCTTCATGCTCAGGAACACAAGAATTGCAGGTGCAACTGTCTTGGGTTCTCCTTGGACTTACATACATGGACTGTGCTTTACCACAGGATCACATATGATATTTCTTCTGCTGAACCCCTTCTGCCTCACACTGAGCATGGGGATGGTGCTCCACAGGCAAGCATCTGCCCAGAGCTGTACACTCTTTTCATTGTAGGATAATGCTCTGCAGACTGCTTAAAGCTTCAAGGATTTTCCTATGGTACACTGTAAACATTCATTCCCTGGCCATGACTTTCCCTTTTTCACAGTTGCAGAAACCAGGTGAGAAGGTTAAGTCAAAAAGTAGTTATTAATTTTTGGGACCCATTTTGATGGTCTTAAGTCTTCGGAGCACACCCTGTGTGCAGATCCCACTGCTGGCAGCTGCCTCTCTGTGCCTGCACCGCAGCTCAGGGGGAACAGCTGGCAGCCAGCTCTGAGACACATAAGTGTCTTGCCTCTTGTCCCACAGGAACTGGGTGATCAGGGCAGGAATAGCACCTAATTCTGCAGGATATCAGCTGTAAGAGACCACTGTGCCCCACCCTGCCTTGCTGACTATATACATTAAAATCTATGCAACAACTAAAGCATCTTTCATAATTCAGATGTGAAATGTCACTTTGGTTCTAACTTTTCCCAGTTTGTAGGATCTTGATTTTGTGATCATCAATAACACCTTAACATTGCATTTGTAATTTAATAGGCCTTAAAAACCAATAGTAGTAAGAGCACATAAAGCAAAAGAATTTCTGCCTTTTCAACCATGCTGACAGAGGATGTGACAATTTGCTAGGTGGTGTTCCAGGCACCGGTCACCAGGGTAACAGGGGACACAGCAAGTAGCATGTTCCAGACCTCCTCTGACCCTGAGGAATGGCACAGCTCTCTGGTGACACTCAAACACAGTAAACTTAACTCTGGTCCAAGTAAAACTCGGCCACCAAGGCTAGAGGGACTGGAAAAAAATTGATATCTGATCATAAACATTAGGTAAGCTGAGGGGTTTCCTGCTTGCTGCGAAGGGAGCTGCTGGGGGAAGCTGGGGTGAAGGAGGAGCTTCTCAGGCTTTACAGTTAAGGGCTGAGTCTGTGCCTGACCTTCAGCCTGTACCTCTGCTTCCATGTTGCAATCATTCAGTCACTTCTGCCGGTGTTTGTTTGAAAGGCTGGAGGCCAAGTGCTAGATAAACTTTGGATTTAACTTTAATTCAGGATCAAAGGACAGAAGTGCAGTTCGCTGCTTCATCTGCCCTGCTCTTGGCTGAATGCCACAGTAATAGTCAGGGAGTCTGGGATTCAGCTCTGGCTTGCGTGCCCTAGATGTGTGCCCCACCTTGTTTGCCCAGCGCTGTCTGTGTCTCCTGCCCTACCACCAGCTTCCAGGTGGTGCCTTCTGCTCCTCTGACCTGCTCATTCATGACCCTTCTCTGGATGCTTTGTCTTAGGCTCCGTTCTCCTTCAGACTCAGCTCTCATCTTCACTTTCTCTTCGTATGTTCCTCAGACTACCTAACTCTTTTGGAGTCATTACTAGTCAATCCCAGCACTTTGTCCCACATTTTCCCCATGCAATATCCCAGAACTGAGGAACCCAGAAGTCCTGCAGTCCATCCACTTTATCTGATTCTTTCTTCCTCTATCTTTTCCTCATCCACTTTTTTTTTTCTTTTTTTTTTTTTCCCCCTTTGGAGTGAGATTCCTCTGTTTTGTGCTACAGTGGTCTTTGGAAGAGTCACTGCAAGCTCAAGGTGGGAAAGCAAGGCCACCAAATCCTTTAATAAACTTTTATAAACTGAGAGCTACAGACTTCTCTTTTACTATAGGCTATGGTCTGACGGTCATGCATGATAAAAAATTATTTTGAAAAGAGAAATATACTGAGCTCTCAGTATACAAAATAGGGGCATTAGGTTCAATTGCAATGTACTTGCTTGCGAAAATTAATACTGAGAGTATTATTCTATTTTTAAGAGTTAGAAGAAATAGGAGGTCTTTTCAGGCCTCTTTCTGATAGACAGGGGATTGGACACCACAGGAAGGAGCTTCCAAAGGCACAAGTCTTGCCAGATCTCTTTCAGGGCCCAGAGAACACAACTGTGGGCTGGGATCCTGCAGACTCACTGATTAACTCTGACATAGGACATCATTGAAAGATCAGGCTTCTTGGATTTGCTAACTCTGACCCTTCTGACCACTGGAGCAAATGCTCCTCTCCAGAGATTAAAATGATTTGCGAAAACTTAAAGACACCAATCAGCAAACCAACTGGAAGAATAAGCTGATCTTAGTTATGGTGAGCAATCCACAAAATGCCAGCTCATATCCATGAAATGTGTGTAATTACAGCAGATTGTCATCAAATTGCAGCCAAAATCTAAACCAGGAGAGGCAATAACAATTCTTACCTAGCAGAGTGTGAATATAGATATCAAAGTGAGAGAGGTGAAAGGAATATTTTTAAATCCATGTTGCAAATATATAAATAATATCAACTTAAAGTCATGTCATAGGTGGCATAAATTAAAAACAGGAAGTGGACGGCACTCAACCAATGCTACTCAAGTGGCTGTTTGCAGAACCAGGAGGAGACTGGGCTTGCCAACCCTTCCCTCGCATCCCTCTCTCCAGCCTCTCTACACATACTGCTTCAGCTACACGGAGCCACGGGAGAGGTCTTACAGCACAAAACGTTCAGGAAAACTGCTTTGCTCAGTGAGGAATTGAGTGTCAAGGCTGGCAGTGAGCTGTGCAGCATGGCTGGTTGCACAGGTGCAACAGAGTTGTGCAAATATACCAGTTCAGTGGTGTGGAGTCACCATATCACTGGTCATCCCTTGTCTCAAGCTGTTGTTAACCCCACCTGACCCTAGCTAATGATGCCTTCTTCTCACCTGCTCCTGAGAAACCTGTCTTCCTCTTAGATTTTGGCCCAAGAGTAAAAATTCAACTATGTCAGAATCTTAATAAAAATGAGAGGGAGTAGGCAGTTTATCATGCTGCAGAGACTCAGATCCAGGGAAGATGCTCAGCACCAGCCTCACCAGACATCTGGGCATCAAAATTGGAAAACTGTTGAGGCAGCATGACTGGCTGTAAGATCTTTTATCAGTGCAATGTCCTTCTCTCTCTATAATAAAGCACTTGAATGTGCTATTTAGAAGTGCCAGGCAAACTTCTGTTCTTCCACAAGCAGCTAAAAAAATAGACAAGGATACACTTCCTATTTCACTTCTCAATGCATCAACTTGAAATAGTGATAGTTTCTAGCTCCGAGTGTATTTCTTTTGTTGAACAATTTATCCACAAACCTCTTTTGATTTGCTGATACACCCCTCAAATGCAGTCATCAGATTTTGAGCAGGTACATTCACAGAGCATTGCAAACTCTGCTGGTCGTGATCTGTGCTGTGAATTTGCTTATGTGGATCACATGGGAAATTATTACCAGATCCAGAGAAAGAAAATGAAAGTAAAATGCAATCAATTTATGCTGAAAATTTTAACATTTTTTGGTTGCATGGCACTGAATATATTAGAGTATTTTTTAAACATTTATGGAAAAAAAGAGGGGTATGTGGGAATAATGGCTGTACAGTGTATTACTATGTGTCATATAGCAAAGGAAACTTATTCTGAGTAAAATTTGAGAAACTTGTTAATATGTATGGTCTGGAGTAAAATACCTGTTCTTGGTCATTGATACTACCTAGCACCTCCCAACAGAAAATGTATTCATTACTTTGTGGTAAGCTAAGTTAAATAGTCTTCAGCAGGAAAATAGGCCACTTTCAAGTTGCTAGGTACTTTGATCTATGTCACCAAACAACTTTATTAGAAAACTTGAAAACTTATGGAAACAAGGCACATTTATGGAGAAATAGGTCCAACATGTGCCTCTAAACGAAGAGCAGAAACTACTGGTGTGAAATTCAGGAATGACTGAATCAAGTAGGTTTGATCCAACCATCTAAACTTTTCTTTCTTGTGTTTGGCCAGCTGTAGAGCACAGGTAACAAGCTCAGACTTTTTTTGTAATAATCAAAAATTTATTGAGAATGTGTACAGAAAAAATAACCACAACAGAGGTAAGCACTTAGGGAAGAGGTTTGGGCATCTTACAGTCAATGTTGTTTTATAGTCAAAACTGAACTGTGTAATGTTTGGTAAGTTCAGTGTCTAAGACAGAAAGATTTGCTTTTCCTGTTCAGACTGGTCTTTGTCAAATTGTCCTTTACGCATCTCCAACCTAAACCAGAAAAAAAAGAGTATTTTAATGTTCTTCTAATGAAAGAAGTATATAAGGCTATGATGACATGTTGGTAGTGTTCATACATAGTTATATTAGTTGGGAATTAAAAATGTAGCATTTAAAATACACAAAGGCAAGGGATTATTTCTGATCATGACACTATCCATTTATCTATCCATTAAAAGAAACAGTAATGCAGAAGGTACGCTAAAATCAAAGTAGAAATACTTCTGTGACAAAATGGTAAACAAAGCCAACTTCTCTAAGATGCAGTGGGCTGTCCATGCTCAGTGTTTGAAATGATTACAATATTCTGTGTTCATTTTAAATATCTCCTCAGCCCCGTGGTCAAACCTGTTTGACGTTGCCTAAGTTGTGCTGCTGTCCATCCACTGACAGTCTGTTGAATGGGATGATTTTCATTGCAGTTTTCTTCATGGAGTACCACCGGTCACGCCAGGTTGCCCAGATAATGCCATTGTCAAATCCAGATGGACCAGCATCTTCTGATGTGTACACACCACCTAAGAAACACCAGTTGGAGCAAAACAGTTGGTTGCTTTCTAAAATAGTTACCGTGCCCATACATTTTTCTAGTCCTGACACCTCCATGGCACCCCTGGGTGTGCTAACAGACCCTGTTCACTGCCTTTCTCCCCCTGTTTTGCTTCTCTCAGGATTGATTTTCCCACTTGGGAATGGAGAGCAGTCATAAATCCCTGCTATTGGTGTTCACAATTTTTGCAAAGAAAGGGCTATGCCAGTTTTGGAAAATCCAGAAGGCAAAGTGTACTCTATAAACATGACTCATTTTCCTTTGTCACTGAAACGTGGTATCCTGGATTATAAGCACTTAGAAGACACTTTACCTATATAATATTTGCCATTGAGGTGGCCAGCATGACATCTGTTCATCCACCATCCAGATCCATCTTGCTCAGCACAGTTGCCTTCGTAGTTATCATTGTCATTATCGTGGGTACTGAACCGCATGCCATTGTGGTAGGTATAGGATTTGTCACTTGGGTCATCTCCAAAATCATATCCATCAAAGGCATCCCCGGCCTCACCACCGATGAAGTAGGCGTAAGTCAGTCGATACTTGTCCTCTTCACTCCCCACTCTGAATACAGCGTAGTCAGCAGTGCTGTGAACAAAGGGCAGTGCTGAGTGTGAGCGTGCTGCATTCCGAGCACACTCACACAGGAAAAATACATCAGTGGTAAAACTGCAGAAAAGGCATTTATTGCATCCTAGCATTTTAAAAGGAATTGTTTTCATGCCTGTGGGGCTCAGTTCAGTGACACACATCCAATCAACTTTTGTGCTCCAGTATCAGACATGTTTTCTGACTGCTAGTCTTTAGTGATGTATGAAGTATCTACATTATTTTTTCACACACACACATACATACATACATATATATATATACACTTATATATAATCTCCCAGGTTCATAATAGAAATAAAAAATAAAAGAATAGAACAGAATAGTTCAGTTGGAAGGGACCTATAATGATCATGTGGTCCATAAGATATTTAAGACAAAGAAAACTGAAGAGAAGAAATAGATTCCTTCTGCCTAATAAATGAGTGCTGACAGCACGTGGCCTTCTCACAGGCACGTGTGCCTGGCAACCTCACACACAGTGACTGCTGTCACAGCTGTAAGTGCAGGAGCCAAAGCAGTTCCATGCACACATTGGCTGGTCTAAGGGTTCATAATTTTTAGGAGCAAACTTTTATCAGTACAAACTGATGCAGCAGTGGGAGCAGTAGGTTTTAAGCTGTCGTTTTCAGAAGCATCATGAGCAAATACCTTTTTTTGCCACTCCAGTCCTCCAGCTCTATTCGTAAGGTGTATGGCAGAGTGGACTGTGTAGTTATTAAATGTATCTTTTCATTGCCCAGCCAGTACTCAGTGGTGTCATCTGGAGACAGATGTCCAAATCCTTCCTTGTACTGAACCCAATTTTTGCTGAAGTCTTCGCTCCCATCCAGTCTCTGGGGGAAAAAAAACCAAGAACACCAAAAACAAAAATAAAAACCTCAGTCAAAAAGACATGTATCATATGTAGGTAAATAAAAACAATGCTGATACAGTAAGTTTGTTTATAGAATTAATACATAAGTGGCATACCCTCTGTAGTACTGTCCAGCCATTGCCATATGAGTCAATCTCGCAGTAGACCAGGAATGACTGCTTGGCTTTTTGAGGCTTGATAAAGTATAGACCACTTTTCCTTGCACCTTTATTTGCAATGTCTTGACAATCTGAAGTAAAAATATTCAAAAGATCATTTTCAATCCAGCTACAATTCTATCCTCGCATTTATTTTATATTGTAACTTTCTTAGCGCAAGAAATGAAATTAATCTAAATACCATTGTTGCAAATAGCTATTTAGTCCACATACTTCAATGTCTTTGCCATAAAAAATCCTACCAAAGGTCACAGGACTTGTGTAAGATGAAGATGAATTTAGTCTCATGTAGAGTTTAAGCAGTGTAAAACATAGTCATTGCATTCATTTCTACAGCAACAAAGACACTTCTGGACCTAATGGAATAATTAATTTTTTTTTCCACATGGCTAAGCCGAAATTTGATAATGAGTTATCTTCTGTTTGTCCCAGGTCCATGGAAACTCTACTCATGTCCCTCATGTTTAGCACACATTTTGGGATAATTGTATTTTGGCCAAAAAGGCCAAGCAAGAACTGTGTTCCACCTGAACACCTTGTCTGCAGAGCATCTAACTTGTACTGACACATTTTATAATTTGCGATTTTATATAACTTTACAGAAGTCCATGACCCATAAGATTACAACAAATGATCGCTGTGATGCCAAGTGGCAGCACTCGCAGCTGAGTTAACCCTCCACCATACAAGAAGCATTTTGCCCACCTCTTCCAGTTATGTCCTGAATTTCAGCCCTGTCTTTGCACGGCTCCTGACAGCGTGACTCAAGCTGGGCAATCTTCTCTCTCAGCTCTGTGATCCTGTTGCCGTTCATTATATGTGTATCTGTCAACTGTCTGGACAGAGACACAAAAATGGGTTGTTGTATCCACCATTTGTGAACGTGTAAAACACATTTATTTCCCTGCACACATGGCTCATGTATCTAACGTGCTGCTACATGCACCTCTGTAAAACGGGGTGCCTCTACTAGCACTGATATTTAAAGTTAAGGACAGGCAAAATAGGAAAGCACATGCTTAACCTCATGCAAAACTTAACCATGTGCAAAACTTGACTCTAATCAGCAAAAATCTAAGCAGTAATTACTGTGTGAATATAACTCTATGGAAAATTTTACTTTGCTCTCCTGAAGTAAATGATAAACTATTCCTCTTCAATTATGGATGTATTTGTAAAACATAAGTGCTGCAAATGAACTGCTGTAAGTGTCAGAACGCCTAAATAATCTTTGACATAATGTCATAGAAGTGGAGATCTTTCTACATTCGGGTCAAAAAACACATCCTTAAGATTTAGAGACATTAATGATGTTTTCAATTTTATTTTCAATGTCAATTTATAAAAGACTATCACCAAGTTTATAGTTACTTATGATTTATAACTATGTAACTGAGCTAATTTTCATGCATATATGCAGCAAAATTGGCCGGAGTGAATGATTGCACAAACATTCCACGTACTCTGCTTTACAGCAAAAATCTCATGACATCCAAAGGTCACGAAAAAAATTTTAGGGATAGCTGGCACAGCAGGAGAAACATAAATAAAAATATTGCCAGGCTTCATGACATTCTTATCTTGCACTTCTTGCACAATTAACAGTTTATCCAGGTGAGCAGAGAATTCAGTATCAGATCCTCATGATACTTCTGTGTTTTGCTAAGCTGCTACTAATGGCAGTGTGGGCAGAACTGTCCACATGAGCACTAAAAACCTTTCTGAGAGAGCCTTTTTGGCACTTGATAAAAGAACAGAAAGGAAATAATTTGTATTGTCATTAATAAAAGAAGTGGAAGATACCTACTGGATAGTAGTTTCATGAGACAATATAGTGTTTTCGTATCTGATAATTTCTTCAATTATTTTCCTGGTCTTTTGAGTAAAATCATCAATCGAATCTGTAAAACAGGCAAAGGTACAAAATAATTGCAGTTAGGCAAATTAAAAAAAGAAAACTATATAAATAATATTTTTCAGTTGTGTTCTTATTTTTTATATGCTCACTTGGTAAAGTCTGCTTGTCTGAAGGATAGAGACTTTGGATGTGTTGAATCAGGTGTTCTGTTGTTACTGAGGAGTTAGAAATTCGCTGCAAAATTCTCTCCATTTCCTGCAGGTCATTATCCACAGCAGGATGGTATTTACTAAGGAAATCTGCAATGCCACAAGTTGTTGGGCAGAAGCTACCCTAAGGAGTAAAGAGAAATAGTTAGCAATGTTTTGGAGACAAAGAAAGCAGAGCAGAATATTTGGACAGATGAACTTTCAGACACTGCTGAAACAAACGATAAGGGATAAAAAAGGGCAGGCATTTGCAGCAGACTTTTTCAGAGACAGTTTACTTTCACATTACGTGCACACATAGCAAGAAAACAGCGCATGCTGTTATTGTAGCTTCTGCTGGATATGTGCTTTCATCCACAGTGCAGCCACCCGTACACTTTTACCAACCATATACTGCTTTCAATAAATAACAGGTTTAAGCAAAGCACACTCAATAAGTACTGAAAACAATGATGAGGTTCAAGTGATAATGGTAGTTAATAATCAGCATAGGAAAGCGTTAGTTACATTCTTAAGACAGAAGAAAATTGCTCAAGTACTTACAAATCTGTCATCCAATATGCAGCAGTTATCTCTGGTAGCAATGTACTGAAGAGAAGAAAGAGGACCATTTTTAGTGGATTTTCTCCAACACCACTTTCTGCGCTAACACATTCCCTAACACTCTTCACTTACCGCCACACTGGTAGAGAAGAGCAGGGAGAGGAGGGACCCCAGGGGAGCCCAGCTGCACAGCCTCAGCCCCATCATGTCTGTCCCACCAGGCGCTGCCGAGTGCCCGGTGCAGCTGTGCACTCAGCAGCGAGAATGTTCAACCCAGCACAGCGTGGCGGCAGTTTAAGGCAGCAGGCTGAAGCTGGGGGCGGGCACTGGGAGGTGGTGGGAGGAGGTGGGGTAGGGATTTGAGGTGGATTCCCGGAATTTGCACATGTTCTCCTCCCATTTTTAGTGTTTCCCACTTCGTCACCTGATCCCTGCTCCAGCCAGGTCTCAGGGGACGCAGGAAGGTGAGACAAGGCACGGAGATGCTACACCTAGTCACAAGTGCAATGAAACTTGCACATTGCTTTGTGATGGGGCCTGGCAGAAGTTTCACTCTAAATAGCACAGGGAAAAGCCACAGTAGCTACCCGTATTATGTGTACCAACTATCAATAGCCTAACAATAAATGATATTTTGCAATTACATAGACCTTTCCTGCCACAGATCCCTATGTGATTTGAAAAGAGACTCAACATCATTTTCCCTATTGTGTGGTTGACAAAACTGAGGCAGAGAAAGGTATGAAGTCATTGAGCAGTGGCATATCTGGAAAAGAAGTCTGTGATATTTCTCATGGGCAATGGAAGTTTGAGTGTTCCCTATCCTTCAACACAGTGAGTCCATTCCAAAGACTTTGGTCAATGCTTCCTTGCTGGGGAACTAATGTTGGTGTCTGCCTTGTTCAATACTGCCACAAGAGTGCTGACAAGCCCCATCTTCTGCTATGGGCTTTGTTCCACACAAATTATTTCAGTGTGTCCTTTTGCACGCTATCTGTACTGGGAGCATTAACACCTTTCTACTCATGACCTAGACCTGGTCTCTAAACTATGGCTTCTGCAGAGAAAGCCTGATTTTGTGCCTGTACAGCACGATGTGTGATAAGAGAGTGTTGAATGAGGCTTTTGACTCATATGTTTGACCAAACAATGAGAAGAATGGTCAGAAGGGGCTCACTGATAGATCTGTTGTTACTGGGGTCAGCTTTGTGATTTCAGGCAAACGACTTCATCTCTGTACAGCAGGATCAGTGTTTCAACTTGGCTTAATAGGTACTTAAAACATGGAAATAAAAGCATTCTATAGGAATCAGATTATTAGAAAATTAGATATAATTATGCCCTGAAACATGGAGAGTTCCTGACCTATATATCCTCTTCTCATCTGGTCAAATTGAGTCAAACAGTAGGTTCTCATCATGTTCATAGATCTATCCACATAGTGCCAGAAGGAAATATGAGCATTTAAGATGCTAAAATTCAAACGGATGGAACACTTATGTGAGGCTGAAGCATTGTTCCTGTGAGAGTCAGCTTTCCAGTAACTGTACTGATGACCAGTGAGTTAGCTGCCACGCTGCCAAAACTCTTTTCCAAAGGATGACCAATGCTAAAGGTTTGTCTTTCCAAATCTGGTATCAATTACCTTCAAGAACCACGTGCAGAATGTGCTCTTGTTGACTGTACTGACACAAATAGGACATGGTTCCACCTTTTACAGGGTTACTTCTGTTTCCTAAAGAGTGGAAATAAAGTAAACAGAACTGGGTGGAAGTCTGTTTGCTGTTGTGTTTTTTATTGTTGCTTCACTGGTGCTGTTAACATGGGCCGAGGAAACCACTGCTGAACCTCCTTGTCACTGCTGCTCATACACTGAGCTTGCTTTGCTTCTTTGCAGTTCCTGACACAAGGGTTCACAGGGTCCTAGAGATACCATTCCAGAGGCTGTGCCCAGCAGGATTCCCTTGGATATGACAAGATAGCATGAGCAGATTGCTGGTATGGACTTTGTAAAGCAACTGGCCCCGCTTTAACGCAGATGTTCACTGCAGAGTACAGACGGGCACGTACTGTTCGTGATGCAATAGGTGAGCCACGGAGCACAATTCAGGTATCCCTCATCCTCCAACAGAATAAAGAACACATCTTTCCCTTTTGTCACTAGAAATAGTACATATAGGCTTGAAACCCTGTCAGAAGACTATTTGGTAACAGAAAATGAAAAAAACTTGTCTTGTGTTCCTAGGCAAGAATTTCAAGAGTGAGAAAAGACGATAACAGTCAACTCCAGCAGTAAAAGCCTAGTTAATCTTGAATTAAAAATCCCAAGATTTTATAATTAAACCATGAGAACTTCTGTAATGACATAATAACAATGTATAAATAGGGTTTCAATGTTCAAGATAAATGGCTAATTGGTGGGAAAAACAAAAGGATCGTTATCCCTACAAATGGGTTAGGAATAGGAAACTTGAATTTTCAGTCAGGTGTTTATGTTACACAAAATTATCACTGTATATATTTACACTCATGAAGGAGTCAATTTTCAACATTGCCTTAATGATTATGCAATATTTGCACACTGCAATTATAAGTGTTACTTAGCTGTATTTGTGGTTAGAACTGTGGTACTTCTTAGCAGAAGATGTAAATATTTAAACCTCAGGAAATTTTTGTTTGCTTTACTGATTACATGGTCATGATTTAGCCTTGAATAATTAATCATTTCATATATTTGCTTCTTTTTGCTTTTCTTCTCTGATTTCACATTTCATTACTTAGAAATATCTTATTCCTACTTTTAATTAAGTTGAAAGCAACACATATCCTTAGTGGAAAGACTACGTGGTATTTTTCCTCCCTTACACATCATTTTGTCTTGGTGGGTCCTGGTTGCAAAACAGCTGACCCACTTACCAAACAAGTGTGCTAGAGACCTGATTGTACCCTCAGATGTGTCCAGCCTAAATTAGCCGTGTTGATTTTCTGGCCAGTGTTTTCTTTCCAGTAAATCTGTTTGCTGGTTTGTTAACAGATGAGGAACAATTCGTGTAGCACAGGTGGAAGGAAGAGTTCTCAAACTCAGTGTACTCTTTTCCTGCAATTTATTTTTGAGGAGAGAGTAAAGGTGAATCATTATTTGTTCAAAAGAGCTTTCTTCAACTCAGTATTGATTAGTACTTTTTGTCAGCCACTGGGACACTATCCAACACCTTCCCACTATTCATAGAAAACATTTTCTCAGAAAAACAAACCAGAAGAAACATGTTTGTGTCTGTAAATTAGTTCCTGAATATCAGAATACCCTTATGGCTGTCTTGGAAAAACATCTGGTTTTTAAGCTCATGCTTACTTGCTTTAAGAATCTAACCTGAAAAATCAGTCTACAACATTTCAGAAGTGCTTTAGGGACAAGCTTTAAGATTTCCAGTGGGCTATTATTACTGTTTAACTGAAAGTGTTCAGTGGACTTGACTTGAACCTGCATTTTTTTAGGTGCTCCAGAAGAAAATTTTCCTACTTAAAAATAAATATTGAAAAATACCAAATGGTAAATGCTGAAAAAAAAAAATCCCTACTATGCTCTGCTACCCATCACCAATATGTATCATCCTGCTTGTATTACTAAACAGATTAGTGGGCAAAACCCCCTTTGCTAGGTCAATCAATGAGTGAGTGATAATTAGGGGATGAGAAATAGAGCCAGTTAAAAAGCTGTCTAGTAATGAAGTTATGCCAGTGGTGTGCTAGAAAGCCAAATGCACCAAAGCGAAAATGAAAAAAAAAGTTTTGTAACTTATCTTTCTCTTTCAATTTTCAAAATGTGGGCAAAAGGTAAATCACAACATTGTTTTTCCAATTGGATTGTCCACTCTGTGCAGCACACTTCTTCCTCATCCTTCCTGAAGTGAAATGACGCAACAAAAATCAGTGGCTCTGCAAGGGAGAGCCTTTGATTTCTTTACAGTTGTGACACCAGTACAGGTACTTGCTATGCTTCAGCTCAAATACTGGCTGGAAATAGTTGTTTCTTTGAAAACTGAGTGAAGAACAGTAAGAAACGTATGTACTTCATGTCAGCCAGAACCTTTCATTTTGGAAAGAAATTGTGGGATATTTTGCTGCCTCCACACTGTGAACACACACTTTAGAGTGTATTCCTTAATAATTATAGGGTAATGTATTTTCTTAAATCAAAACGTGGAAGTTACATTGATTCATGACTGTTCATGTCAGCACTTTTAACAACCTAAAAGACCCTTTAATTTCTGCCAAGAATAACCAAGGGTTATTGCTTTAATACGTAATTCTTATTTTGACTTAAACTATTATTACAAACAAATGTTTGAAAATATTTAACAATTAAAGAGCCAAGAATCAAGGCACTTCATCGTCATAGTACTTCTGAAGACACCTCATACCCATGAGCCAGATATTTGATGGTTTGAATGAACTGTTATCTTACTTTTGAAAAATCCTATAGTGTTTCTGTTTAGTTAGTTCTGCTTACTTAATTTCATACGTTAAAGATTTTATTTAAGCTTCTTTCAAATCTTAAGGTACTGAGAGTGAACTTATATCTAAAAAAAAGGCATGTGATATAAAGGAATTAAGTGAATATAATTCAGAAAATAACTCATTTTGTTTCATCATGGCTGAGGTTTTTCTGAGTCCTAGAACATAGGATGTTATACCTCAAAATTCTAAAAATCTACTGAAATGCTACAAAGCCCCAAACCATGTTCAGTGAAACATCATTATTGAGCTTTGAGTTGTTTGTGCCTTATATTGGGGTACTTGATGCAACATAGCAAATTCTCTGCCTTTACTGATTTACAGAGACCATTTTCAACTGTTGATTCACTCAGAAAAGGTTGGTATTCAGATGTCTGCAAAAGAGAGATTGCAGTGTATACTTTACCTTGAGGGCACGAACAGTGAACTCTGTTAGTTAAACAAAGAGATCCACTAATTTGTGGGAATGAGATAAGTAATAAATTCAAATATTTGCTGAGTATTTTGTAATTAGTTGAGAGGACAGAGCCTCAATAAACTAAACAGAGCCTCCTTCAATAATCGAACATATAGGCTGATATTATTGGTTCAGACAGGAACTTATTGACAATAACATTAAAGGGAATACAGAAAAAATGTAATGTATTTCTCAATAAACCCCTGGCCTGTGAAATACTTTGCTTGTACTTTTTTAAGCAATCAGAGGAAGCCTGACTGTCAGAAAAATCCTAGAAATATAATGGAAAGTGTATTTGTTTTGGAAAAATGTACTCTGTCTTGTCCTCCCTTACTTCCAGGATTAGGCTTGAATGCCATTAATTGAGGACGATGGAAGTAGAAGAATGAATCCACAGTTCTTTTACACATTATCTGTGCTCTGTGCTGGTGCACAAATCTGTTTACAGGGAGAGAAGCGCGGGCTTAAGTTTGAAACATTAATAGCACTGGCTTATTAAATGTACATATAAGTATTTAGGGTCACTGAAGGAAAGTGAAGCTCAGATTTATCTACATGTAAACTATGAGCAGGAAAAAAATCTTCTTTATTTTTAATTTTTTTTTTTCAATCTGTAGTCTCTTTCTTTCTCTGGCATAAAAATTAAAGCCAGAAGATTTTTCTTTCCCCCTCTTTCTTCTCACAAATTATGAGAGGAATTCTGGCTTATTCTTAAAAATTTTACATTAAGCAATGGGTTCCTCTCATGTGAATGAGTTGTGACAGCTTTTATTGTTGACCCCTATCCCCTACATAGGTCACAAACACAGTCAAATCTTTTACTAGCACCTCCTGTGTAAGAATCCCACATAGGCTTGTTACTGATTGTGGTGTCTTTTGGGCTTCACTGACAACCACACAGTGCCACCTGATGTCCTCAAAGAGCAATGAATCTGTTAAATCATCTCAAAAAAATCTCAGAATTAAGGCTTGACCATCGCAGAGCATTGCTTCCCAAGCCTACCTGGAAAAGAACCTCTACATAATTTGCCTTTGTTTTCATTGAAACAATCCTAACCTCATGAATGAAATAATGGGCTCTGAGCTAATCATTCCTGCTCAGGATGGAATGATGATGGTAATGAAAACCCAGTCTATTTTAAGAAAATAATTTGTGAAATGGAGGGGATAGAGGTAGTGAATAAATTACTCTCTCAGAAAAATGGATGATTTTGCTGGAACCTCAACAAGCTTATTAAATAGTCTACTTATTTATGGACAAGTGTAAATTGAGTAAGAAACAAATTCGCTGTGGGAACCAACAGAATACAGGCTTTGATCCCTTTATCGCTTCACTGCACCATTGCAAGTAATGGAAACAATCCTAAATCCTTTCCTCGTGTTTTTGGGAGATTAACTAATAGGTGTGTCTTAGTATTTAATACATGTTGGATATTAATTCTCTCACAAAGACGTCAACATCCATATGCAAATTTGCTAAAATTGTATTTAAGGTCCCGTAAGGACCTTGAAATGGTTTCTGGCAAAGCAAGATCCAGTTCTTCCCCGAACCATGAGCAGTGGCTGTCAAAATCCATGCTGCGAAAATACTTGAAAGGAGTTAAAAGAATAAACCACCTTCTAGATTCCAAGACTGTTGTACCCATGTACACGTGTGCATGTGAATATTTATTTCTTAATACAAATAAAATTCCCGGTTCATCCGAGGAGAAAGAAACGCAGAGGGGATGCTGGCGGGAGCAGGTGGCACTTTTTGGGGCCAGAGGTTGTTCTGCAGGCGAGGAGGGTGCGGACAGCGGTGAAACACAGCCACCTACTGGCCTCTGGGTTCCCTGGCGCCAGCAGCCAGCTCTTCTCATCCCCAGATGTTCAGCTTTGCAGCATGGAAACTTTGCCCAGCCCATTCCAGCGGAACTTTTCCTTACATTCATGGGTTATCAATGATTCCGTTTATCGGTGATTGGCATTTGTTTTGTGTGTGTTCGAGCACAGAAGGGAGGACCGGAGCACGTTGGTAATGGTGTCTCAGCCAAGGCAAACTGCATTTGAATTTCACTCCAGGATTTGAGAGCATTGCATGACTTGCTGAGGATTAGCCATGCTTCCTGCTACGCTGCAATGTGCTGGAATCTGACTGCAATGTATTCCGTATCAAAACAAACGTGGAAGACATAAAATTTATCTCCAGAAAGGATCTGTCTTTATGTCTATACTGATAGTCACCTAGTTTATACCCAGACAGTGCTCTTTCTGGTTCTTGCTTTGAAATCTGCTTTAAGGAGCTACAATAAATACATATTTAGGACAAAGCTCTCTGGAGTCAACTATGCATACATGACATGGTGATTTTTTTTCCCCTGTTGTGATTATTTGGGCGTTTACTAGTTTATAGGAACTTGAAACCTGCAAATTTTCAACATAATAATGAAATACATTCATAGTGTAATAATCAGCAGTCTTCTCTCTGTATAAGGAACCAACTTTTCTTTCTTTATGACCTCCTTAGGACAGGAATTGTTCATCACTCAGGCACTGAGAACATTAGAAAATGGTGCTTTATAGCCCTTTTTTGCAATAGGAAACCATTGTACCTTGCTAAATAAAGAACCAAATTCTGAGATCACAGCATGACTATTTTCTATCTTCCCTCAACTGCATTATTTCTAATCACAACTTGAAAATAGTCTAACTGGAAGTCTTATCAACAATTTCCAGATGTCCTTACTGATTTTCAACATGGCTACTTTTTACATCAGTAAAACCCCCTCTCATCCTCACCGCATACTTAGCACTGTCAGTGTTGCACCAAACGTTTTATTTTTCATCATTCCTGCAAAGACTCCCAATTTTATCATTGTATCATTTGCAAGATATAATCCAAACCCACTTGGAATAAAAATGTACTTGTTAAGGAAGGCCAGGCTGTTACTGTGTCCGAGTAGCACGTAAGGCTCTGGTTCAGGCACAGTCCTCGTTCATGTCAGGCACAGAGGAGTCGCTCTGGAGCACCTGTACATGATTAGCCCTCTGATGCCCAGAGACAGCCCTCCAGCTTGGGCGTCAGGACTAGGAAATCGTTCCTCCTTATATATGAGGGAATTGCCTGGGTTGGTGACATTTACATCACGTTCACAGACTGGAAATTCAGTCCGGGACCTCCTTTCTGTCAGAACAGAGAAGTGCACTTCCACGGGTGTCCCCGCCAAGCCCGCGGCACCCCGGGGATGCGACAGCCCCGCCCCCCCGCCACCGACCCGTGTCCAGCGTGGGCCCGGGCACAACCTGAAACAGGGGCTTCGTTCGGACACGGCCCGGGCTAGACCCATCACAGCCCTCCAGCTGACTGCCGCTATGCCATACACCCACTAGAGCGAGCTGCGCCCCCACAGCTCCCGACACCCTTCCCCGCGCACTCCCGATTTATAAACTTTCTCCCGCCCCTTTTCCCAATCGCCTCCGCAGGCCGCGGCTCCTCCCCAGCCCTCTGCTCGGTGGCCGGGGCCGGGGCGGTGCCCGCGTTGCTCTCAGCTACCATGAGCTGCGCCGCGCTGCTGGGGCTGCGGGGCCCGCGGCTCCTGAGGGCCGCCGCCC
>VWZT01008395.1:492136-555335 GCA_013397055.1 Pachycephala philippinensis | reverse complement strand
CCGGGGCTGCCGCCGCACGCCCGGGCGGACCGGGCCGGCACCGGGGGTAGGGGCGGGCCGGGGGTGCCCCCGTGCTGACAGCGCCTTTGCCTGCCCCGCCAGTGCCGCAGCTGCTGTACGGAGGGAAGCTGGATTTCCTCGTCTTCGATTACCTCTCCGAGATCACCATGTCGCTGCTGACGGCCGCCAAGGCCCGCTCTCCCGTAAGTAAAGCCGGTGACCGGCCCCAGCGTGCCGAGCTTGGCCGGTACTTTCTTTACTTGCCGGGTGCGCTCCGATACTTTCCGACCTCCCGAGCTCTCCTTCAGCCCAAATCACGCCCGAAGCCTGTTTAAGACATACCTGGTTACGGGGACACGGTTCCTTAAGTATGCTTTTTACTCGCATGTATTTATTTGCTTCCATTCAGTTTCATATAGTGAAAGTGTTCATGTCATTCCCCATCGTATTACCCAGAAATTTGAGAGGTAGTTCTCTGTGTTAACCAGGGAAAGGGATTGGGTTGACCTACCTGTGAGAAATGGTTACAGCTCTTAATTATTTCAGGTTTTAGGTTACACTCCGGATTTTGTCTCCACTGCCATGGCTCCCTATATAAAGGATATTCACAGGAAAGGTAGGCTACTTCTTGCATGAGTTTGTATGTTAATTCGGTACACCTGTTTATGAAGGCAGGCTGACAAGAGTTGGGGTAGTTCAGTCTGGAGAAGAGAAGGCTCTGGGAAGACCTTACAGCACTTTCCAGTACCTAAAGGGGGCTTGCAAGAGAGCTGGAGCTGGACTTCTTACAAGGATGTGTAGTGATAAAAGAAGGGGGAATGGCTATAAGATGAAGGGAAGGTAGATTTAGATTAGATACTAGGAAGAAGTTCTTTACTGTGGGGGTGGTGAGGCACTGGAACAGGTTGCCCAGAGAAGTTGTGAATGCCCCATCCCTGGCAGTGTTCAAGGCCAGGATGGATGGAGCCCTGAATAATCTTGCACGTCAGGTGACTTGAACTAGGTTATCTCTAAGATCCTTTTAACCCAAACCATTCTAGGATTCTGTGAAAAATCCCATTGTAATTGATATGAGGTGCAGGTCTGATGGTGAAATTGGGTTGATTTAACATATTTGCTGTAATTGTAAATGCATACATATATTTCCACATTTTTCTTACTATTGCTTTAATTTGTGAATGGAAGATTACTTTACAGATCTTTTTTAAAATGTGAGATCTAGGTGTTTTTTCCAAGGTAATTTAAGTTTTTCAAAATTCCCATATATAATATGGCTACAATATGACTTTCCAATCACTCTTCGTTTACATTAGTAAAGCTTCACAGTGTCTAGTATTGTTCCTGTAGGAGGTGTTCTACACTGTTGTCTGCCTCATTATGCATGTGTCTTTCTGGTCACCTTCTCCTTCCATTCATAAAGGATAGATGAGAAGTATCTATAGCAGTTATTTTTCTCTAAACAATTTTGTATTGGCTTATTCTGATCCTTTCACAGGTTAAATGTGGTTCATATTTTAATGTGGTTTTAGTATTTTTCTTGATTGAATGTCTGTTACCTTGCAAAGGTGATACCTTGCTTATGTTTCAGCACACTTTAAAATACAGGTGATTGATTACTGACACTGCTGAACTTTATTTGCCTTTTGTTTTTCCTCTTAGGTGTTCGTGTCATCAGTAATGCTGGTGGAATTAATCCACTTGCTTGTGCAGCTGCCCTTCAGGAGGTGGCAAAGAAAGCAGATGTAGGTTTGAAAATAGCTGTTGTTGCAGGAGATGATCTGATGAGTGAGGTATTTCACTTTGTTTTAAGCCTTAGTAGCGTGAGTGTGTATAGCGTGAAGGTGGCATTTACTGTCCCATAGGAACTTACTTTGTGTGTCTTTATGCAGTAGTCTTCTACTATCAGAAGTGTTTTTCTTCATTATTTTTTAATTTTTTTAATGCATGAATACAGTTCTTGGCACATCTGGTGTTTGATATGTAATGGGGGTGAATTTTATAAGCTTGTGGATCTGCTATTTAGTTTTTTGAAGCGAAATGTGAATCTGCTGTAAGGTCTGCGTGCTCTTCAGGAGAAGCTGTTACGTGCTGTTACTGCTTCTGTCTAAACTAGATAATCATGCTTGTTAAATCTTCTGAATACAGTGTAGCTACAACACATTCAAATGTTTATCCCTTCTCACTTTTTTAGTGGTTTACAGGCATTTCCTGATGTTACTTTGTTTATAGGTAGTTGGTTTTGTGTTTCTAAGTAATTAGTTTACAGCCGGTAAGGTAATGGTAAGTGAGAGGATTATAGTTTAAATATTAAAAAAAAATAAAAATTGAAAGATGAAATATCTGGGATTTTTTTTACTTGAAGAATTACACTTTATCTATGAAATCTGCAAAAAAATGTTCACCATACCTGCAAAGGTACAGGAGAAACAATTTATACGTAGTAGTGGTTAAGAGGGGAGAGGTTTGTGGTCGAGTCTCTCCCTGTAACGTGGAAAATTATTTATCTGCATAAGATCTGTTACTCCTTGCATGCTCTTGAATGTGGAAGATGGTCAACTAATATTCTTCATTTGCAAATTATGTGCAGTGCTTGGCCTTCCTTTTAAGAAACTTCTGCCCTACTGAAATTACTGTCTTCAGGCCAGAATTTCATTACTGGTACAACAGTAAAAGGGTTGTTATTTGCGCTTGTTATGGACATGTCTGATCTGAAATGCATTGTTTTCTATGCTGTTGGCAGTACATAACTTGCAGGAACAAAAAAGACACAGCTTTTATGGTCTGCCGACAACTTCTGCTGTTG
The DNA here is from genome assembly GCA_013397055.1 of Pachycephala philippinensis. Lineage (NCBI taxonomy): Eukaryota > Metazoa > Chordata > Aves > Passeriformes > Pachycephala > Pachycephala philippinensis. Next base: position 552,532 of record VWZT01008395.1, on the reverse strand, counting down.
ATACATGAAACATGGTAAATGTTACTTGTGGTTAGGAGGTTTTCCATCATTATCATAGAATACTAAATTAGTTCAGAGTGGGAGGGCTTTTTTTTCTGCACTACAGATCCCACCTGTAAATTACTATTTACAGTTTACATGGACATTATATCTGTGCAGTCATGGTACCCTCAAGCCACTGGATTGGCAAGCTGCCCAATGCATGGTCAAAAACACACCCTCCCCCCCACCTACTTTGGAAACACAACTTACTCTAAGTACCATATGAAGCTCAATGATTAGTCTTGTTCTCTGGCCATGACACCATTGCAGATATGGCAGACATATTTCTGTTTGCAGGGTTTGATTTATTTAGTCCTACAGCAATTAAAGACAGTTTAAAGCCTAGGAAGTACACCGGTTCATTGTAGTTGGTTGTATGTGAATGAACGTTACATTCTTTAAAGACTTAGTTTTCTGCATGCTGGAAAAGTCGTGGTTAAAAGTGTATCTACAGCTTTTAGCCATTCAACTGATTTGTATTGTTAATACTTTTAATAATTATGCTTTGCTTAGAGTTGCTATGAAGTGGATGTGTTGTTCAATACTAATGAAAGGCTTGCAGTAGAAACGTCAAAATACTCATAGCTCGGGTGTTCTGCTTGTTTTCTAATAGAAAGAGAACTTAAAAGGAGCTGGTATCACTGATCTGGAGAGTGGCAAACAATTTCCAGAGAGTATTCACAGCATGAATGTATATCTTGGGTGAGTTATTTTAGCAAGTTGTATTTATTACAAACAAATAATTTTAACACATTGAATATGGGAATTTGTTTTGCTTCGCAATTAGAACCACTTAGTATATGAGGTTCACCTTTGAATTATTCAGGCAACCAGAAAAAATATTTGTTTGCAACTTGTAAATAAGTTTTAGTTTATCACCTTGTAAGTTACAACTCCTTAGCAATACACCATCTGTGAATCAGGTTTTAGTTCAAGCCAAAATAGTGTTAGCTCAATTACAACAATTGCAAAAATGTTTTTTCATGTGCTTAGTATTCTGTTGCAGCATGGAGTAGTTTACAGTGTTGTCACTGGACAAGTGCAAGTGAGGAATTCAAGTTCAGGGACATAGAATGCCGTAGGAGGTTCTGTTAGGTTGAGCTGAGCTGTGTGTCAGGCTTTGTACTGTTGAAATTTTGGAAACTGTTTTTTCAGGGTGGTCACTGTTTTGAAAGATGTCCCTTTCCTCCTTTATGATACTTAGGGTATCCATAAATCTCTGAATGCAGGTGTTCTAGCTACCTCTTTGCGAACAGTCACATTTTCATTGTCACCACCCACTTCAGGTGAATCAATGTCAATCAGGTCTAGTAAAGGGGAAGGACTGAGAAATGGGGCAGTGCTCACGTGCATCTCTTCCAGTTGATGATCCTGGTGACCCTGTTCTTGAACAGCACTCTTTAAGTTGGACAATATTGCAAGTTCTTAAATCACTTAGGTAATTGACCTGAAAGTTCAAAACTGGGGGGCAAAGTCACCAGGCTTTGTCTATGAAGAATGTTCATCTTTATACACTCATCTACAAATTGAATGGTTAATGAATATCTTAAAAACACTCTTTTCTATAGTTGTTGATAGAAGTGTCCCTCTTTGCACTTTGTTCAAGAAAGTGTCTATGGACATCAATATAAGTGTTTCAGTTATGTTATTTAGGTACCTGAATTTGATAGAGGCCTCATGACTGCTCTTTAAAAAACTCTTGATATATATACCTAACGACAAGTTGGTTGTTAAAGTAGATTTTATTGATTTCCTAAGCGATTTTTAACCTGTCTGTATCAGGGAACTGTTTTTTAAATGATGCTTTAAAAAACGAAAGTACTTACTGCTGTATTTTGTCATCTCTAGTGCAAGACCAATAAGCAGAGCTCTAGACCTTGGAGCTGATATTGTTGTGACGGGCAGATGTGTTGATAGTGGGATTGTATTAGGACCACTCATTCATTCTGTAAGTACAAGTTAATTTATGAATGATAATGAATATATGTGAGTGAATATTCAGCATTCATTGTCAGACAGTTTTTGTTCCTTATGAAAATGTAGATACTAAATTAAAAACAGCGAGCATTTGTAATTTTTTTCTTATGTGCATGAAAAGTTGTCAGTTTCCCCTTCTCCTAAATTGATAGCAGGGATATTTGTTAACTTGTGTACCATTAAGCTGGAAAGCATGGGTGAAGTTAAGAAAGTCTTAGCCTCTTTCACCAGTATTTAACTCTTACCATTTGTTTTGGGGATTTTTCCCTTGCCTTTCTTCAAAATTTGAGGTGCAAGTGTATTTTTCTTTACCACAAGGTGTCGATAGGAGAGCTCACTCTGCTTGGGGCGTGGGTTTTTTCATTCAGTGGGTAAACAGTTGTGTTTAAAGTAGTCAAGTTTCAATGCAGCATTTCTGAAACTCCTTGAAATTCAAAAAATTATACAAGCAGGGTATGTAGTTTTCTGAAGTATTTTTAATACATGAATTTTTGTGAAGCATCACACACGGTAAAATATGGAAGCGTTTTTTTGGTGCATATTTAAAACAAATAGGAGGGCATGTGTCGAGTTAAAAACATGCTTTCTAAGATATCATACTCTTTTGACTTCGTGCATGTGAAACATTGCCTAATTAATTTTCCATTTATAATTTCCATTATGACTTGCAATTTTATTCCTAGTTGTTTACATTCTCAAAATAACAACTGTCAGTGTGTATTACCTATTCCAGAAAGACCCTATCAAATTCATTGAAAGATTTTAGGAAGATTTCTACAAAGTGCTAAATAAGAAACAATTACTGTATTGCTTGCACTAGGTTGAGCTCAGGGAAAAGATTCTAGTTAAAATTTCTAGTTAAACAGAAAGCATACTTCCAGTTTTTAAGGGTGGCTGGTAGTACTCCAGGAACTGATAATTTTCAAAAGCTGAAGACACATAGTGGTTTGTTCGGGTGACACAAGATAGGTACTATACTTTTAAACCTGTAGCTTGTGCAGGTTTTAAGTAATATGGATGTTGCATTTCCACTTTTTTTGAAGAGGGTATGACTTCAAGAGGTGTTTATATTTATTGGGGTTTATCAATAGGAGGAAAACTGAAATGTGTCAGAGATTTTTTTGCTAATTTGCTGTATAGGAACTCAAATCCATGTACAGTGCCTGCCAGTTATTGTTATTTAGATTTCTACAATTAAGTAAAAATGCATCCAACGCATTGTTATTCAAAACAAAGAATATATTATGTGCAGTTTTTTGTACTGTATGAAGCTTCTATGTATTTAAAATATTTGTGTTTTTCTTCTAGTTTGGCTGGAATAGGGATGACTATGACTTGCTAGCTGCGGGAAGGTAAATGATATAAGAAGAAATTGGGTAAATTTATATTTCATATAATGTCAAGATACCAACTTTTTCAGCATGTAGTGATGTTTCACATTATCATTGAATTAATTTGTTTTAATGATTTTGTTAGATTTTGAGATTTGTGGTTTTTTTTAAGACTCACTGTTCTCACTTAGAATTGAAATTATAGAAACTTCATTCTGGAACCAGCTTAAAATAACAAAAGGAAGAAAGTGTTGAAAGATTTTATTTAACAGCTTAACTTTCTCTTCATTTTGTGTCAAGAGATGAAACCTTATAGTACAGACCACTGATTCCCAGGTTTTTCTGTTTGGCTGCCACTGGTGATATTTGGGGTGGTTGCAGGGCTTACTCTGAAAGATGCACAAAAGCAGGTTCAGTCAGAGGGCAGCATCCTGGTATGATTTTGTTGAAGCTCAGTGTCAGTACTCCCATGTACAAATCCTTGTTGTAGTTCTAAGGTTAGGAAAATGATCCAGAAAGGGGTAGAATTATGCCACCTAATTTAACATTCTGCATCATGTATCTGAATTGAAGTCCTCATAAAAATGAGTGATTACTTAGCCTGAGCACACTCTAGTATTACTATGCTTGAACTTCTGCTTGAGAAAAAATGTGCATAAAATTCATTCAGACTCCACTGAATTGGGAATATTTATATTGTTGAATATTTATAGGTTATCACAATCAAAATTTGAAAATACATTATCATAATACATTGTGTCCTTTACATTGGAGGTGAGATTTTTTATCTCTTCATTTAAAAATGGTCTTCGTCTATTCAGTTACACACAGTGCAGACTACTAAGATACTGAATTTAGATCAAGATTGGAAATGACTAAGGAAACTTGGTTTTAGGTGTGAGATAATCTTCTAGGTATTCATTTTTTGCAGGAAAATTCTTCTTGTAAAACTTAGTCCTTTAAACGATATATTCATCTTTCAGGATCCCTTGTTATGCTTATTGTGTAATTCGTAATTGTATTAGATACTTACGGAGGAAAACAGCATGCTTTGTAATTTAGCTCTATTTCCATTGTACTGTTGTATTTTAAAGCTGGATTTGTGAAAATTGATTTTTGCATTATATTTAGTTATTTTAATGCCATTTTCCCAGTCTTGCAGGTCATCTTATTGAATGTGGTGCTCAGTGTACAGGTGGAATATTCACTGATTGGCACACAGTACCAGACTGGTAGGTAAACTTGATACCAGCATGCATGTTTCTAGTGGACCAAAGATGAGGTTTTCTGCTTATATCTGTGAGGTCAAAACTGCTTCTACCTTACTCTTTTTGGGGGAGGCAATATGGGCCTCGTGATATTTTGCCACCTCAACGTTACTTTTCTACAAGTTCTGTTCTCCCTTTTGAATTTTTCCTTTTTGGTCAGACAGTGTCTTTCTTTTGTTAACTTCAGCAGTTTGAAAAACAAATTAGCCCTTTGATTATTTTTTTTTTCCTTTTAAACTTTTTTTTCCTGTTTTCTTCAGTATCCTCTGCTTTTTGAAAATATTTATTATTGACTTTCATGTATTATTGTAATGGAAAAGACAATGTTGATATCTTGGATGCTGTTACATTAGTCTTCAGTTAGATCAGAGTTGCTTGCTGGTCAGTCACAAATTTTACATAATTTGCTGTGGTAGAGATGAATATAGGCCATAGTTCTGTCCTGCTGAATAACTTGATGAATGCAAATGTGTTGAATGGTCAGTCCTTCCAGAAAGTTCTATGTGTATTTTGTGTTCAGAGCTATTGAATTAGAGTCCCACGTAGGTGTGTTGTTCTGCCTGCTGAGGGAGCCTGCTTTTTACCAACCCATTTTAAAGAGTAGTTTAAAAATAGTTGGGGAATACATTTTTTGCGTGGGATGGGTGGTTCTGGCAGCAGTTACTTCTGTATTTCTTGGGATGAGAGGGAGGAATCTTGTCCTGTGCTGTATCATGAGAAAAGCAGTGCTTCTTATATGTGATGGAGGAAAGGGCTGAAGAGCAGCGGGGAGATGCAGGAGAGAAGAGTGCTTTAAAACAGTGTGTTGCTGCTCCCAAGTTGACTCTGGTCCAGGTGGATGAGCCAGCATGACTGTGCCCTGCTATCTGAAGAGCCCTAGGGCTGCCTGGATCTTTTCTTCTCCTTGTAGTGACTGCTTCTGATTCAGAGTGTGATCCTAGAAGATGTGTTCTGCTTTTCTGAGTTCCTGAGCACTGCTGATTTAAAGGTGAACACATTTATGATATTGAAACCACCAGGGTCAGGCATTCCTTCTCACCTGCTGGAAGGCTAGTAGCCCTGAACTAACTGCACTCACTCCTCACTGTTGTGTTTTATGGGAAATCAAAGGAGAGAGTTTTTAGTAACAAGTCACTCTATTTGGTTTGGAAATTTAAAATTCCGATTCTGATGTCTCTCCCAATAATTTAATTATGCTGTGTCATGAAACTTCTTAAAATCTTCTGTAACTGTGACTCCAGAAGACCTTGCTTTTTAAAAGAATTAAAGTAAAAAACCAGAATACTATTTTTCTTATTAAAATGTGTGATAGGTCTTTTTATTTAAGGATTTTTCTGTGAGGAATGTCAATCTGGCTTAAAAAAAGGAAGGATGTTTGAATATATTAAGTTGTGAGCTATTGGAGTGGGAATAGCTCATTTTACAGATGAGTATATGTATATGAATATGCATAGCTAATAGTTTTGTATCTGTAAAATCACAGAACTTTGTCTAAAATCATAGTAGACTTGTGGCTTAGAGCTGACTGGTGCTGAATTGAGTCTCTGTTAAAGAATGTAGAAGTTTAACACTTGATATTGCTCTGTTACCTTGTCCCCATCAATATGTGTACATACCCTGAAACCATACATGACTGTATTTGTGCTAATAGAACAGTTATTTATTTACCTTCAGTTTAAGTCTGCTAAAGAATTGATCATAGTGCCTTAAAACTAGCCAGTGTGTTCGCAGATTTTGAGTCTTAGACATGTAATTGATGAAATTCTTGAAATAAAACAATGTGACACATCAGCCTATATAATGAGCTCCTAAAACTAGTCAAAACCAGAATAATGTGTGAGCTTTGATTTTTAAGTTTGGAGATGCAGAGTGGAGATCTACTTCACTGACTGAAGTGGACTTGTGATCCAGCACATTCATTTAGGATATGGGGAGAAGGAAGGCAGGGAGGAGATTAATTTGATAAATTTTGGTTTGCTGATAAATAGTTATTTGCTATAACTTAGGCCCAAAAGCATGAAGGGGAAGTATTGTGAAAGCTTTTGGGATGCAGAAAAATGTGTTTTCCATTTAATAGTTTAGTAGTAACCTGTTCACTCCTTAATTTAAAGGAACTTGGTGGCATGAGGTTTTCATTATTTAGACAGTCTGAATCTGTTTTCAATGCATGCAGATAATGCATATTCATAATAATGTACGATAATAACATGGTACCTCAGTCTCAGTAGTGACCAAAACGTGCCATACATGCTGCCACTAACACTAGCTATATTGCAAATAGGTCAATAGAGCTCTGACAGAGTTTGCAGAAGTTACTTGACTGTGTCTATTAATGCTTTCTCCCTCATTTAGGAAAAACTACATTTTTAGCAGTCTCCTGAAAGGAAGTGTACATAATCTAGATCTCAATAAATCGTTGTGTCTGTGGTACCTAATGTTAAATCCAAACCAGCCCAACTAAATCAGTAAATAGGAGAGGGAAGAAGCCAAGTTACATCAGTGTTTATCATTAATGTGCCTTTCACATACGAGTTTCCCACTCTATGAGTGAGTTTGTGCAGCCAAGAGCAGAAAACCTATCCCATGCACTTACTGAGTCTGGTGACTGAACACTGGAGGGCAGCCTCTCTCCTCCTCACACCTTACTGCAGAGGGTGAGCTTGGTTAGCCTTAGACTGGGATCATTTTTTTTACTGTCTTTGGGTTTTTTTGGTCTCCCCAAGAACAGTAATTGATGTGGCTCTTCTGTCTTTGGCTGGTGAAAAAGGTGTAACTGTACTGCTAAGAAGGACTGATGAGTATGATTTTTTTTCTAACTTGTAAACAAAAGCCAAAGAATTAATTAAACTTCAGGTTTATAAATCTTACCTATCTATTGTTCATACATAAGCAATTAAGACTTTAATCTAAATGAAGCCAGGCAAGTTAGAGCTTACATTCTGTGTGTATACTATCATGTCTCAGTGAGTATTGAGGCTCTGGATTGAATCCACTTCATTCATCCAACATAGTTTAGTTGGTGGGTTTTTGGTGTTTTGTGGGAGGGGTTTGTTTGTTTGTTTTTAATTTTCTTGAAATGTTTGATGCAGATACTTCTGGGAACTCAATTCCACTGCACAAGGGTGCTTTAAATCTCAGGAATATTTGTGTGGGTATATTGTGGCCATTTAATGGTTTGCTATTAAAACCTAAGTTATACTTTCATTTTCTTTGTGGTCTCCTTAAGTTTTTAATGTAAAACAATTGAAGTGCATGTTCCAGCTTGAGACTCTCCAAGTTACTTTAGTTGATAGAAGCCAAACTTACTTGGTTTCTGTGTATTGACTTGAGGCACTGGGATTTCATCAGTTGTGCTGGGTGTATCTCCTTAATGCATTTGGCTTAAAGGTGGAAATCTTGAAGCTGTAAGGTTTTGTCCAGTTTTCATGAAAACAGGCAGACAGGTAGAGGGGATAGGTGCTGTTTATTTTTCCGGTGAGAAGGTGGCTGCTTCACTCTTCTCTTGTGTGGATTCTCTGATGTTTAGCAGAGAAAGTGTAAGAAACCATTAGTTCATAGTCTATAAAAGACTAATGTGCATTCCTAAATGGTGATTTTAAGTTACTGTTATCAAAAAAGGCACTTACTCCTCTCCTGCTATTTGTATAGTAATATACATCAGCAGATGGCCAGCAGAAGTGATAATACATCACTGCTCCCTATTTAATGCAGAGCTTCCAATGGGGAATTCGTGCCATGTGTCAAAATTAACTATATTGCCAGAACTATATTGATAATGCACAGCTCTCTATTTAATTTCATTTGTCCCCAGACATTGCTGTCTCTTGCTATTATTTAGTGCCAGTGGGTGATTAGTACATTGTTTTGTTTTGTTTTGAAATGCAGGAGAGAATAAACTAAGGCTGATCAGTAGAGTAATCATTTTGAGGAGATGATAAACACTGACATTTTGCCCTAAGCCAAGAGTGTACAATGGTTGAGACTGCATAATCCTCTGGCCTGGGATGACCAAAAGGGTAAGTCAATAGCTGTAGTCTCTTAAGGGCTGGATCCAGATTTCTTAATTTGGGACTAGAACAAAATCCAGCATGCAAGTCCCATTCAGCAGTGTGAAATGTTTTTTTTCTCTGTGGCACCATCTATTCCAGGCAGATGAAAACACCAGGCAGCTGGTCTGTTTAGCCTGAAATTGTCTTGCCATTGAAAGTTTAGGTACAAGCCATAGTCTGAAATGCCCTAGTCAGAGAGGATAAGTGATGCAATTAGTAAGCTTTGCCTAAAGCAGAATTGTATGTTAGGAAACATTTGGGTACCTACATGTAAAGAGATGCTTATACTTTTACTGTACAAGTTTGTGCTGATCTTGCCTGATGTATTATCAGTTTTGAACCTGTTGTCAAAACACTTCCAGAAGTGGTAGCAGGTTCTGCTTTTTGCCTGATAGCATTCTGGTTAAAATACATACCTAAGGAGTTTAGAAGCTTGGCTTAGAGCTCTCCTTGGTGACATTCACTGAGTCACATCCCAGGAAACTGCATTAGCTGTAAAGCTAAAAGTTCATACCACAGCTTACTTGGATCCTGGTTCACTTGCATGTCACATGCATTGCTGTGGGGTTTTGTTTCCTTTCTTGCAGCAACTTCCCCTGCAAGAAAATGTATTACGCTAACTGTCCCATCTTCTGTTGCCAGTAATCTTAGTCGAGCAGTAGTGGCTAGATACTTGATACTTGAGGGATTTGGCACTTTATGAGGGGAGAAGTACGTGTTCTGTCTCAAGTAGTGTCTCTCTCCCTGAGCCAAAGTGTACTGGTCATGGATTTTGCTATTCTTGTAATGCAAATGGTGTAAGAAGTATGGAAAAACAAGGAAGTTTATCTTGATGGCTCCTCAGAGGCTTCTGAATAGTGCATCGTCCCAAAGTAGACAGGGAGGAGATCCCTGCTTAGACAGCTCAATTTATCACCTGTGACATGCCCATAAACTGTAACATTTCCGAGAGCCAAAACTGAAGAAAAAACAACATTTTACATGGAAAAAGATAATCCAAGAGTAAGTTGTTGCCAGGCAGAGAACTTGACAGGAGACTCAGAGTCTTGACTGCTGTAAGAGTAGGTTGATGAGAAGGTGGCTTCAGCAGCAAAACCAGTAACTTGATTACCCCTATGCTGTAGGTCTTCACTAAGACCTGCTTTAACTGTTAGCTCCCATCTAGCCCCAGCTTGGAGGGGTTTTCTGAGGTGTCATCTTAGCTTGGTCTCATTCAGTGCTCTGGTTTATTAATGCATATAATAAATTTACTTGCTAAGTAGCAAACGTGCAACCCAAAATGGACCTTTTGGATTAGAGAATGGCAGTTGTTATCTCCCTTCCCAAGCTGATGTGTATTACTTGTGTATTTTGACCCTGTGCTAAAAGAACGGATTAAATGTTTTTAAAGTAGTACTTGATATTTATCTCTAGTACTGTATTTTATTAATTTATATAATTTAATTAGAATTAATTGTATTAGTTCCCCTTCAGAATTGTTTCCATTGCTTGATACTGCCTCATCCTGCATAGGGATTTTGTCACTAAACTGATGCAATTCTTTTTTTGTTGAAGGATGCTACTTAGCCAAGGTACCTTTGGATGCCATGACCGTAGTTGCTGCTAAAGTTCATAATTCTGTGGTTACTCCTCTGCTATACAAAAGTACAGCTTGGCTCTGGGTTATGGACAGCCTAAAGCTGGCATGTTCCCCATGGAGCAGATGTCATATGGTGTGTAGTCATTCAGCAAAACCTACAAGTGAATCAGGCAGAGTCACCATTTTAGAAGTGGAAGTGCTGGTCAAGGTGATGGTGTGACTATAGCACCTGTGGTATACCTGATCCAGGCAGCTACTGCTGCTAAAGAGCTTTTTATGCCAGGTTTAAGTAGCTGTCACTTGACTGTATCATAGGAGTGATAGACCAGTTTGTTTCCAAGGTGGAAATTAATTTTAAGTAATGTCTTTTTTAGCAATTTACAAAATACATTTTTGTCTTAAGCATGTGTATGTTAATGTGGGTTATTACTGCCATCTGCTACAAGATAGCGCTGGATAAATGTATTTTCCCAGTCATCCAGTTATGATACAGGTAGAATCCAGGGGCTTCTTACCCAAATCATTGCCTCTCCATGTTGTGAATTGTTAAAAAGTGAGGGAAGCTTTCAGAGCTGGCATAACCTGGGGGAACACACATCTTCTGCAACTATCTCACCACATAGGCAAGTTCATTGGGTGGTGGTGCACCCTGAGGGAGAAACAATATTTGCCATATTTTGACCATATTAGGGGGTGAAATTTTTCACTTTGTCTCACTGTTTTGTTTGGGTTTTATTTTCTAATGGTTTGGGGATTTGGAGAGTGGAAGCTGGGCAAAGTGAAGTTGAATCCATGTTAGTAGACTTAGTGGTTCAGAGTAGGAAGTTGAGTGTCTACAGTTCTTCCTTTTAAACAAAGATGGCTGGGGAGTAGGTGCAGGAAAAGAGTTGCATGTGCTGGTGACTGAGATCAGAGTGGGTTGCAGCAGGGCCACTGGCTCTCAGTGCAGGGAGATGGACTGCCCTTGGTGATCGGTCTTCATGGAAGTGATCTCTTTTGGGTATGTGATCTGAGTAAGCTGCCCTGAGCTGGCAGGGCTTTGGTGCTCTTGTCTTAGGACAGATAGATGATGGCGTCAAGCACACAAACATGGCACTGAGAGGGCAAAAGCTTCTAAATTCTAGCCTTGTTCAGTCACTGATCCTGCTTTGTTGCACTGGACAAATCATGATGCTTCCTCTGTGTCTCCTTACATCTAAAATTGGGATAATTACACATTAGTCTGCTACTATACATTAACGCTCAAAACCAAGAATTGAGGGGGGTTTTGGGTGGTGTTTTTTTCTATGTCACACTTGAAAATTTTGGATATTACGTATTTCCTGCTACCATCTTTTCTCTCTCCTCTTCCCCTCAAAAAAAAACCCCCACTACAATAACCTGTATATAAAATTGTTGTTCCCATTTAATTCTTTGCGTTCACCAGGGTGGGCTTTTTTGTTTCCTGCATCTGTTCAGTGGTTAAAATAGTTTCAAAGACCAGTCAAATGAAGTATTATCTTTACTGATTTGATGTGGGCTTTTCTAGGTATCCACCAGCTACCATACTTTTCAAGTTTGTATGTTGTAAGTGTTAAAAGTTGCTGATCTCTGGTAACAGATCTTGTATCTTAATCCTTTTTAAAAATAATGGAGTTATGTTTGAATATTCTCGATGATAAGGAATCTGCTCAAACTCCCATGAACTTTTACTGATGTCCCTTAAGAGTTCACTGGTTTTTTTGCTTACTTTCTTGCAGACTTTGTGGATTTATGTTATACAAACTGTGTTCATGTAACCTTTGCTGATATTCAGTTGTATGTTCAGCACATTGTTACCACTAGCACCCAAAAATAATTATATTGAGGGATAGACTGGTTTTAAGTTTGTGTGAAAGACCTGAAGGTCATTGACTTTAATGAGTGTGGTAAAGGTCAGCACCTTTCATTATTAGGAACTTTTTAGAACAGTTTAGCTTTTGCAAGGGACTGTATCTCCTTAACTCCTCTTTTTGTGTTCATTTTGTGTCTGTGGGACACTTGTACAAATTTCAGACTTCCTGTGAGAGGGAAGGGAGCCAGGTAGCCTTTTTAGAAGAATATTTGCACTCTTATTTTAATTCTCAGCTACTTCTGAAAAGTCTTAAGTTCTTAATTTTGCTCAAATTCTCTGCAAATAAATGAATGTCTTTTAGCTAGAAAAGCAGATGTCTGGATCCTGTCCACATAATCCTGAAAATTCTGCCCTGCTACTGTATTGACCAGTGCCTTTTACTATGAGCTATTTGATCACTTTTTGTATATTACACTTGTGAGAATGTGAGGAGGAAGGGGAATATTCTAATTTATGAATATGTCCATAATTTCACTTTTCTTTTTCAATTTTCTTTTTGCTGTGCCTTATAATTTTCTATTAGTTCTGTCTTCTATGTTCTGAAGATCTTAACTTTCATGTCTTTCTGTTTTCCGATTGACTTTTCCATGTATAATTTATTATTAACCTGTGAAATTACCCTTTGTAGGTGTGATTATTCCTGTTTCGTATTTCCCTTCATCTCTGAGGTTCCCAGCACAGTTTGTTCTTCCTGCTTTGACTGGTTTTCTACAAATCCAGAATGCAGGACGTATTTAGATGTCTTCATGCTGTATTTGCTGCTGTAGCCAAATGGGGCTACAATTAACAATCATTTGTTTTATTCTAAATTTACATCTTTAATCATAGTCCTCTCATTCTTTCAGCTTCTTTTTACTTTAACTGTTCCTGTTAGTGTCCTTCTCCACTCCCTTCCCCACATCCATGTTTGCAGTTGGGATCTGTTGTTGTATCTGCACTTCTTTGCCAGACAATAGACTACATCCTTGTATTATTTTAGTTGAGTAGTTTGTTCAATGCTTTTTTTTGTGCATGTTTCTGTAGAAACAAACAGATAAATCATAATCTTGGTAAGTTTTATTTAAGTGGTCATTACTATAAAATTCTGGTGTGTTGTTAATTTCTTTTCACTTTTCCTTTGAATTTATAGGGATTTTTTCTTAATGTTTTTCACATTCTAGGCACAACATAGGCTTTCCCATTGTAGAATGTTCCTCTGAAGGAGACTTTATTCTATCCAAACCACCAGACACAGGGGGACTAATCTCTTTTGGCACTGTAGCTGAACAGTTGGTGTATGAGTTGGGCAATCCTCAGCGCTATCTTTTACCAGATGTTACATGTGACTTTTCCCAGGTTTCCATCACCGAAATTCCAGGTTAGTCCTCTTACATGTAAAAATATCTGTGTCAATGAAGTGTGTTACCAAACAAAAGCAGCTACTTTATTTTCCATGTAGTCTCTGCATATTTCTTGTTATATCAGTTCCTTAGAGAGTCATACTGTATTAAACTGATACTTGCTAGGACTTCTGCTAGAAATTCCTTTAGAGACGTGAAACATAATCTTATTTTTCTTGCTGGCTGATTGAGGAATATTTTTGATCACTACTCCCTTTGCTTTACTTTTTAATGCATGCCTTGCACCTGTCAAGTCCTTAAACTATGTATTCAGTGTGAACAGCACTGAGACAGCTTCACTGTGATTTCAGCATTTTTTTAAACTGCAGCTAAATTTCTCAAAAAATGTTTTGTACATGTTTTAACTTAGGGCATTTGGAGTGTTGGTAACAATGAAAGGCTGTGTCTTTCAAAGCACTACTTGTTTTTTCTTAGACATTTAGGTGGATCATAGTAAGTGGTAGAAGCATGAGTAGGTACAGGATTTCCACCAGAGATTCTTTTTTTAAAAAAATCCATTTGCTATCCTCAAAACACTTAACAGCCGGTAGACTAAAGATGAATAGAATGTATGTTCAGGATTTAGCTTCAAAAGCAAAGCAAAAAAAAAAAAAAAAACAGGCTTAACAGATTTGAAGATCTGTAATTTAAGTTGGACAGCTTGAAAAAAATTTTATCTGCAGTGATCTAAAACTTGCTTTTTACTGCATCTATATTATGTTTTTTTCCTTCTAATGGAACTTATTTGTTTCAGTGTGCCAGATGTCTTTCTAAAGCTTAGAACAGTCGAAATCTCAAATTAGAAACTTAGTGGGATAAAACTCAAAATGAGGTAACATAAAAAATATTTTGCTTGAGTAATAAAGTACCGTAAGATGGTACAGTGAATCTTCTGCTCGTGCAATATAACCAAATGGCAGTCTGGTAAGGCCAGCTTGCTGCTCTTAACCCCTAGTCTTTTTATTTTTAAAAAAAGAAACCCTAACCTTCCTATGAACTTTTAGCTTGCAAATGACCTGATATGACATGTTTGAACTTAAAATGAACTTTCGCATGAACTTTCAGTTAGTCCTCTTAGAAATATAACAGATGGAAAATGGGCAGATTGCTTAAATGTTTTAGTTTGAAGTGCTTTGACATGTACACCAGGAAAAACAGGCAAGCTGTCTAATTTTGCTGTTTATGTTGCCAGTTTTATTGTCCTGCTGGATTACTTGCAATGTTTGAGCTTGAGAGGTGCTTCTGTTTTCTTTTTGTCAATGGATGCTATGCATTTGGTTTTGTGGTATTTTTTTTCGTTTTACTCTTTCACCTGGAATACTGAAACTCTTACAGATCTTCACCTGAATGGAGAGATGTAGCTCTATACTGAGAGAGTTAAATTAACCTCACGTCAGTCTTGAGAGAGAGCAATGATGTTGAGTGGTGCATGAAATTTGTACTAGTGACATTTACTTTTTTAGATGTGCTCTGATCTGATCTTTTCAGAGTATTTGTGTAAAGCTTTGAACTGCTTCTTAAATATTTGCAAGCACAGGTTAGGCACAGGTGAACTACGCTATAATTCTGTCTCTCAAACGTGAGGTGCTGATCCTGCACTGCTGATTTTTAAGGAGTAGCACCTACTGAACTTCTCCAGCTCAAGCTTGAACCTGATGCCATCACAGCAATTTTCTCCATTTTTTTTTTTTTTGCATTAATATTCCTAATACTGAACATGGTTGTTTCCCTGGAACATATATTTAGACTGTTTCTGTTATTGACAAGAAAGCTGAAGTTAAGTTACCCCTTCACTTGCTAAGCTATCAGCAAATAGCTCTCCCTGGTTTCTCACATTGTTTTGATTCTTTACCAAGTGAGGGACTGCAGTCAGCCAGCTACAGTAAATTACATGCTCTCTGTGTGTGTGCAATAACTGGATATTAAGAGGAAAAATAACTGTTGAGTCTAAAGTCCTAAGGCTGCTTTCTGTGTTAAGTATTTAAGTGTGTGAATAAACATTTCAGTCACCCTTTTAAAAGGCTCATGGAAGTCATAAATTCAGTCACCAGTTTGCTGCTGTTCTTTCTAAGGCACAAAGGATTGTTTTCTGAAAGGTTCTCTCTTCTGTGGCAGTACAGCTATCAATGACTTGCTTTTTAATTAAGTGTATTTGATTAATATGTATCACACCCTAATGTCTTTGAAATGATATTGATTAAATATTGATTTTTAACCATTATAGGTTTTGATGGTGGAGCAGTGAAAGTTTGTGGAGCAAAAGGATTGCCTCCTTCAACATTTTACAAGGTATTATCTTATTCTGTGGAGTAAAAGATATTTTTTGATTTACAAAATTTTAAATTTTGGAGAAAATGCTAAAACTTAGTACTATCCTCATCTCCTCTGCCCCAAAGGTAAAAGAAAGAGAAGAAAAATTTGAAAAGGCAGACTTTATTTGATACATAAAAACCTGTTACTTTGTGTAAGAAGTGTATATTTGTATAGATAATGATTGTCAGAGAGCATTTATAGCCCATCAGTACTGAATTCCATGTAACTTCATAATCCCTTTATCATTAGGTAAATGCCACTTATCATGACGGCTTCAGAGCTACTGCTGTGTGTCCAGTGGGAGGCCCAAAGGCAGTACAAAAAGCAAAACGCACTGCAGAAGGTATTCTGCAAAGGTTGGTATTTGAGTCTTGGAAGGGGTTCCGGCTTTCTTTTTTTTTCCCAGAGATGATGAAAATAGAGCAGTGACTCACGATGGCAACGTTACT
Organism: Pachycephala philippinensis; assembly: GCA_013397055.1. Taxonomy (NCBI): domain Eukaryota; kingdom Metazoa; phylum Chordata; class Aves; order Passeriformes; genus Pachycephala; species Pachycephala philippinensis. The sequence continues at coordinate 536,272 of VWZT01008395.1, read as the reverse complement.
AACCTTGTAAGAATCCTAGAAGATTATAGTTTTCCTATTGGGATGACATTTCAAGACTTAAGTAGCCTGTTCAGGACACCTGTTTTCAATATAGAACTGCACTTCAGCTACATTTGACAGAGTGAAAGAAGCGCCAAATATGTTTGAAAATAGGTGGCTGGATAGTGGAGAGAAACCCAAATTAGTGAGGGAAAAGCTGTGATTCAGATTAAATTTTATGAGGTGCCAGAGATAAACCCATGTGAAACTAGTTTTCAGGGGTTTCACAGAGCTTTTTATGAAAAGTCTTAGTGATATGAAATGTAGGCAGTTTACCAAGTTTGTGTTTAAAACACAATTATTTTACTACCTTTTGAAATGTGACCCAATGATTGTTTTGTACTTTTTTTTTTGCTAGAACAATTTTACAATTCTAAGACAGACTGATAAACCTTTAGCTGTATTATCATGCCGGTATATTTGGGCAAGGAAGGATTCCTCTTAAATATAATTCCATATCAGGAGTCTCTCAGTGCTTACTCAGTAACTCCAGTCTTTCTGGTTACGAGATCTATTTCCTTGTGCCATGTTTTATATAAAGCTTCTTCCCAGTCCTGTTGTCGACCCATGCAGAAACTACACTTGGAAAGTCAGAAATGAAAGGTTTACTATGAACTTGGAGTGATTGTTCATGTGCCTGTGTGCAGCACTGTGGTGAAGGAGGAGTTGTCTGACTTCCCTGAAGAGAGATGGCAGATGAGAGCAGGCTGATAGGGGCTGTGTAATTGCAGATGCTAAAAGCTTGTGAACAAGAGCTATTGAGAAAATCAAATGATGGAAAAACCTTCAGGAAGTTGCAAAGACTCGGAGACTCAGAACCTCTGAAAAGCAATCTTTCTGGAAGCTAGGTGATTATTTTAGGAAAAAAAAATTAGAATGGTGTGTTTTCATGTTTGCTCTTGGACATTATTTCAGACCGGACTATGTGAACCTTTTGTTTGATTGAAACAGATTGTGGTGCTGCTGCCTCTGTGACATATAGAAAATTAATTCAGCCTGTTTACTGTGCTCTCCTGAGTAATCATCAGAGGAAAGCTGATGTGAGGTAGTTGAAGGCTGATTAACTGGTGTGATAAGTGGCCTCTAGCTCATTAGGCATGCCTGTGGGCAAGTTCTCTGTTTTGAAAATAGCAATATACAAAAATATATTCTCAATCTCAAATGTAGTATTAAACAGCTTAATATGTGGAATTGTTTATTTGACACATCAAAAGACTGGTGTATGTCAGCCCAGACAGAGAATAAGAATTAAGCTGTTCTTATCCCTCTCAAAGAATGGTCTATCAGTGACTATAACTCTTTCAAGAAACGTTGACATGAGTCTTTTTACCAATTTCTGTTTATAAAATCATAGAATCGTCAAGGTTGGAAGAGACCTTTAAGATCAGCAAGTCCAACCATCAACCCAGCTCTGTCACTGTAATCCCCAAATCACATCACCCAGTGCCAGATCCAGACACCTCCTAAACACCTCCAGGGATGGTGACTCCACCACCTCCCTGGGAAACCTATTCCAATGCCTGACAACCTGAAGAGTGAAAAATTTTTTTCTGATATCTAATCTGTATCTCCCCTCTCTCAGCTTAAGGCCATTTCCTCTGGTGCTCTCACTGCAGGCACAGTAGAAGGAGCTGGCCTCATCCTCAGTACACCCTCATTTCATGTGGTTGTAGAGAGTGATGAGGTCCTTCCTGAGCCTCCTTTTCTCCAGGCTAAACAATCCCAGCTCCCTCAGCCATTCCTTACAAGAAATGTTTTCTAGACCTTTCACCAGCCTTATTGCCCTTCTCTGAACATGTTCCAGCAACTCAGTATTTTTAAAGTGAGAGGCCCAGAAATGAACACAGAGTGTGAGGTGTGGCCTCACCAGTGCTGAGTACAGGGGGACAATCACTGCCGTGGTCCTGCTGGCCACACTATTGCTGATACAGGCCAGGATGCCATTGGCCTTTTTGGCCACCTGGGCACACACTGGCTCACGTTCAGCTGCTGCCAACCAGCACCGAAAAGTCCCTTTCTGCCAAGCAGCTCTCAGGCCACTCTCCCCAGCCTGTGGCGCTGCCTGGGGTTGCTGTGACCCAAGTGCAGGACCCCGCACTTTGCCATACTGAATCAACTTCATGCAGTTGTCCTTAGGCCATTGATCGAGCCTGTCCAGGTCTCTCTGTTTCAAAAGAATATTGTAAGGACATGATCTTTCAGCTACCCAGCTTCCAGTCTGTTCTAAGTTAAGTTCTGCCCAGTAGTCTAATGGCAACAGGTGCAGAATAAGATGCACAAATTTAAGGACCTTCGTTACACAGGTCAAATTAGTTGTTAGCCTAAGACATTGAGCAGCTTTGGCAGCTTGTAAGATGACTTCTTTGGCTTCTTTCTTGTGTATTCTCCTTTACTTGTTTATTCATTGTTGAAAGCAGAAACGATTTGGCAATATGTATGTGAAGAAATCTTTTTGAAATAGTCTCTGGTGTCCTTTCATTTTCGTGATTCTCTGTTGCATCACTAACACATGAAAGGGCTAAAAATGACCCACAGAATGTATTTTGAACTGTAGTATCTGTAACTGTAATGTTTGCAGATAAACAATTTAAAATAACTTGGTACAGACACAGTTTGCAAATTTAGTTACCTTAGATGAGGTTGTCCGTCTTATTTTTTTAATCTCATCAAAAATAAAAGTGGCCTCATTTGTGATGCATGAGCACCCTTCCATCTCTTCACAGCATTTAAAAAATTGTATTTTGTATTTAAGTCCTGTACATTGCTTCGCTATTTCAGGTGCTGTGCTAATATTTATGACAACAATGATATATTAGCAGTGTCTTCAAAATATTCCACCAATGCAAAATATTTTTATAATCCTAACATAATTCCAATATTTCAACCGATAAAATATTTTATACAGAGTTAACTTCTGTGGACCACACAGGGCTTCTTCAGATAATCATTTCAAGACCGTTTACTAATAAAAAAAAAATCATTTGTTGCAGGACTCGTCTTATTTTCAGTCAGCTTGGGTATGAAGATTACAGTGCAGTTAACATACAGGTTTTAGGGTCTGAAGATACATATGGACCTCATGCTAGAAGGAGTATAGATGGTGTAAGTATGCAGTGGAGTGTTCTTAAACTTTTACTGACCTCTTTTAATCTTTCCATATTGTTATCTTTTCCACAACTTTAAAGGAAGTCACTATCATCTTGGGAATTTCACCCCTTCGTGTTGCAAAGAACTCACTGTCACTACTTAATGTACAAAATTGATACTGACAAGGTCTTGGCAGTATTGGGTCTTCCAGAAGCACTGATATGAAATGTTAAAAAAATCATCAGAAAAACATCAGAACATGTTCTGATGTTCTCGATCTAAAGAAATACCTTATTATAAAAACTTCTGTGGCATAGACTTAAATTGCATTAGATGTAATGCTAAAAGACCACATTATAAATATTGCAACCAGGAAATCTCAGCATTAATGTTGCCTGCACAACTTTAAAATATCTGTGCGTACTATTTGAGAAATAATCTTCTACTGTAATTCTGCACTGTATTTTGTGACTGTGTATGTAAGAATATGAATGATGGCCATAGCCACTGCAGCTGTGATATCCATGGTCTGTTTCCCTAATCTAGAGAATGAAAGTCCTTTTTAAAGGAAAAAGACTGTAAATCACATCCTCACTTAGATGCACTTTAAATATTTAGACAGTTTAGTTTGTGCCAAAACAGTAGCATTTAATTCTTCTTTGTCAGTGGCAGTCTTGCAAAACTCTTAAGGTACACGTGGCAAAACTCAGTTCTTCAGTTTGTTCTTCTGAGTGCTGACGTTTAATAGCCAACAGTTTGTATCTAAAGGAGATGAGAATGTGATGTGGAGAAGGACAGTGAACTTCTTACTAGTGAAATTGAATGAACTAGTGCCTCAGAGTGCTTTTAGAATTTGGTCAAGTTATATCTGCAGCTATTCATTTCAGTGCTTGAGTTTCAATTTCCTTCAGCAAAGCAGCAAGAGTTGCTTCCTGAAGACTGAGCTTTATAATGTGGTCTTTTCCATTTTAGGACCATAAAACCTGCAATTTTAAGTGTCTTACTAAGAGTGCAGAATCAAAATTCTGAAGCATAGGAACAGATGTTCCAGATGTTCAACTTGTCTGTGTTTTGTTTGTACCAACTCCTTATCATTATGCATTGTAATATATTCTTTAATTAAATTGTTATATAGAAAGTTTTCTGTCTCATTGGACAAAGTGAATAATGAGTTGAAGAAGAGCAGTTTCTCCTTCCTGATTGTTCAGTTTGCCCTGCTTACAGTACATTAAAGGAATTTTTGAAATGAAAGAGAGTATTTGTAGTACTTTCTGTATTTCCAGCCTCAGTTCCCAGGTCTTATATTAAAAGTAAACAGAGCGATATCGCCATTCTATGTGCTTCTCATACATGCCTGAAACAGGATGTGAGAGCTAAGGCTGAAATACAGGAAATTGCTCTATTGCCTTCCCCCTTCATGCTTCCTCCAGCAGTTTAGAAGAAACTTGCCAGTGGAGCTTTCATCTGGAAAGCAGCCATGGTAGCTTGAGAAAATGGGTTGGGGAGTGGAGTTTGCTTTTCCATTTAAAATACAAAGTCATAGAATCCCAAGGAAAACATTTGCCCATTGGGGCTTCAGGTACGAATAATGTAGTCCCTTAAATACTCTTTTCCTACCTTGTCTTTCCATGAAAAATTGGACCTGGTTATTTGGGTTACAAATCAAAACCAGAGCCATACTGGGCTAGGCAGTATATTAACACATAAGGAAAATAGTTCCTGCTTTGGAAGTTCTACCACCTAAATCTGAAGCAAAAAAGCAAATATTATGTAAGTGAATACCAAGACTGGGTAAGTTGAACAATATTTGGAGCTTAGTGTAGGTACGTGGTGTGGCTGGACTATTTCTCATGCACATGTGTCAAAGTGGTGCAAAGGTTTTCCTTTGCAGCTGTGAAATCACGGTGTATCCCAGCCTTATGTACACCTGCATACTGTAGTCTGAGCTGCTCTGTGGAGTATTGACTGTTCCTGACAACATGGAATATCCTGAGAAATAGGAAAGGGCGGCAAGCACTTCTTCTCAGACTTCTCCGCCTGTTGATGTGGTTGCTGCCTGTCCTTCTGAGTTTGCTTTGTCAGCACCAGCCCAGCGTGAGCTAGAAAGGGTCCTGAATCAGCACTGAGTCATTTTAGTGGTGTTTGATTTTTGATATCTCCTGTTCTGTTGGGGAGGAAGGAGTTAGAACAGTGACACAGCGTTAGTGAGTTCATGGTTTAGAAATATGGGCTGTGCTTCATGTAGAAGGTATCTATTAATAGTACATCAGGCATTAGTTTGCTACATAAAAACTGTATGTGCTGCGTTAGCTTTCTGCTAACGCTTTGTTAAGTGGTTTCCAAAACATTGTTATGACTTTATTTTGCTGTTTTTTTTTTTTTTTAATTCTGATACTGTAAGATTAATGACTTCAGCCTGTATACCCAGTTTTAATATTGGGTTCATTCACTCAAAATAGGATTCAGCTTATTTTCATAGGCCATTTTATCTTGCATTTGCAGGCAAGGAAGTAAACATGGAACTTTAAATGGGATGTTCACTATATGGTACAGTTTAGAACCCAAAAGCAGATGTGAATGTGTTTTTTGCAAGAATATTTCCTGTTGATTATTATTTTTAGTAATTTAATGAGTCTTGTGATAGCTTTGGGAACGCTGAATGTTAAAATTATGCATTTGTTTGGTTTGTTGTATGGCTGCATATTTTTTGTGTAGCAGCTTTTTTTTTACAACAACCTAGCAAAACTTTTAAACTGGAAAACTGATTTCTTATCTCTGTTGTCTTAATCAGGACATCTGTTTCGGTATTCATAGAAGGAAATTTTTATCCTTCAAGTGATGCAGGATCTACATGATCAGAAATATTACCTTTCCTACCTTGGCTCCACTAAACTTTTATTTTAGTGTTTGTCTACATGAGTACTCAGATCATCTAATAGAAATGTGAATCAAGTTTGCAGGATTTCCTATGTGAGGGTATTGTGGCAGGTATTTTCCAAGCTGGGAACTTGGAGGCTAAGAAATGAACTGTGTCTTTGAGTATGTCTACGAAAGGGTACTTGGAAAAAAAAAAAGGGGGGGGGGAAGCAATAATGTTTATCATTGCTGTACCTCAGAGTACCTCTGTGTGTATATGCCACTAGAATTGGGAGTAGAGAAAAATAATCTTTCAGCTTCATGAATGTTTAAGGCATTGGTTTAACCATAATAAAATAAGAAGGCCGCTCATTTTTGAATTTCAGCTGATCACCAGCTAAAAAGTAGGAAGTTTCCTTCCCTTGGTATAACTGCTACGAGTGATCCTCTTCCTGTAGGGGTTTGGTCATGTATTTGAGTTGGAATAGAGGATTTAGTAGTCTGTTAACATAATGGTCTCTTTAGAATACCAAAAGCTACCAAATTTAAAAGAATTTGTTAGACAGGGCATTTAGAGATTTTTGAAGTGCTCTGAGCTCTGTAGAAGAACAAAACAAAACAAAAAAACTCCACCCAAATGTAGGTATTTTTTTCATGCTTTCATGAAACACATCCTTTCCTGTTGACATAAAGAAGGATATAAACACTGGAAGAAATCTCCTAGTATCTTGTAGTGAAACTTGTCCTCTTTTAAATTTTATATTGATATAAGTAAACCAAGACTTTCATATAAGGTTACCAAAGAATCTTTAGAAACTTAATGTTCATTAACAAAAAAAAAAAAAAAAGCTGACTTTCAGAGTGAAGAAATGCTGTGCTGCAGAACTCCACATGAACAGAGTAGTGCTGTGTGAGAAACTCCTGACAAGTAGGTTTTGATACCTTGTGCAGTCCCATTTCATATGTACTTGCACTTGTGCTTTAGGACAAGTAAGAGACACTCAGAGACAGACTTTTATGGTGAGCATGTTTCACATATTTGAAGATTTAAAGGCAGACCAAAGATAGTTCCTACCTTTGCTTGCAAATTCTGGAATAAATAGTCTTTACCCTCAGTAAGACCTAATGCTTGCTCTAAGGCTTTTGCTCAGTGTGTTGATTCCAGTAGTAGATCCTTCAGCATCTGAAAACAGAATTTTTGGAGAAGTAAAATTTTAAGTGAGAGACAGTGCTTATCTGCAAGGACAGGTGTTCTGACTGGAGTAGGGAGCACAGTACTGATTTGGTTTACCTTTAGAGGGAGCATCTGCTTTTCTCTCTGAAAATGTGATGGTTTTTACAAGTTCTGTTCTCACATTTATCTCCCAAGGGTTAGATTTGAATTCTTTGCTGTGGACAGATCTGCTTCCTTCTTGATGCTAGGAGAAGTGAATCTGGCTCTCTAACTTGGCCCCAGAGTACTCTCAGTGCACTTAGAATAAGAGCAAAGTTTGTTTGCCAGTTCCACTGAGAGTGAAGCCAAGTGTTTGGTTTTGTTAGTTACAGTACTTGATTCTTGGAGAATGCTGGAGAAAAGGCACAGTGCCCTAGTGATTTGAAATACCCAATCACTGATTCCATGGTAGCAAAATAAAGATAATGAAAAGTTAACAGCAAATCATAGTGATGGTGGATAAAAAGTCACCAAAGTATTTAACTCGAATGCTGAGCTACAGTTATTTTTCAGTTTTGCAAATTTAACCAATGTTCTGCATCTAAGCTAATCTAATTTCAACCTTTTTGAAGCAGGGTCCTCGGGAGGCTGTTATTTGGCTTGCTGTGCACCATAAACAAAGAGAAGCTGTAGAAATCTTCTCCAAAGAGATTGCACCAGCTGGAACTGGCATGGGTAAGTACTCGTATCATCTTCTAAGAATTTTAAAGTTACTTTTTCTTTTTATTCTCTGAGCATGACTAGCACCCAAAAACTTAGTAATGTTGAGCTTCATTGCTTTGTTCATAGTGCAGTAATAATTTTTAAATGTATATAAGCTTGGTGTAGAAATGCGACCCACAGACATTAGCAGAATGATAAAATGAAAGTCCTGGAAGTTCACCTATTCCTTTGAGATTGTTTATTCTTCCCTTGATGCTACTGTTCCTTTCTGGTTTTTTTCCTTTTCTTCATTTGTCTGTTTTCCTACATGTGACTGCACTGATGTGCAACAGTGATTTACTTTTTTACCATGTTCCTAAAACTTAGTAATGCCATTAGACTTCGCTGGCAATAAACACTGGGTGTTACTCAGCTGGCAAAAATTTACCGCAGTGTCCAGCTATAACACTGCAGTTTATGAAGAGATCTGCAGTTTGGAGTTTTGAAGGTTCTCTTCATACTTTATTATCTGGTGTTACTGCAAAGGATTTTTATTGATGCTACTGTACTTCTAACCTGTTTAATGTATAGCTGTTTGTGTAAGTAATTACAACTTTCAGGTATAATTAAAAAAATTTAATACTGCAGTGATGGTGCTGACAACCTGCGTCTTAATTCACAGTGCATATTAACTACCCAGCTTAAATTCTCATCCTGCAGTATTAAGTCTAACCTCAAATTATTCTGTCCTAGGAATTTAATTTTGTGATGTATTGCAAATATTGCAAGATTTCTTTTTTAACTGACGTGTGAGGTAAATCAAACCTTAATTTAATTAAGTGCATCTTAGTTTTGAGGGTATATTTTTAAGTATTTGCCTAAGGGTCACGTAATGTGAAATGATCTGTGCTTCTATTGCTTGCCAAATGTTTGTTCCAAAACCCAGCACATTTGTTCTTTGTAAATGTCATTGGCTTCTCTAAATTTTCTAGGGGGATGTATTGCTTGATTATTTCGAGCAAAAATTTTTTTTCTGTTCTACTCCCAAGTCCCTTAGGTGTCACCACTATATCCATCTGAGTTCTAAGCTCATTCATGTGTTTTGTGCATAAATCATGACTACTCATCCCACTTCTGTTATCCATTTTAATGAATTTAAATTTTGACAGCCTATTTTGAGGACTAGAGCTCAGTTATTTTGCAGTGGCTTCTGCGTACCTTAGTGAAGACTATATCTAGGATTTACATAGATCTTCAAAATTAAATTCCATGGGCTTAACCTGAAGCTCCATAGCAAATCTAAAATAGTTAGGTGTTACCTTGCAATTAAGGAACTAATTTTTTTCCAGTGGATTAAAAATTGTATAGAAGGGTGCACATTCTCACATTCTGTGTTATATGTTACAGTCTTTACAGTAGTAGCAAAAAACAGTTTAAGGGTTTTTTTTAAAGTTGTGTTTATAGAGACAAGGTCAGTGCATGGTCATAATTTTTTTTTTTTTGTCCCTACAATATAGATAGGATTATGTAGAATTAACTGTAAATATTCATTAAGACAATATTTTAAAATTTTGCGATTCTGAAGGCTGATTAGTAGCATTTACCATAAATATAAGTTGCTTCTAAAGACTTGGTGTTTTCCTTATGAATGAAGGATGCTATTTTCAGTTGGACCAAACTATCATTTCAGTAACTGGTTAGGGAATAATTGACGTCATTTCTCCTTTTTCATAGTGGTTTCTCCATAGCAGACTATGAAAGTAAAAATCTATTCTTACTATTTATTCTATATAATAAGCAGAGAAAATCCCCTAGGAAACATCTTTTTGAATTAAGGGAAGCTGGGTGGATTTTAAGATCAATGCTTATTTGTAAGATCCAAAACTAATGGACTTATACTTGTCTCTCCATTCTTAATCTGTGCTTCTTTTATAAAGCAATTGCTGTGTATATAAACCAAGTTTGAAGTCTGAAGGTGTTGGTTTTATTAAGGGTTCAGTTTTTTCCTTTTACTGCTGATCTTTGGAGAATGAAAAAGTGAAAAATCTGCACTACATGGGTTGGGTGGAGTATATGTAGAATTGAAATTGAGTTACTGTAACACATGAACATCTGTGCCTTGAGGTGGCTGGCAAACTTGCAGTTCTTGTTATCAGGGCTTTCAGTGATGAAACAAATGCATTTCTATGTGGAATCGGGTTAGGCAGTCTGTGTGGCTGATGGTTGGCGTGCTGGGTTTGTTTCCTAAAGGAACAGTTTAAGCTTTCTAGAACATCCTGTAGCAGTTTTTCTCAAAAAGAAAAAATCTGTTTCAGTTTATAGAACTGCTGCTAATGAGCAGCAGTGGGAAAGAGGCTATTTCTGGAATCATCTGAGGCATCTGGTGATAAATAGCACTTTTCCGTGCCAGGTACTGGACTGCAGAAAGGTTTTTGGCCTCAGTGACATAAATGGCTAGTGTCAGAGGGTATCAGAGCTGTTTACTGACATGCTTCCAAGTGCTTGAACAACCACATAGTCTTTTTTTTTTTTTTAATTTGTGGAAGATACACTGGGACTGCTTCATATAGTCACTTCTTTCAGTTGCTGTTGTGTGGTAAATTTCTCTATTACCTGCACCCATGAACTCTTGTGTAAGCAGAGAAGGGTCAGATTTGGGATCTAAATGCTTAGTAGGCTACTTATTGATGTAGAATATGGGTAAAGCAGGCGTTAAGAGAATCTTTTTAATTTTCTTTCTTCAGTGAGATTTATAATTTTGCAACACTGCCAAACAGTAATTAGTGGTGTACTAATAACTGCATCAGCTTAACAATGCTTAGTTTCTGACAGTAGTGTAGACTTCCAGACCTTGCTGTGAAGAGCAGAACAAGGAATTCTTGACGCTTAATTGTCTTAAAACAGGCAGCTCCACAGACAAGACTTGTAGAGATGGGTAAGTGATCTTGGGAACGGAAGCCAGAACTAAGACTGTTGAGATTGTTGTCGTAGGTGAATTCTCTCATAACAGCACCTGGTGTTCATTTCCCTCCTCCTTTTCCCTGAGCTTTTCCCCTCCTTTCTATTTCACTGGAACATTTTTGCAAATTATTACAATTCTCCAAAGTGTCACAACTTCAGTGAGAGGCAGAGCAAGCCCCGTGGCAGTTTGGTCACCCTCGTGGGAGGGTCAGAGTGTCCACAGGCAGACAACCCAGAACTTGAGCCTTGCATGCCCTGTGTAAGTGCTCTGGGCAGTGAGCGCCTGAGTTCTATTTTGTACAGTGCTGCACCACTTTTTCTCACTGGGCATTGAATAAAAATAGCTGTGGCTGCTGTCTCTTACATGGACAGAGCATGCCTATCAAATGTGGCTTTGTGCTGCGCACGTGGATCTGTGTCATATATCCTCATGTGGCTTTGTTCTGCCAAAATGGTGGCAGTTGTGGGGATACACACCAAGTGAGATTTTAAGCATGAGTGACTTTTCCTGGTGAAAATCCTTTAAACAAAGAAGTTCTGTGTTTCAAAGATTGCCAGCTTGGTCATGCCCCTCCCAACTCTCCTGCATTAGTTCACTTCCAGGAGGTGAGATAGTGACTATGCAAGTCATTGCAAATAACCCTTCTTTCTTGTTTTGCATATTCTTTTAATGAAGAATTGAGGAAAAGCAGGAACAAATAACAAATCCTTCATAATAGACACCAGGGAGGAAGCAGAAGTTGTTGACTTGCAGGGTGATGTCACCTGAACTGAAACACTTCATTCCGTTATTTTTGGACATTTAAGAGTGACCTTTAAAAAACAAAGTACACTTTCAGATCTGTACTGGACAAAAAGGAAAAAAGGAAAAAAAGGAAAATATTTTCTCTTCTGCTGTATCTAGTGGTTGTGGAGTAGTGTTTTTAACTATATTCTTCTTTCCCTTCAATAGCAGTTTGGTGCTTGTTACTCTTAAGTGATGTGTAGGCAGTTGTACAGTTAATAATCCTCATGTCTAGCAGCTTTCATCCAAGAATCTTTAGCAAGCTGTGTAAAGATGATCAGCTAAGCTTTCTAGCATCTAGTAACATTGGAAACGATTCTGTCTGCTCTTGTGAATCAAGAGTCCTTGGTTTTGCTTACCCTGTAATAAATGCTGAAGAGCAACTCCACCAACATTTAAGGGGACCAAGCTTAAATTTGGCTAAAATTTAGGAATGGGGAGTAGAGGAGAAGAGAGATTGAGAAAAGCGGTTTGATGGTTCAGAATAAGGGTGGAGACTCACAAGAGCTCCTGCTGCATCTTTTGTAGTGAAATCCAGGAGCACTGTCACTTCTGGTGTTTCATCAGGTGGTTTTAGCCTGCTAGTCACTACTTGAGGAGCTGTGAGCTGGAGTTGATAGGTAGTTTTATTTTGGCAATATCATAACATAGAAATTATGAATTGTAGGTAAAATAGGTATTAATCTCTTTAAAAATCAGTACTAAAAACCTAGTTTTGATGTTTTTCACTTAGGCTAAATTTAAATCACTTGAGTCAAAATTTTTTTACCTATTTGCCTGATAACTGTTTGAGGGAATTTTCAGTTGTGGTTTTCCAGGCTTCACAGGGGACAACAGTAAAATGAAAATAAATTATTTTTCTTCCTGTGATTAAAAAGCACATCACAATAATTTTTATGAGGAGTGATCTTCATAATGCTTCACTTCAGAGACCTAAAACTTTGGGTGTTAGGTCTTGAGTATCAGATATGCTTTTTAATGAATTTGGAGTCCTAATGTCAGTATTTAATAACTTCTGAATTATTTTGCAGCATATGATTTTTGGATATGATGCAAGTTTGTGGCATTTGTGTATGTCAAGGATAATAAAACTTAGGCCTCATAAAAGGACAGCATTGTATAGCTTCTGTTCAATTTGAGAGTGCTGATTCCTTCCCCCTCCCCTCCATATCAGTAGAAAGACAACCATCTAAAGGCATTGTGCCAATCTGAAATTCCCGGTTTCATATGAAATCTCATCCTCTGTGTAAAAAGAAGGAATGCTGTCTATACGTTGAAATGGGCTGAAGCCTTTGTGTGTTTGTGCTCTGCAATATAGACAAGAAGTTAGACCTGCAAGAGAGGATTTTGAGAACGTTGCATTTTTTAAGAAGCTTCCATAGTCAACAGTGAACAATTGAGATTTTCTTAGTTATTCCCTGACTTTTTTTATTAATGCTTTTAAAATTTCCATTCTTTTTGTTGAAGACCAGCAGGACACATTAGCGTACTTCCACAGAAATTGTTTCTAAGTATTATTGAAACTGCAGATGAGACTCTTAAGCCCAGAGAAGAATTTAAAGTTACTGTATATATAGACATGCCATGTTGGAGAGCGATTTGTTGTTTATTTTCTGTTTGGAATGGAAGACATTTACTGTAAACTTCTGTTGAGTATGGTATTTAGTTCACAAGTTCAAACACTTAATCAGTTTTCATTTGGATTATGCTGTTCTGATGAACTTAAAGGGATACATACTACAAAAAAAGAAGGACAAACATACCTTATCCCATCTTTTAATATTTCTTTACAATTAATACTTGAGTTTAACCTTTTAATGGATAAAATTATTCTTTCTGTTTAGTTCTCAATAGTCTGGAAGTTGATAATAACCAGGATTTTTTTTTAGCAGCAACCAGTAAGTTTGGTTGGCTTTATGCATGTTGGTCTCCTGAAAAAAAAGAATAATTTTCAGTCTGTACTGTTCAGTCCTAATAGTGGGGTCTTCACAGCTATTTTCCTGTTCTGTAAAGTGAAATTCCTATGCTTGGCAGTGGAGAATCCCAGGGACACAGACTCAGGTTTTTAAATCTGTAGTAGCCTGTGGGAGTTCAGTGCAGTTCTGCAATGTTCGGTCCGTAGAAGTTCACCCTCACTTCATAAAAGCAAGCAAATACATGGTTTGTATTACTCAGTGAAAATGTCTTCATTATGTACAGTCCAGTCAGCCAAATGGTTAGAATTTAAATAATTTCTGTTGATTTAGTATATTTATGTTGTCTTCTTTAATTCAGACACTTTATTCTGGATGAAATGCGGTGTAGAAGAGGCTCAAGAAGAGCCTTACTGTGGGAATCTGGCGTTCATAGTTTAACGAGGGTTCAGTAGCTAAGAAATGTTTTACTAATAGCTGAAATCATGTGCTGACCCTTATTTCACATTAAAATGACCAGAGTTTGACACTAAGATGACAGCTGGTTAATACAACTTGAGATTTTAAAGTGCTTGAGTATATGTAAATATTTTGACTGATGTCCTAAGTGTGTTGGAAGATGCTTTTAGAAATGTTCTTCTTGTAGCAGTTTACTGTAGTCCCCATTTTTTGGAGAATAATACTGCAGAAGATAAACTATCTGCTGTTTTCAGAGGACATAGATAGAATAATTAAGAACGTACAATTGACCCCTGTAAAAAAAAGGTTGTATGCATTTTGTGCTGGTGCTCAACCATATTGTAAGAACTGCTGAGTATAAAACCTCAGTTTATAAAACCTCAGTAGAGATTTCAGATTTCTCGAGTTTGGTCACTTAAAAAAATAATGCTTGACAAGCAGACTACTTTGTCTGTTTTTATATATAAATACATGAATCATTCCTTAATATATGCAGTAAATACATTAATAACCTATTGGTTGAGCTAATTCAATCACTAGAAATGTAAGGGACAAACTTTAGGGTCAAAAGCTGAAAGCTGTTCAGCAACAGACATCACTGTATCTTGAAATTCTGTGAAACTTCAAAAAAAGCCCTTAAGTTTTATTAAACTTAAAGTGCTTAAAGCTTTCAAGTAGTTGGAGCATTTTCATGCTTTTTTACTCCAAAACATTTTACAAAATGCTTCATGCAGTCTAGCATCCTTCGTATCTTGCATAATGGTCTATTCACTTGAAAAATATACAGAATTGTACAGAAGTTTGGGTTTTCTTGACAGAATTAGATTAAAGAATAAGAAGTATTAATCTAAAAGTGAGTGTGACCATTCAGGTAGGATTGGAATAGGACAGAGGGAATATTAAGGAGGCAAAACATCAGGCTTTTCCACCATCTGTAAATCCAGTTGGGAATAATGAGATCTGGAAGGAATGAAGCTTGTTTTGCTGGAAATTTGCATCTCATCAGTTGATTGCAAGTTCCAGCTAGAGTTTTTTGTGCTGTGGGGCATTTTACAGGGTGTGGTATATATAACATAGATTATAATGTATTAGAACACGGTGGCTCTGTAAATTAAAATAGGTGTTTATTTGGGCTGATTTTATGCATCTTTTGCTGGGGCTGGTTTTCAGTGGATCCGTTCCCTGAATTGCCCCAACTGAGAGCAACGTTGGTTTTCCCAAGTGCTCTTTTGTTTGCTTGCTACCTTTGCGCATGAAATTTAACAGAAACTTGCTGTCTTTTCCAGCATATCATATGTGGTTTTTAAAAGAATTTTTATTTGCAAGTCCATTTGCAGATGGGTTTTACAGGTTGAGAACATAAAAAAGATCAAGAGGCAGCTGGAGAGATAAAATATATATAGGAAACCAGAAATGGTCAAGCTGTTGTAGCAAGGAGGTGTATCCTGATTGGGCTTCACCTTGTATTATTTACATGGGTATCTGTAACTACATCTCTGCTCACAGGGGAATGCCAGTCATGGGGTGTTAGCCTTCAGATTTGGATCAAATTTGCCATTGGACCCAAAATTTGGGAGTCTGCAGGTGTGCTGGCAGAATCATGGACACAAAGGAAGAAAACCTGACAAATAATTAATTATACATACATGTATATACAGAGGATGATGGTTTGTCTTTTGTAAGATACTTGGCCTGAAAATGAGTAAGACTTAAAGTAGGCTAGAGGAAGGAGTCATAAAATTAAAAGACAGGATAAGACTCTATGAAGACTTGTGAAGGTTAACCAAAGAAAACCACTTTCTAACTAATTATTTATTTAATAGAGTCAATGTAGATTTAAACCTTTAAACACAGAATCCAAAGGAAGGGTCCCATACCAGAGCTTGGTCACCTAGAAAGCAGTAGATTTACTAGTCTTGGTGCCTGAAGTTTTTCCAACCGTGTCATATATTTGGGAGTTAATAAAAACAGTGGAATTCCAGTGGTGTAATCCCCAGTACTCACTGGTTTTAAATGCCCAGCCATCTGGAGAATTTGTAGTTCTCAGGCTCGGTCCCCAGACACTGTGAGAAAGTGGAAGGCTTTTGGATCAAACACTTGAATCAAAATAAGTGTCATGATATGCAGTGTGATGATTACATGAGACAAATACTGTACCTACAGATGAACAGGAACAGGATATAGATGCACTGAACAGAAGGTCTCCCATCTAAAGGTAATCACTGTTTTTTGCAGTGCATCAGTTTGATGCCATTCTGAAGCTGGTGGAGAGTGGTGGTGAGTTCATTAGCTTGAAACAAAGCCACTTGTTCTAGAGGTTCACTGGTCGCAGATGAGACAATACTTTTATCTGCCTTGAGGCACTGAGGAATGGAGCTCTGATAACAAAAAATGGTCATGTGAAGTTTCTGGGAAAGGAGATCACAAGCTTTAATTTAGCTGAGAATCTTAGCGATTTGAGACTGCAGCCTGATTGATATTCTCTACAAGTATGACAAATTGTTTGTGTCATTGTAGATAAAGATAAGTCTTCCAGAAAGGAGGGAGAGCATCTGTACAGATATATAAGCAAGCAGTGCAACGTAAGCATGAAGTACAGCATGAGGAGATACTTCTGTAGGAAGTTTTCTTGGGACAGTGGTTGATCCAAGGAGATCATAATTTAATTAGCAGAAGGTAGGTGTGGCTACAGTGACAGGTTCACTGTTACCTGAGTGTACTGCACCTTCTATTGCCTTCTTTTGGTTTACTGGAGAAATGTAATAGGAATCTGAGCCGTGGGTTGAGGTGAGGTGTAGTGCTCTTATGCTGTTTACAAACTGATTAACAAACTGGTTGTGGCTTACAATCAAGGATTTAAGATTTGCTTTGTCTTCTCTGCCTGAAGCCTAACTAGGAATTTCATATGGATAAAAATTAAATTGGACTTAAAATGCTTCCACCTTATTTATATTCACATAAACAATAATCATAACATAGAACTTAATAATGCTACAAGTGGGATATCGGTGTAGCTTTGCTCTGCAGTTGCAGGGATAGCTGTAGTACCTCCAAAGACAGATCTGCTGTTACAGTAGCTTGTGCTGGAGAACTTTGAAAGACCAGCAGTAGCAAGCACCACTAGAAGGTTATCTCAGCCTCGAGGTGTGAGCAGTTGTTGCTCTTACTTGGATTGTTTTCTTGTCAGTGTTGAGAACTACTTTGTTGTAGGAGCCAAGATCCATTGTGTGAAAGCAGGCGAGTGAAGAGCTTGCTTTCAGAGCTTTCAGGAGGTTGAAATTGATGTTGGAGCAAAATCTGGTATCCTTAATAGGCAGTTCAGCTGCCTAGCAGGAAGTGACCCAAATGACAATCCACAGATAATTTAACTAGCTTTATGGACCTATATTTTCAACATGACCTTACCATATCCACCCTCCTTCCCCAGCAACCTAAATAAACAATCTAGGCACGTAACTCAATAAAATCACTGCAGCTGGTTTTGTTGCTGAGTGGCAGTTCTACTTGAATGAGTGCACAGGTAAGATGTATAGGGCTGGAACCTCACTGGATCATTTAAAATTGTGTAATACTCATGTAAAGGATTCTTTCGTATTCTGTCCACCACCACATTTTTGTAGTAGTACTTAGGGAGTAGGGAGGTGGTTATTTGTGGTGCTGTTTCTTTCCAAGGCATTTTTTCCCCGTACTATAAAACATTTTAGACTTTTTTGGGGAAGTTGCTTCTGCTGAGCATGAATATGGCAAGGCTGTGTAATCTCTGCTGCCACTGGTATGTGTCCACATTGACAAGGCACTGAATCCAAGCTGGAACAGCCTGCTGTGGAGTAGAGCTTATCACTGTTAGCTTTAGTATCACAACAGCACAGTTACACAGCTTTTAGGTTACTTGGAGCATGAACAGAGGAAATTCACACATGGAGAAAGCACGAAACCCATTTTAGCCAGAATTAATTTGGCCAAATATACTACGTGGGCAGCTTTCCACAGCACTTCTTTTTAAGAGACTGCTTAATGTAATTGTTAATTAATTCCTAGGCTGATTTAATATATGCATTTTACTGTTCCTTCCCCTGCAATACTATTTGGAGCTCTGATGCGTCATGTATTCCTGCCATAAATGCCAAAAAGAAGGGTGAGAAGCTATGCTCAGGATGAGGAGAGCACAACTGTTTCTTTCAGAAATACTGAGCTGGCAGATGGGTTTAATGGTAGTAGAGCCTGGCAACCTGATACTACAGTGCTGACTTACCACAGATCTGGGTTCGTGCTAGTGCCTTAAGCCCCTAAATTGCCTGTGTATCACAGAGAGAGAATGGGATCTGCAGTACCCAGGATCTTAAAAAAGCAAAGGTAGTTGAAATGCTAGAGAGAATGATTCAAATTAAACAGTTAATCTAAACAAGCAAAGTCGTATTAAACAAATACTGAAAGAAACCATGCTCCATCAGAATTGTTTCTCTGCTCTCTTTGAAAGTAAATAAAACAAGAATGACAAAAAAACTAAAGCTAAGTTCTTTTTCTATCAAATGTATTACATCACTGGCATTGATTTACAAAATATTTGGAAGAAGATTCTAAAGATTTAGTTCATGCTTTGCACATTTAAATTGTTTTTTGGTTAAAATTCACAGTTAAGTGTTTTGCCTTTTAACTTGTATAAAATGTTCAGTTTTGTTAATTTATGAGAATATCTGAAATTTTCTAGAGGTTTCCCTGCATTTATTAAAAATGGATCAATTGAAGCTTTGATAAACTGTGAGCTCTGATGTTTTGAAGATGACTTTAACCATTCTTTTGTGAATTTAATTTCCTTTTCCAGCGCCTGGCCTCACTGGAATTGTTGGAGGGCGCCCCAGAGTGTAAGTTAACTCTTGATCATTAACTTGTTGTAATTTGTGATAATGTTCCTACCAGTCATCATCACAAGCTTCCTCAGCTTGGGACAGCAACCACAGAAGCAACTAAATCTTCCTGTATCACACTATGACACAGGAACTGATAACAAGATAATAGTGAGTGCTGTACAATGTGCATGCAAATAGTAAAATTCTTCATTGAATTAAATGTGAGTTATGTAAGTCTCTGATCAGCTCATAGCAATGTCTTTGCTTAATGAGCTATAGGGAAAACTTGAAGTGTGACTTCATGGCAAGGCAGTAGCTTGACCACGTTAATACATGTGAATTTCTGGACTAGTTTTCTCTTGTAGCTGTTAGTTTGGAATATGGGCCCACCAAATTTACATCTATATAAGCTCACTTCACCTAGAAATGTAAGGTCAAATGCCAGAACAGCCCACAAAATGTTAGCATGAAACCATTTCATGACTGAGCTGAACATAATAACGCTGAGCATATTAAAAAAAAAAAAAAACAAAAACCAAACCTGGCTTGATTCAGTTTTGTTCTAGATATGGCTAAAATCTTGTGGTGATTTATATCCTCACCTTTTCATGCTTATTCATCTAAAACTTTGTCATTAAGCAAATACTGCACATGAAGATGGGAGAAAAACCTGTGGCTGTATTTCCAGTAGCCCTGTGTAGCTGGCCTAGGTATCAATGTGGGGCTGCTGACAGTGTAGTAGACTTCAGTGTCATGAAGCACATCCTTTGTCAAGAAGACATTTTTGCTATTTTGGCTACCTCCCCTCAGTAAAATTTTCCTGAATTTTTTAAACAAAATCTTATATTCTTAATAATGGAATTTAAGGAGTTTTTATACTTCTCAGGCTTTCCAAAGTTGTTTGAAAAACCACTGCTAGTTGTGGTTGAATGGCTTTAATTTCCCAAATGTTTGGTGTATGAATTGTCCAAAGGTGTATGATCTACCAGTTTCATTAATTTCTAGTTAAATGCATTTATGCTTGTTGTTTTCTGTGTCTAGGTCTCCGGTTTTGAAGCCATTTTTCTTCTATTATCCCAAAGGTAATGTTCAGGTAAGACCTACTGCTTAAAGTCTGTGTTCTGTTTTCTTGGAAGTAATTTGAAAAATTCTGCTGATTCTGGCATTTTTTGGTGACTTTGAGTTATAAAACTGCAAAGTAGTCCGGTGACTTCGAAAATTAAAAAATATTTCCTCAGAGACTAATGTTATTCACACAGAATGTTTTGCAACAGTTGAACTTGCAAACCTTTCATTTTAATTGCTGCTAATTCTGGAATATCTTACATCAAAACTGAACTTCTCTTTTCAGGTTCCTGGAATTGCGGGTTTGAATTATTTTTACTGCGTTTGCAAAGAGGACTTAAGAAAATTGTAGACTTTTTTGCAGGTTAATGGAGTCTCTTTAAAGAGTAGGCAGTTGGGTGTTCAGAGAGTGGAACATCAATCTTGTGAACTTGGACATATCTTCTGAGTTTTTGGGGAGTGATATATTTTGTGTATACTACTGGGAATAAATACTAAAATCAGTGAATTTCCTCTGATTCAACAGGTTTTACCTTAACAGAGAGTTGGGCTTTTTCCTTCCGTATACCCTGTAGATAAAAATAGTAGTAATTTCTGTTCTTGCCTGTATTACAAAAACTGTAAAATTATGAAAGCCTGTGCAACTATTGTGCCAACTATCCTGGAGGAGCCTGTGACTCTGTGGCCCTATTCAGTTCACAGCAATAGTTTATTTCAGTCCAAGAGCTTAGAGTTCAGATGTCTAGACAACCCTAGTTGAGAAATTACATTATAAGATGACATGTTCATCTAGGGCCTACTTCTCTGTCGTGTGTGTACCCCTGTCTAGTTTGAAGTTTTCAAGATAATCTTGAAGAAACTGGTTTTGCTGAAACCATAAAATGTTTGGATTTATAAACACTGGTCTCTGCTCTTCTGAGTGCCATCAGATATGTAATTTCTTTTGAAGATTGCAGACAAAACTGCATATACGCCCTTCTTTTTCCAAGGTCTTCAAGTAGCTTGTCACTGTTGCATCCCTCTCATGCCAAGGCATCCTAAGTAAGAAGAATCCGGCCTTTGGCCACTTTCTTGATGGAGAAGGCTCACCCATCCACCATCAAGAAAGTGGCCGAAGGCCAGATTGTTGGTCTGTCTTAGGCCACAGGTACTGTGACAGGCTTCTGCTTAGGGTGGCACAGGGAAGCTCTGGGAGCACAGGCAGCAAGTGGAAAGGTGGCCAAGGGGGAACAAACAAAGCAGCTTAATCAGAAAGGGACTGTTTAGTTTTCATTCTTTAGCACTCATACAGTGCTTAGCACAACCAAGCCCTATTCTTTGTGTTCTTCATTAGTGGAAAATATTTTAATTTCACAACTTTACAGACAAGGTGCCATTTAGTTATTAAATCTAAGTCAATTATAAACTCTGCACAGTGGAAAAGTATTTAAAAAAACCCCTACCTTTCTGGTTGTCTAAAGAAGTTGAAGTACTTTTTCATCACTTATATTTTGCTTTATACAAATGGCCAAGTTTTTTTGTGAAATTATGATCTTTATGGAAGTTTAGCCTATGACTGTGTTGTTTATCAAATTCGATATTAACTTACTAATTAGCACTGTGTTCCAGACTTGTTAAATCCTATTGAGATTAAACAGTAACCTAGTTTAACAAGGAAAGAAAGCAGTGTCTCATTTACTCTTTTCAATACAGAAAATCAAAGTCCTTGCTCTGTGTAACTAATCTGCTAAGTGCACTGATATGCTGTCAGCAAAATGCAATGTGTCCTATCACTGTTGTCCTGCAGTAATATTGAGGGTAAAATGTGGCATGATTCAAGTCCTAGATTCATAATTTTAGCCATGTTTTAAAAACTGTTGTCCAGTAAGAGAGTACAGAGTAAGTAAGTATGAATTAACTGATTTTCTAAACTAAAAGTTCAGTTACAAAGAGTCCAGTTGCTCCAGGTCAGCATTTGACCTAAAACTAAAAAAATTCCATAAGCAGATTTTGAGTTATGTTAACATTGCCACAGTGGGTTCTTTTGTTTTGTGTTTGATAACACCTTGCTGGGTGTCAATTTGGATTCAATGTCTTGTTTGTTCTTTCCACTGTTTTTATGCAATTGTACAGATTTTATCATAGATCAGCAGTGGTTTTACAGTTCAAATAGTAGTTGTTTTCCATGTGTGCTTTGAAGGTAACCTAAAACTTTTATGTAGGGAGAAATTGCGGCAAACCTACTGAAGGCAAGTCACTGTTAGTTATTCTTTAAGGGCAATTATAAGAAAGAGTGCTGAGTAGAGTTATTTTGCATTTGCTGACAACTGAGCACTGATAACTGCTGCAGCTAAGTTGGTTTATATTGTTTTGTTCTGGAAGTTTAACCTGATTGTGTCTGAATCTTTCACACTGGGAATCCTCCAGTACAGATGAAATGGATGTCACTCACGTCAATCCCACTTCCTCATGTCCTGTCAGTGGTCCCACAGGTAAAACTGATGGGTACCCTGCCGTGTGTACTTTCGACATCCTTCCTCTTGATCAAAAGGATGCTAACTGTTAAAAGCTGAGATACTGGTGCATATATATATATGGGGGAGCAAGACTCCTTTTTTTTTGTTTGTTTTTCACATTGTTGGAGGTGTTGAGCCACTTGATCCGTGGCTGGTGCCTCTTTGTCTCTCCAGGTCATTGCTGCCAAACATTTGGGATACAGTGATGATGTGCTGCATAGAAATTGCTGCCCTGTGGGTTGTGGGAATTGGGCTTCATCTGGATCTGTGGGTAGCTGCACGTTAGTCAGGTCATAATAAATCATTCCTAGCATGGCTAATTCCTTCAAGAACTGGATATCTCCCTGCACTGTGGTCCTCTTATCTGGGTAACATACAACGTTTTCCTTGAAAGGATACCTTTCCTTCAGACTTAACAGGAGTCATCTTCAGAGGCTGAGGACCTAGGCCCCTTTTTCAAATCCAGTTGTCAATGTCCCCTTCCCTAGAAAGTGATCATAACTGCTTGGCTTCCCTACCCTCTAATTACAGGCTACTAGCTCCACTATCGCAGCAGCCAGGTGATGTGCTGACCTGGACAACAGGTGAAATATTTTTGTGTATCCCACAGCTGATTCAAAGATAGGTATCTTGTGCTGCCTCTTTCTCCTGTTCTTGTGATGGCCCTGCTGCATCCACCTTCACAAGCCGAGTTTTGTGTCCATTTCTTGTTTATGGGAGTGACTGATAATTAGGAGGTCCTCTCATTCCTCTGCAGTGCCTGTCGCTGGGGTTGGACTAGCTGCAGGGCTTTTGTTTTATCATCGGATCCAGATGAGATTTTTTTCTCTTTTCCCATTGAGAAGAACAGTGTCAAATAGAGCTTGGTAGAGTAGGCCTGGGCCAGTACATTGCAGTGATTTGTGTCTCTCTGGAATTGCCAAGGTGGCAGCATACTTTTGCCAAATATTTCACTAGTTTTTCTGGATTCTGCACTTGTTCAAGGGTGAAGTTCCAAAATGCGTGCTGCTCACAGTCCTAGGCACTTGCCCATGCCACTCTTAATGATCCAGCCTCAGGGCAGATCATACAATCATAAGATGTTAAGGGGTTGGAATGGACCTTGAAGATTGTCTAATCCCAACCTTCACTGCCATGGGCAGGGGTACCTCCCACTAGACCAGGTTGCTCAAGGCCTTAACCAGCCTGGGTTTGAACACCCCCAGGGATGGGGCATCCCTAACTTCCCTGGGCAGCTTGTTGCAGTATCTTACCACCCTCACAGTGAAAAATTTCCTTCTGATATCTAACCTAAATTTCCCCTCTTCCAATTTGTACCCATTACCCTTGTCCTATCACTACAGTTCCTGATGAAGAGTCCCCCTCTGGTTTCCATGTAGGCCCCTTCAGATACTGAAGGCTGCTATGAGGTCTCCACACAACCTTCTCATCTCCAGGCTGAACAGCCCCAACTCCCTCAGTCTGTCTCTCTAGGGAAGAGGGGCTCCAGTCCTCTTATNGAGGTGCTCCAGTCCTCTTATGAACTTCATGGTCTCCTCTGGACTTGCTCTAGCAGTTTCATGTCCTTCTTATTTTGGGTGCACCAGCACTGTACACAGAGCTCCAGGTGGGGTCTCACAAGAGTAGAGGGGGAGAATCACTTCCTTCAGGTGGCTGGCCATACTCCTTTTGATGCAGCTCAGTATTTGATTGACTTTCTGGGCTATGAACGTACACTGTTGGGTCATGTTGAGTTTTTCATCAACCATCACCCCCAAGTCTTTCTCTGCAGGGCTGATCTCTGGGTAGTAGTCTTAAATAGTTGTTTAAACAAGACCTGGAACATATTCAGAAGACATAAGCCAGCGTATGCCCAGGTGTCCAAGAAGGCCAATGGCATCCTGGCCTGTATCAGGAATGGTGTGGCCAGCAGGACCAGGGCAGTGGTCATCCCTCTGTATTCAGCACTGGTGAGGCCACATCTTGAGTCATGTGTCCGGTTCGGGGCCCCATCAATTTAGGAGGGACTTCGAGGTGCTGGAGCGTGTCCAGAGAAGGTAACAAAGCTGGTGAAGGGTTTGGAGCACAAGTCTCATGAGGAGCAGCAGAGGGAGCTGTGGTTGTTTAGCGTGGGGAGAAGGAGGCTCAGGGGAGACCTTATCACACTCTACAACTACCTGAGAGGAGGTGGAGTCACTATCCCTGGCAGTGTTTAAGGAAAGACTGGATGTGGCACTTAGGTCTAGTTGACCTAAGTGGTGTTAGGTCATAGGTTGGACTCGATGATGTCAGAGGTCTTTCCCAACTAATTAATTCTGTGAAGACATAATGATAGGAACATCCTAGTTTGGGCGTTCCAGGATATTAAAATTTCTTCAGATCTATTGTAATTAGCCTGGAGGATAAGGGTAAGATGAAGGAAGTGTGTCCCTTCCATGGTCTGAGTTTCCAAAGAGAAAAGGTAAAAGGTAGAATTATCAACAGTTTGTGATAGATGACTCCCAAGTACAGGGATGACAGCAATGCTGAGTGCAAATACCAGATTAGTTTCACAACCAGCAATTATATCGTATCATTAGCCAGTGTTACAAAGTACAGCTTGATAAACTCAGCCTGGTTTCCATGGGTCATAAACATCCTAACAGGGAATACATACTGCAAGTAAGGTGCTACATAATTGAACTTGAGGAACAAACACATCAACTCTGAGAGCGAATAAATCATTGTGACCGGTGGCTCTTAAAACTAATACAATGAATGCTTGTAAGAAATTTGTTCTAACATTTTCTAGTCAGATTTGTTGTTATCTAAACTCATTAGGCCCCTTGTTGGGCATGAAAAAGTCCTGTCATAGTTTATTCCCAGCTGGCAACTAAGTACCACTCAGCCACTCTCTCACCTCCCCCCTTCCCAGTGTAATAGGGAGAAGAATTGGAAAAAAGGTGAAAAATAAACCCCATGAGTTGAGATAAGAACAGTTTAATAATCGAAACAAAGTAGTAGTTGTTGGTATTATTGAAAGGGAGGTAACAAAAGTGAAAGAGGGGAATAAAACCCAAGAAAGACAAGTGACGCACAGTAGAGTGTCTCTCCACCCACTGACTAGTGCCCAGCCTGTCCCCCAGCAGTGATCAGCAGCTCCCAGCCAACTCTCCACTCTCCCCATTTATATACTGGGCGTGATGGTCTCTGGTGTGGAATATCCCTCTGGCCAGTTCAGGTCAGGTGTCCTGGCCTTGCTCCCTCCCAGCTCCCTGTGCACCTGCTTGCTGGCAGAGCATGGGAAACTGTAAAGTCCTTGACTTAGAGTCTACTGTAACTGTTGCTACTGAGCAACAATCAAGCCCAAAATGACAGTATTGATGTATTTTTTTCAGCAGCTTTCACAAAATATATTCAAAGATGAATACAGGAAGCAGAGAGAAGTTTGTCTTTAATACGGAGAGGAACATTAAGAAGAAAAGGGGGTTGCATCATGGAAAAGATGGAAACGTTCAAGTTTTGGGATTCAGCTATCAAGAGTTGTGACACAAAATTCCATGTAGTGTTGCAGTATATAGAATGAGATAGAAAGAGATTTCTTTTCCTTTAAAAAATACCAAACTGGACAGAGCATTTCTTTGGGGGTTTTTATACCTTTTTTTTCCTAGAAAAAGATTTCTTTTAAGTTTATAATGAATTTTTTTTTGTATTGTGACCTTTTAAAAGGGAGCAACAGAGCCTTACCTGTAAAGCTATTACTGGAAGTATACTAGATCAATACTTAATTAGGAATCTGCTTTATTTATTCACATTGCAATGGATTTCTGATTTGTCTATTTGAAAATCCATGTTTTTTGTACAGATTAACCTATTTTTAAATGGACAGCATGTTGAGATATTTGAGGAGGATCTCACGTTTACATCAGATGAGGTGGTTTCATTTGATCTACCCAAGATTAGCAGTGAATTGAAAGGTATGTTCATCTTTGTAATTGTGACTGTATCATTTGCTATCTGCGCCCTGGCAAATCATGTTATATTTTGTCTGTGAAATACATTTTGCCTCTTTATGTGATATATTTTTATGGCTGTTGCAAAACACACTGTTTTCTTGGAGGTGATTAGTGTCATGCAGTATAACGTGTATTTGAGACTATAACAAGTATGGAAGTAAATTTTTAATAAAAACCCCTAAGTCTTAAACACAACTGAACACTATGCAAAGCTGGCTTGAAATTGAAACGTGGTTTCAAAGTATACCGTAATCTTACTTTTTGTGAATCCTGGAAACAGTTGGGTTTATCTTACATCAAAATAGTGTTCAGAATAGAGGACAGACATACAGAATGACTTACAGCGCTTAGATAATTAAAATTTGCTCCTGTTCCATATAGCAGCCTTCACAGAATTAACAAGAATGGGATCAACCTGGAACTGGAGACTTTAAAAGAAACCATACTAGGTTAATAATCCAGAGTGATAATTCCTGTGTTGCTGCTAGACTTGTCTAACCAAATTCTCTGAGAAAGAAAGGAAGAACCTTGAGAAGGGCTAACTAGTGAGCTTAATGGAGCAGGTCAGGATGTCTGCAATGAAAAGGAAGTGTTAAATCAAGAGTTGCTCATACAAGCAATTGTTGAAAGTGCTGGACACCTGAAAATTTTTGTTATTTCTAATGGCTGAACTATATATTCAGTATTTCTTAACGTATAGCATGCTCGATAATTCCCTTTTGGTCCAAGCAGTCTTCATTATTTTATTTCTGCTTACAAGAGAACTGAGAGAATTAATTTAAAGCTGTGGATAGGTATTTGAAAATCTAAATCAGGTGACTCTACCTAAAAATTATAAGTTAGAAAAATTTCTAAAAATAAAACTGATGTTGAAAGAGTAATTCAGTCTGTGTATACTTGAAAAATTAATGCTATTAAGGCACTTACATGTTAAGGTTTTTCTGGATTCCAGATAAAGGTGAGTAGTGTTTCTCAAAACTAGTAATAGAATAATGTAACAACTATTATGAGTCCATAGGGAATGTTCTGTATCACATAGAGAAATTTTGAAATATGTACATGACTCTATTTATTGCCATATGAAAGCCACTGATAGTGGATGCCTGATTGCCATGCATGTGTTCATTTTCCCCATCTATTCAAACATCCCTTCAATACAATGATTTGTGCTGTGCAGCAACCAGATAAACTCTTGAGTATGGGTTCAGCTCTTATGTCTGTTGGAAATCTGATGTCACACCAGCATCTCTCAGATCCCTGGGAGTTCTCAGGAGGAGGGCAGCGGGGTATTTGCACCATCAGACTGGGCAAGTTAAGGAATAGGAAGTCATTGTTCTGCTTAATGAAAGGGTTAGCAAAGGTCCTGGGTTTGGGGTTTTTTTTCAAGGTGACTACAGTGCCAAATATTGGAGAAGCAAAAATCTGTTGGACTCCCTGTTGGCTTTTTATAATTTGAGAAAACTTTCTGAGGTGCCCAACACCAGCATTTAACTACTGAATTCTTCAGGCTTTTTTTCAGCCAAACCCCCACTTTTGAGAGACAGCAGAACTTCTCTGGTTGTTTTCCCTGAGAAGGATCTCTTAAACTTTTGCCCTTAGTTGTAAATATAAATGTTTTCTGTATGTGACTAAATAGTTACCTACTTCTGTGGCTTAATGTACGACAGCATGGATGAGAAAGACAAATGGGTTAGACTGTAAAAGGAACAGCTTCTGCTAAAGCATCTTCGGTCAGCATTTAGAAAGGAGGAAAGTATTTTTCTTAGTTTCATGATTATCTCAAGTGTGAGGGACTGTTAGTTGTCGTTGAATAGATAAGAGAAATATGTGAAAATGGATTTAAAATATGCTGCTAGATGTAGTTCTGGGAGGGTGGAATTTGAATTTACCATTTTCCCTAGCTTTGAAGGGAATTCTTTCGTAGATTTGTTTAAGATGTTTATTAAATGAAAACAATTTCCTGATAAACAGATCATGAAAGATAAATCAATTAGGGTAATAATAAATGAGAACACCAGAACACTGACTTGAACTAGTTTTGTTTAAAGGGAGATTGTCAGAGACTGATTGTGTCAAATGTCTGATGGAGAAAAGATTTTTACAGCTTATGCAAGTTAGATACTGTCAAATTTCAGCCTTTGAAGAAGCACTCTATTTTGTCTTGAATTGTATATTGAATGAAATTATTAAAATTAATGTAATTTCGGTAGTGTATGAAGTGTGGTCATCTTGTCCAAAATGAGCAGTGAGCTTTAGCTGGACTTTCAGATCCACTCTCAGTGGAGATGTTTAATCAAAAATAATAATCCCTGATTAAATAAATACATCCTTAAATATTCTCTGCCAAATTTCATGGCGCATTTCTACTTGCAAGCGAACATGGAAAAGATTGTGAGCTTCAAGCTCAAAACAAACCTCCTGTGTTACCTCTTTCACATTGTATGCTTTAACCTCTTCAAATTTCATGCTACTGTGACTTTCTACCAGTGAGGAGCCATTGTGCCAGACTGAATTCTAATCACTCTTTCAGCTCATCTTTCACAGTGACCCAATATATATTATAAAACTTTAGGTCTTAATTAAAGCAGTTTAATGCTGATAGGTTGTTTTCCAGGTAGGTGGTGGGAAGATTTTCTGATCCAGCTGTGCCACTAGAAGAGTTTGCTGTGGCGAGCCCCTAGTTCTTCATTGTTGTTTCCCTTGTTATTGCCACTTGCATGTGCCAGCAAAGCTCCTCTTGTGAGCGTTGCCTGATGTGCTTCAACCAAATACAGATACACTATACAAATTGTGTGTCATGTCGTACCAAGGCGTTTTTGTTATCCAGTGTATCTCCCACCCCATACCCAAATGGACTTTTGGGATCTGTTCAGCTGCCACTGCTACAGACTTTCAGCTTCCCTTTCTGAAAGGGTCAGTGAAAACTGCAGCCAGTAAGATTTGGAGATAGTTTCTCTCTTACCCTTGTCAGCCTGGCTCATGTCTATGTCAGCAATTTTCTGTGGGCAGGAAGGAGTTGAAGGTAGCAATGATTTTGCTAGGGCTATGTTTGCCTGATTACCTGATGCAGTTCACAGAGTACATACCTACTCATAGCTGCATAGTAGGTGCACTGTGCTCTAAATGATGCCCCTGGCCAGCATTTGGAGCATAATATCTTTAATACTGGGTCTCCTACTCCCTAAAATTAAAAAAAAAATTAAAAAGGAAAAAAGCCCCGAATAGTTTGGTATTCTCATCAGAAGCAATAATAGTACAGAAAGCACACACTGATGTATTTTCAAATTGTATTGTGCCTTGCAACATGAAGTTACTCCAGCATAATTGATTTACAAAACCCTGTATATCCAATTCCTTTAAATTTGGGACATTGTGAATTACTTCTGGCTGCCAGCAGCAGCAGTTGCACCAGAAGCTGCCACAAAGCAGGAGGGCTGTCGCTTCCCTGCTCTGCATATTCCCCCTACTGGTGTCCAAGGAGCAGAGAGGGGGGAGAACTGCCAGTTGTGTCCAGAAGGATGAGAAAAAGACAGGAAGGGGACAGAGGAGAAAAGGACTGAGGGATGAGAAGTTTACTGTGAGTCATGAGTGGAGGTCAGTCTGTTATCGATGATGGGATTGAAAAGCCAAGGAGGCGAGGAGAGCTGATATGGCTGTAGGAAAGCTGGATCAGAAGCAAAACTGACTTAAAATTACTCGGTTCTCATTGCCTGAAAGCTCGGATGTAGACTATGCTTCAAGTTTCAGTGTTACACTGTGATCAATGAAAAAACTCAGTAGCAAAGTGGGTGCTTCATCTCACTCTGAACAGGAGCTAGATGGTGACAGCCTACTACTCTTAGTAATCAACAATTGCAAGAGGTCTGTGCTGTGTAATTTAACCATCAAACCTCAGGTATATAATGTGTGAATCCCACAATATTGAATTTCTGGATTTGGACAGGAGTGGGTTTGCTTTTTGACATGCAGATGGATAAAAATATTTCATATGAACTTGTTCAGCGAAGTGCAATGACCTCCATGTTCCTTAAACATCCAATACTCAGACATCGACAGGTTAAAAAATCGAGATTGGCTTCCTAGAGAGCATACATTTTCTTGTATAATGCTGAGATATTTATAAAACCAATAACTTGAAAAAGAAATCTTAGGTTTCTTCTATACAGCTGGATAAGTAATGTTACAACAGTGCAAATGCAAGTGAGAAATGTGTTGTCCTGAAAGGAATTTTGAATTGTTACTGTTTTCTACAGGCATTAGCAGATTAGACAGATGTTACAGAATTATCAGGACAGTAGCAACTACAGGTATTTTCCACCTGCACTGGAAGCAGAGATCTCTGTGCTAAGGGGACAGAAGTTACCAGTTAGGCAAGAAAAGACAAGCAGCTGCTGTGGCTCCTTCAGAGATACTGCATTGCTAAGACCAAGATGGATAATCATACTGAAGGGTGATGCAAGAGGGGATGCCTGGTACAGCATTTGGCTGTAAAAAAAGCAAAAGGGATTTGGGAGATGGAGCAGGAGGGATCAACTTCTTCATTTTTGCCCCCAGTCTCACCTCTTTCTCTCTAGGTGCTCCTGTGAGAAGACGGATTGGAAATGTTTTCAGAAGTACTGCGAACAATGCAAAAAGCATGCACTTAAACTGACGGTTTCTCCTTCAAAATATGCTATTATTCGTAGCACCATTAAGATGAGTTCATTTTTATGTTGTACAGATCTGCCAAGTGGTCCACATACTTACCGCTTAGAAGATCTTGCCTATACTAGAAGTGGAGACAAAGGCAATTCTGCAAACATAGGTATTTTTCTTTCTCTTGCTTTCTGAAGGGATGTAGGATTTTCACGTAAGAGTTACATATCAAATGCTTGTCTTAATTTTTTTAAACATCACTTTTTTTTTTTTAATTGTGCTTAAACAGAAGTGAATACGTATTGAACGTGGATTTTCCAGATGAAATATCTGTAGTCTTCTGATTAGCAGCTGTTGTAATCTGAAGTACTAAGAAAAAATACTAGCATGTCATACTAAAAAGAAAGGCTTCTGTTTAGGGGTGGAAAGTTGAGCTCCCAAAAGTTAAGAACTGCCTTTTTAAGGTTTCTTTTATACATCAGTTGCTACTACTTCATGTGTATATGTTACGTAATATAATTTCTGGGTTGTCTGATCATGTATAATATTTTCATACATTAATTTTGTAACATGTCTATGGCTAAAACATTGACAGTGTTAGGAAATACTAAAGTTGTTCTCGTATGTATAAGAATGTTTTATTATATTGCTAATGCAATTGGTATATTTCAGTATGCAGTCTCTTTGCATTGATTGTGCTGCTTCTTGCATTGTTTAATAATTCCTTCTATTCCTTACTTCTGCATGCAACAATTGGCTCTCTTACTTGTTGGAAGATGAGAGCGTGTGGTGTTCAAAGCTCAGTATGAATTAAAGGTGCGTTTGGGATTTGATTTGCTATTAGCTGTCATGCTAAAACTGATTAATTTTGTTCATTTGTATTTAGGAATATAGTTTTCTTGTCCTTGTTTGTGAAAGTGGTTTTTTTGGGTTGAAGAATGAAGCAATGTTGATTTTTGGTTTTCCTTTTTTTTTTCCCCCTTTTCTTTCTCCATGATTGACCACTGTTGCAATGTAGCATTGCTAAGTCATGAATGATGGATGCCTAATAGACTGCTTCAGATATAAAGACACTACTGCTTTATTAAGGAACAACAATAACAACAACAAACTTGACCTCTAATTTAAGTCCACAGATAGAAAGGTCCCTGTGACACAAAGCTGTTTTCCTGATCCTGCTCTGGAACCTCAGCTCCAGCATAAAATTAGCTGAAGCTTATAAAGCATATTTACAGCAATAAAAATGTAATTGTGGTTTGTCACACTTACGTCAGAATCCCGTGCAAGCCGTGGGGCAAGGACCAAACCTTCAGTCACCGATCAGGCCTTGTTGTGGTTAATTGTGATGACTTAGATATCTAAGTCCTGCAAACCATTTAAGCCTGTGGGTTGTTTGTTGCGATGTTGTTGTTCTTTAGGTGTCTTTCAGTGTGGCAGGGACTTTGCAGCCAGAAAAAATCCAGTGATCGCTTAGTGGTCACTTAGCATTCTTTTGTGTCATGCTCCACCGTACCTCTCTACTGACAGAGGGAGAGCTGTCATACTGCTGTATTTTTTATTCAGGAGCTCATTAAAGAGGATCCATATGTACAGTGTCAGTTAAGCGGAGGATCTCAAATTGGTTTTTAAAGGATAAATAAAAATTGGTTTTAACAGTTCCTATTTCAACTAATGCTAGTTAATGCCTAACAGGTGTGATAGCACGGCATCCCCTCTACTATCCATACTTAAAGAAAACTTTAACTGCTCAAGCCCTGGAGAATTACTTTCAACACCTATTAGAGCATGAAAAACCAGAGGAAGAACTCGTAACAAGGTGAGTAATTTGCTGCTCAGTCCACAGTTGTATGGTAGATACATGATGGTATCAGAAGTTATCTTAAAGTATGTTAACATAAATATTGCAAACTTGTGTGTATTGACTTTGGGTTTTTATATGTCTCTTCCTTTGACATTTTAAATAACAATTTGAGCATAGTCACTGAGAAAGAACATGAACTTGGGCCTCTCCCGAAGCTGGACAAAGGCCGTGAGTCCGTTCAGTGAAGGCATTTAAATTCCCAGAATTAGCATTGTAGTGTTGGGGCTGTTCCTTTGTTTTGTTCCAGTACAGAATGTCTTTACCAACTAGAAAGAGCTTCCAATGCCCTTTGAGAAATTAATCTTTCCACTGGTTTTGAACCATTTGGAAACTGCAGGAGCCTTAGTAGCTGGAGCTTCCCAAGCCTCTAGGCCACTGCTGAACTGAGAGTTAGAAATCTGTAAAACAGTACCTGAAAGATGTTCACACAGCCAGTGTAGTCTGGAGCCCAAACTTACCTGATGATCCATCAGAAATGGGCCTTGTACTATCCCTGTTTCTGCCAAACATTAATATTTATGAAGTTCACTCACTTTAGAGAAAAGTATTCCTTCTAGTACCTCACTCTCACCCACTTTTGTGCCACATATACCAAGCCAGAATTTAAAGAAAAAACATAGCTAATTTCTCTTAAAATCTGAAAGAGAATACATCTTAAACAGGACATGTTTATGTGATACTCATCTGAAAAAGACTATCCTCTGCCAGACAACATATGTAACATTCTTGTTTTTGTGGTATGGCTGATGCTCAGGGCCCTTCCTGGGGACTTAATGAAACATACACTGCTCTTGTAGCATGAGGTAGTGAATGGAGCTCATTCTCCCAAGGATCTCCAGTAAAACAGTCAACAGATTTTAAACCTTTTTCTCTCTTTGAAAACAAGTAGAAGCTTAATGCTGCCACAAACCATTCAGTCTTCTAAAACATTTTTTGATACAAAATCAGTTATTCTGCAAATATGGAGATTTTGCCAAAATCTTTTATGTATTTCCATGAGTAGTGGATAAACTGTTAACTGTCTTTTTGCTTGTTCAAAGAGCTTCAGTCAGAAAGGTACGTCTCAAAGCTCAGAGAGAGCTTGGAGTTACTTTAACCCCTGATCTTTGAATTGTAAGGGCTGGTTTTGTCTTCATAAGCAGCTCAGTGCAGATCTCACCCACTGTTTCATAAGTGCTAACAAATCTGTGTATCTAATAAATAGTGATACTAAGAATTGTAATTGAATTTCCTCTGAAACAGAGCAGAGAGGGGAAGAAATAAAAAATGTCATGCCTCCTAATGATACTTCTAGAAATTGATTCATTGCCATTCCTTAATGCTGTTTATGTTCATAAATAAAAGTTGAAATTTGCTGTCTGGATGAAGCCAAATTAATTTGGTTAATTAGATTATCTGTTTGTGGTTTTGGCTTCCTTTAGTGATGTGATAATGGAGCTCTGTGAGTGAATTGGAAAGCTACTGGGGAAAAAGAATAAAACCTTTTGTGGAAATATTTAGGATTATACGGATTATGCTCATGTGCTTCAGATTGTGTAGTTTCTTTTTAAATTACTTGTTTATTTTTTAGTTTTAACTGTCATTTAAAAAAAGAGCTGTCTTGCTGTCTAATTTTCCTTCCTTTCCTTTATTTAAATGGTGAGTAGTTAAAAACTATGTATTAGTTTTGCTACTGTAAACATACCAACCACAGCTCTACCTCACTACAGAACAGAGTCTGTTAACCAGTTGCCTTTCATGCTTTTTCACTAGAGGCATTAATTAGGTGTACTAAACAGAGAAAAGGTGGGATTGTTTTGATAGAGAACACCAAAAAGCATTAAACTTCCAGATCTGCAGGTGAAATTATAGCAAAGGATGGTCTTTCAATCCCCAGGTGATTGCTTCCCACACTAGAGTGCTAGAGTACATTCTTAACAGATCTGAGTACCTTAAGATACAGAATAAGAAACCTTTTGTGTAGTGGTACTAGGTCAGTTATTTAAGAAGGATAGTAAAACTGTCTTATGAGATTTTGCTGTTTTCATCTTCTGAAATATGGTATATGTAATGTTTTGAGAACATTCCAATGCTCAGAAATACAAAAAATGACAGGTGATTTCTTCCTATGCAATGTTTTCACTAAGAGCTGAAGAACAAGAAATGTGGATGCTGAATCTTCTAGATGGCTTTTTTGTATATATATTTATTAGAAGGAAAAATAAGTATTTCTCTACAGTACATCTCATGTGCAAACACTTCTTTAAGCCTGTGGACTTGGTTCCTGGTTTTCTCTGATGAAAAGAATCCTGTCTTTTCCTTGATTCAAATGCATTAAATAATTTTGTATCATTATTATTTCCATGCATTTTAATGGGAACTTCACAGGGAAACCTGACTTCTCTGAATAACATGGATGGCACTTTAAAGGAAGTAGTTAAGCAGGCACCCCATTGTGCATAAGCATAGGAATTCAGCTAGAACAGTGAATATTCCTTGTTTTACTGGCTTCTGTCACAGATAGTGTATTCTTTGAAAGGTTTATTTGTTTTCTGTGGTATTTTTAAAAGCAGCTCTTAAAACATTTGATCCAATTGTACAATTAGATAATTTTTTTCCTTTAGACCTCAGTTAATTAAACTTAAATTATTTAATCATGCTGAGTAAGTGCCTGCCAGCATTTTGGTTAATGTATTGTT
Organism: Pachycephala philippinensis; assembly: GCA_013397055.1. Classification (NCBI taxonomy): domain Eukaryota; kingdom Metazoa; phylum Chordata; class Aves; order Passeriformes; genus Pachycephala; species Pachycephala philippinensis. The sequence goes on along the minus strand of VWZT01008395.1, from coordinate 500,763 downwards.
CCTGCTTAAGACTATTATGATGGTTATAGTGTTTTCTCTTCCTTTTTATTGTGCAAGTTTATTTTCTGTGTGGAAATATTTTGGATGCTCAGATGCTTCAAACAAGCCTTAAAATAGTGAATATGCTGACCTTTAGATATTATTTTGTAATCCTAGTTTTAGCTAGAGTATCCCACTGTAAACATTTTCTCAAAGTAAATGAAATGAATGTGCCATTTTACAGTGTTCCAAATTAAGATCTGTTGCTTCTATTACCTACTTCCTCTGCCAAAATTACTGCAGAAAGTGAAATGAAATTCTTCCACTCTTTTAAAAGTTTCTGCTTTTATAAGCTCTTCAGTTTCTCTCCTGATTCATTTTTCCTGATTGATTTTCATGACACTTCTTTTGAGAGACGAGATATTAGCTTCTGGAATCAATATTCCATCAGTCTAGTTCTTGAGGAGAGATCTGCCAGTTGTGAAATTCTTTGCTGCCTGGAAATCTTTGCCATCTTTTTCAGAGTAAAATTTATAGTGTAGTGCTTTGGTAGATCTCTGGCTTTCGTGGTATGTGATGATTGTAATTTTTATTTAGTTCTTTAGAAAATTTTGTGGGGTCATCTGGTTGTGCTATATAGTTGATTATGGTATTAAATTTAGTAAATTAGGTAGGTAACTTGTTGTAGAAATTACTTTATTCTTCGTATTCATGTTGTCTGGTAGAGCACTGGTGGATTAATCTACTTTCCTGCCTTCCCAGTGGATTTGCCTTTAAGTGTGATAATGTTGAGTGTCAACTGGTTTTTAAGGAAGGGCAACAGAATGCTGACACCAATTTTTTCTTAATAACAATAATACTAAAGTAGAATGTGGTAATGAAGAAGTAGAAGGAACTTAAAGTTAAAACTTATTGTCTGGGAGACAGACATGGACACTCCATGACTATGTGCTTTCTAGAACAAGAACTCAGACTGCTCAGCAGAATCATCTGCTTCCATGAGAGGTTTGGGTCATATGCCCAAGATAAAATGTCAGACAGGGCTGTGAACACCAGCCATGGCCATGGTTCTTTTCACAGTGCTCAAAAGGAGCTGAAAGAGAGAAACATCAAAGTGACAAAATCAGCAGTATAAGAGCACTGCAAGAAATTCCAGCTATAGCAGGGGAAGGATTTGACGAATCTGTCCCAAACAGATGAAGATCAGATAGGTGACTAAAGAAAAATAAGTGGTGTTGGAGGAAGGATGATTTAAATTGCAGCAGTCAAACATCTGGAGACCGAGTGAGAACTGGATATCATTTTTCTCTGTTATTCCTCATGGCTTGAAGATGTTCTGATTTAAATCCTTTCCTATGGAATTAAAGCAAAGCTATCAAGTCCTTAGATGAAGAAAATATTGGAGGAAAGCAAAACCAAAGAAAACCAGCAAGGGAAGGAAGATGACAAAACACTGAAAAGTTTTTCAGTGCAAGGAGAGGCAAATGGAAATATACTGTAGACCTATTTATGGAATTTGAAACAATAGGAAACCACAGAGCCATTTGCCAAACTGCTCCAGAAGTTTCCAAATTGGAACTGCACCAGTCAAAAGCAAGGATGGAAAAATGCTTACAGTGGCAATGGAACAGAAAAATAGGTCTGTCACACTAAAATAAAATTTTATCTGAACCAAGTACGTGGCTCCAGGAAAGCGTTGAAATGTAGCTCTGATTTTAATTTGTTTGTTGTAAGAGTGATGTAGTGACTCATAGATACTTCTCAGGAATGAAGAGGGTGTCTTTCCAATTAGGTGGTGGCATTTGTTAGCAAAAGTGAGTTCCAGAAATTAATTGATTGCTCTTTTCAGTATCAGAACTAGGAGCTAATAAAAATACTTCATTTTGCCCATTGTGTTGTACAAGTTCATATTGGATCTTGAACCTCTGGCTTACAGATACGGGCTTTAACTCATAGGAAAAAAGAACTCTAAAAACAACCTTATTAGAAATGGATGAGTTTTGAATAGAGGAGAATGGTCACCTTATGGTCCAACTTAAAAATATTAAGGACTGTTAATTTGGAATAAGAGGAAGGAACAAGAAGGCAGGCAAGGCCTTGTGTTAATCTTGTTACCTTTTAGACTTGACTCAGCAATGGGATGTGATCAGAAGCATGAAAATTTTGCATGCTGGCTTTTGGTGGATGTTCTCTACAAGTATTTCTTCCAAAATCTCCTGAGAAATAATATGCAGTTTTATTTTACAGATATGAGTTGCCAGGAATCCATGGATTAAATTTTGTTCTGAAGAATTCCCTTGGTGGTGGTGGTGTAGCATCCCTAAGAAGTGACCCACAGGCATGTATCAAAGCAATAATTTTAATGTAGTCATCTTTTATAGGTCTCTATAACCAGCTTTTGGGCTGGAACTGAAAGCTCTTGGGTTTGACTCTAGTTCCTTTTAATTTCCTGTTAATAGACATTGTCTATTTAAATTGGTAAGGTTTGAAAACAACATAGGAAAGTAGAAAGTGGATTTAGAATATTTGGTGAAACAGATGTGTACTATTAAGATAGCACATCATAAAGAACATAACTGATTTGAAGACTACCAGTTTTTAGATGCACCAGCAAAATTAGTTTATCAGAAAGGCTGTCACATTTTGAAAAATGCAGATTTACTAGACAATTCTGATTGTTTCCGAGTATTTACAGGAACCATGCACTGTAGGACAACTCCTCATTTAGCCTATGCCTTCTATAGCTAAAGTACTGATAAATAATAGAAACATGAAAAACAGATGGAGATGAGGTCTTTTGTGTTGGTGATGTTATGTGAATCTGAAAGTAACATTTTTTTTTGCAAGTGTACAGTCTGAGTATTAAATATTTGAAGCAACTAAACCTGAAGACAAGATCCTGGGCAATGCTGTGGCTACAGCAAAGCACAGCTGTGCTCATACACTCAGAAATGCTTGTGTGTGCAAATAATCTCAGTGTAGTCAAGAAGACTGCTCACAAAATAAGGTGATGGTATGTATGGATCAGATAGTAGAATTGAACCCCAAATAAATTGATTTTAGCACTATGTACCAAATAAATGAAGAACTGTTCAATCTATTCAGATTTGGATGCTTGAAAACTCAAAAAACTAAACAGACTGAATTCTCACACTGATTATAGGAAAAATACTCATGTGAAATAATTTTTAAAAACTTCCTTTAAAAAGGTGGTAGAATATTTAGATAGTAAAATTTAATGTTGGTTTGGTTCTTTTTCTTACAGGGTAAAGCACTTGGACAGATGCTGTTGGACTTCCAGATTAAAAATGTTCCTGATTTAAAATCACTGATAGAATAACAGGTGTTTAATATATATGCTTTTAACACTGAGTGGTATAAAAACATGTTATAAACAAGAACTGGCTTCTTGAATGAGATTATTTTTAAAGTTAAAGAGTAAAAATTCAACAGTTATTTTTCAGAGGCTTAGCTATATGGCACAGATTAGCAAATGTTTCAAGTAATACCAGACTAATAGCTGTGTCTGTGCCTGATAACATTTCCTGTCTAGCTAATACAGTGGATGAAGAATTAATTTATTTCCCGCAAAATAGAATGAATCAAATTGCAACATGACATTTAATTATGAGACAAGATAATCTTTGTTTCAAGATGGAAATTACCTCCTGTTCGGTCCGTCTCTCTTTTCCTTCTCTCAGCCTTTATTTGAAAATGGAGTGGACTGCTGTCGTGTCAGCCGTGTTTGTCCTGTGCAGTGAGTGAGGCTGAGTAACCTGCTCTGCACTGCTGGGGAGTCAGCACTGTCTGGTACTGGGGAACAGTTTTCCCTGCTGGGCAATAAAGGAAAGTAATAATTGGTACTGTTATACAGTGACTGGTCGTAAATGCTGACCTTTGGTGGTGATCCACCAAACTTCCAGCACTTTGTCTGGTTAATGACAGACTTTGTTATTACATTTTCCAATATCTTTTACTAATTAATCCTTTAGTTGAAAGCACTGAGTAGTAGGAAATTGCAGATGTTAGTGTGGTGATAAATTTGAAGATGAGGAAAGGGGAGTCTGCCTGCTCACTCCTTCTTGTGATGGTGCAATCCTGGCAGGCATGAAGCAGGGCTGGGTGGTGGAAGGATACCTGGTTTTGTTCCAGGGCTATAAAATCCTTGATTTGTGCAGCAGAGTCATGCCTGGATTAAGTTTATTTGACTGTCATTTGCATTGCCCTTCCCACAAAAAGGTGTCTTCTGCTGTGAAGGAAAACCATGTTGAATGCAGTGTACTCTGTCTTTCTTCTGACTCCCAGTTATCACCTCTCCATCCCCCTTCCTGCACAATATGATTAGCATGTTCAAGCTGGGATACTTCTGAACTTCTTCACCTCATTAAGAAGAGACTTAAAAATCTGTATCGTACTTTCTGGGACAATAATAAGATGGAAATTCTGATAACTGTATTTTCTCTGCAGAAGCTATAAAAATATTACTCCACATGTTCAGGCATTTCATATTCAGAAATTAATATTTTTGTTTATTTTAGGGAGATTGTATTAATTGTTTAGTGCTGACAAAATGAGGCATTACTAATACCAGACAAAATTATGGAAGTATTTTTTTAATTGTCACCAAACCTGTCTGTTAGTTGTTCCTAAATTTCCAGTGCTATCAGTGTTATTAATTTCCTAGCCTCTCGCTTGCTAATGAGTACTATGCAATGAATTGGTCCCACTTTTTCCGTGGTTTTGTTAATTTGAATTGAAGGTATCATAAATGAATGCTTTATCCATCTAAACACATTATTCCCTGAGAAAGCAATAGGTACTATCCATGTATACAGCATGATTCAGTCAGGTTGTAAAAAATGAGTCATAACTTCATTGCAGAAAAAGAGCCAAGTTAGTAACTTCAAAGTGAAAATGGCATGCGGGTTTTATTATGTTTACAGTCGTTGTTTGTTAGAAAACTCTCCTTAATAATTTGGAAGCCTGCTGAGAGGAAGTAAAAAAGAAAAAGTGATTAGACCTCAGTAGCAAACCTACAAGGATAAAAAGGCTACAGAAAATATTTGCAGTTCACTCAATATGCTGCTTAAGTGACTCTGGAAATGTGTATGCAATAAGATTCTGAATAAAAGTGAACATTTATAAAGTATAAATTTGTTTTAGTCATTTATGTTGTTTCTTCTACTGGAAGAGAGTGATACTTAGTTCAAAGGTTCTTTGTTTGGGGTTGTTTCACTTGCCTGCAATTTCATGCATTGTCTTGCCGGTTCCCTTCTTTGTTCAGATTTTGTCTGTTCTGTCCCTAGTCTTTGTTAAATACAAAAACCAAGAGAGTAAATGATACTGTTTTCTGGAGAGCTGGTCACTTACAGCTCTATAATGGAAGCTGTAATTTGCTGAAAGAATGATACAGTGTTCAAATGGATTGGATATGGGAATACAAAGGTATTATTTTTCTCTGGAACAGCCCTTTTGGATGCTGTGAAACCATCCTTCACAAATGTATTTTCTTTCAGCACACCAGCTTAAACCAAATGGCATTGCTTTTCAGATACTCTTCTTGCAAATTACACCTTCCAAAAATCCCTACCCAAAGATTTTATTCTCCTTGAATGTCTTAACATGTTTTGAATTCATGAAACTATGCTTGTTGCAGCAGTCCCAAATGATCTGAAAGTAAAGCTTGAGTAATTGAGAAAGGTTTCGTAAAATATAAGTTGTACACAAAGGTGAGCATGTGTGCAGTCAGCATTGGTTTAACTTCAGTCAGTAAAAAATTCATTTTGCCTGCTTGTTAAACCAGGTCTGTTCCTCATACAGGCAAGAACTCACTCTTCCAATTCCCCGCCTTTCCTGCCTTTTCCCTACTGTGTTAGCTGTGAGAGCAGGATGGAAATAGTAATATCTAGTGCATAAAACAAGGTTCCTTCTAATACAGGAGTTTGTGTAATGGAAACTGGCTTACACCTCTTAAGTTTTTGTACTGTGGCTCATCTGCACTACTAAACAAAGGCTGCATTCTTACCTCTCACAGCTTTCTTACTGCATCTCAGCGTAACTCTCAAAAATAAAGCATGGGTTTTATCATTAAATTATTCCACAACAGTTAGCAGTCCAAACAAGTACTTCCTCAATGTTTTTGGGTTTATATTTACTATTCCAAAGTGATTTTCCCACTTAAATTTGTGTACTAAAGGTACAAAAGCTGTTATACAAAAGTCACCCAAGAGGCTGTGCCAGTGCTTGATGCACAATCAATGTATATTTTTAGTTTTGCCATCTCCAGGGGAGATGTTTTTCCACTAAAACACATGTTTTCTTCCCCCTTTCAGATGAAAAATTATGGTAATACCTTACATTGTGGTTACACTGTGGAAGTTTGACAGTAATAGAGGTGCAACCCCTTGCGTTTGAAAGCCGAAAATGTTGGGTTGCAGGTTGCTTTTCAAGAATCTGAATAGTTTCATTCAGGAATTACTTTGATGTGTTGCATTAAGTGCTTTGCACACAGTAATGCTCACAACAGTTGCAAGGTAGTGGTGAAACATTACCTGGGTGGCTTCTGCAGACCTGTCTGCTCTGTAATGCCTTTTGGGCTTGTTCACTGGGGTTTTCGGGCTTGAGAGTGAGTGAGTGGTGGGGGAGGGAGGGAGAAAGGAAGCTCTTCAGTGCCTCAGGTATGAGGAAATTATACTGCAGAAATGTCACACCTTTCACCTCACTACTCTGAAACCCTCCCATGCAGTAAGACTTTGAGTCTCCTCATGGCAATCCCTCTTCTTCAGTTTCATCCTGGTTTCCTTTCTGGATTTACTTGAAATGGACCCTGGTGATTTCGGGATTAAAGCTCACTGGCATAAAGAAAGCAAACAAAGGATGTGAAAGATCCCATTGGGAAGTGTCTGTATCTGCCACGGAGTTCAGCTGAATTCCTCTACCTTCCTTTGGGCAGGGAAGAGAAACCTGAACTGTAGGACTGAAGCATCTCTACCACCTATTTCAGCAACGACACTCCCTAGCTAGATGCTTTAGGGAAGGGGAGACAGCTTTTGAGATGGCAGCACAGGGCAGGAATGGTGCTTATCCACACCGGAGGGAGACAGGAACCTGTCTATGCCAGTACTTTCTATGGAGTCTGACAACCTTCTGTGGCTCCAGCTCTGGACCAGCTGCTGTGACCATCATCAAATGGGTAATACCCTTTATCAGGATGAGGTATTTTAAATTTTTTTTCCCCTTGTCCATTAAAAAAATGCACTAGTTAAAAATGAGAAGTTCCTCCTTCTCCTCCCCCCATTTTTATTTACTAAGAGAAAAAGCTTCAAACCTTCCAAATATATTTTTTATCATCCAGATTTGAAAATATGCTGGTTTAATTATCATGTGGCTGGTGGCTAATCCACAGCGTTCCTGTACCATTATTATAAGCTACATCTATAAGGTATTTTTTTAAGTGATGTGATTTGAAGTAGGGGGCTTGAGAGGGAGGGGTAAGCCTCTGTTGCATAAAAATTTGGCTGAGACTCCAGAGAAAATCCCAAAGGCCTGATCACTCCGTTAAGTAGTGCTGGGGTTTTGGCCTGTAATCAGCAACCGAACAAGAGGTTATGGTGGGTCCCTTTCTTTGCAGATGAAGCAAGATGAGGATAGTCTTAGCTTCCCAGGAAGCTGCTCTCTGCTCCAAGCCAGAGGGAACGGGAGGGCACCAGCCATCGTTTTTGTTGACAAGTAGTGAGGTAACCCCCTCTCTTGAAATACTTTCTTTACTGAGGAAGTGTGAAAACTTGCTTTTGGTTCATCAATAAGCTTTCATGTTTACAAGATCCCGAACTTTGGTTCAGTATCTGTGGTGGTAGAAGGCTCTCACGTGCTGGGTGCTCCACATCCCCTTTGTCTTCCGAATATCAGAGCTGTTTGCTAATGGAAAGAAAATGGATAGTGAACATTTTCTCTTTTTTGCTGGTGTGACCAAAGGGATTCCACAGCTCTGGGGTGGTCTAGAGATCTCATTCGTGTTCCACAGAGTTTAAAGTAACTGAGGAGACAAAAATAACCTACTTGTTTCAACGCAGTTTGCCTGTGGAGAGCTGCCAAGCTGTTACACACCAGCGCTCATTTTCCCGCTTCCCCGTTTCGTATTTGGCATCCTGTGGTTGCGGTGTTTGCTCGATTTAAAGGAAGATGCTCCAACAAACTTCTCCAGCATTCTTACATGCGTATCCCTTCCTCCTTCCCCCTCCCTCCGCCCGTTCCGCGTTTCTCAGAGGCGAAAGCTCGCCCCTGCAGCCGGAGCTGCTGCGGCACGAACAAAGATCCGCGGCCGGCGGGGAGTCGGTGAAAGGCTGCAGCTACGGCCACCTCCTGCCACTCTCCGCGCCCTGTCATCTTCCAGGTAAGATGAATGTCTGTCCCATCCATCATCCCGCCCTCCCCAAGGGGGCGGGAATCTGCTTGGTTACTGAAACTTCCGAGCGCGATCGAGGCGGCATTGTTGACCTGACAGGGCTGCTCTTTTGTGGGCGCCGTTGCCAGGACTTAGCCATTTGCATAATGGATTAGCATGAAACTGAACGCACGGGAATGCCGCTCCGCCGTTTCCCACTCTTTCTTAGCTGGCGGACCTTTGGGGCGAATTAATTTATAAATGT
>VWZT01008395.1:455747-492028 GCA_013397055.1 Pachycephala philippinensis | reverse complement strand
CCCCCCCGATCCTATCCGGTCGCCGCCTGCCCCTCGCGACTGCCCCTCAGGTCCCGCCGGCAGGGAAAGGTGCACAAAGCGGCTGTGGCCCCGGAAGCCCTTCGCTGCTCTCCCCGGGGCGGGCGAAGGGCTTTACACGCACTTTTCCGTGCACTTCTATCTGGGCAGCGCCGGCGATAGACGGGGCAGAGCTGCGGGTGGCTCCCGGCTCCAGGCTGCGGGCACCGCGCCATCCCGAGGGCCGAGCCGCCGCCACGACGGAACCGGGGGTCACTGAGTCGGCTCAGGGTGCCCGCCGCGCCCCGCGCTGAAGCCCGGCCGCTTCTCGGGGCGGGCGCTCTCCGCACGCCCTTCACCCGGTGGGCCGGCCCGGGTGCCCGCCCCGCCCCGCCGGTAGCCTAGAAAAGCGGTGCCGGGGGCCAGGAGCTGCTCGGAGGCATCGAGGGTTTCCCCACCGACCATGAAGAACTCGGTGCCGCAGGCGGCCTCGTTGCTGCTGGAGAAGCTGATGCTCCTCGTCCACATCCGGCCCTTGCCCGCGGGCTCCGGCGGGGAAACGCCACCGCCCGCACCCGGCTACTACGATACCAGCTGCTTCAAGCGAGGAGACCTGCTGGAGGTGCCCCGCACGCTCTTCATCCACTTCGGCATTTACCTGGGCGAGAACCGAGTCGCCCACTTGATGCCCGACATCCTGCCCGCCATCACCGGCGACCGTCGGCAGATCCAACAGGTGGTGACCAACAAGCGGCTCATCCTGGGCGTCATCGCCAGGACGGCCAGCGTCCGGGTGGACACGGTAGAGGACTTCGCCTACGGCGGCAGCATCCTGGTCAACCACATGGACCGGCTCTTCGAGGACCAGGTGCTGGGCAGCGAGGAGGCGGCCCACCGGGCGGAGAAGCTGGTGGGCGCCACGGCCTACAGCCTGCTCTGGAACAACTGCGAGCATTTCGTCACCTACTGCCGATACGGAGCTCCGGTCAGCTTCCAGACCGAGAAGGTACGGCCCGGCCCGCGGCGGCGCTGCCCTTCCCCCGGCGACGCCGCTCCCCGGAGCTCGACCGGGACGGCGGCGAGCCTGGCCTCAGCTGGCTTCAAGCGGCGAGGAAAGCGAAGCTGAATTATTAGAACAGTTAATACGCTTCTAAAATGCTCTGAAGCTACAGGTTCCAGCCGGAGCCACAGGCAGTACCGGGGCTGATGCTGGGAGTGATGCGGTGCCAGCCCGGCTCTTCCCTCTTCCCCTCTCTCCGGGGAGTCCGTGTGAGAGCTGGGGCAGCAACTGCTGCTCTGTCCCGAGAGAGTGGGCATCGCCAGCTCTGCAGCCAAAGCTTTCCTTTTTAAATCTCATCTTTTGCACTTTTTTTTTTTTTCCAGTTCTGTGAGACTGTGAAGATGATTATTCGGGACCAGAGGAGTGTGCTCGCATCCGTGCTTGTGGGACTAGCGTCAATAGTCTGCCTAGGTGTGGCACCCTCCACCACGCTCCCCACCATCTTCATTCCCTTCTTTCTGTGGATGGCTGGCTAACAGCCTTTCTGGAGGCTTCCATCCAGCATCTGTATATAGGATGTATACTACTGTATTTATGAAAGCACAGATTACTCACTGGCATCATGTAAAGTTTCTTAACTTTGTGCACCATTTTAAAATACAGCTTAGTCTAGAACACAGTGCACAAGGCATAGCTTACTATGTAAGCCAAATAACAGATTTCCTGAAAATCTTGGTATATTTTAACACACCTTTAAATAATGAAAAAAGTAGGGTTGCGATGCAGTTCTGCTCCTTGCCTTTAGCCAAAAATGATTCTAATAACAACCTTCATGTTCTTCAGTTTCTTAGCTGCATACCTGGGTGCCGTAACTATTAATAAAAATGGATGATGGAGTTCTACAAAGTGATGGAAATGGAGAACAAACTGCTTACCTCTTCCTTTTATACATATAGTGTATATTCAGAAATTACTGTCTCCATTCCTAAAATACTCCTTGGTGGAAATACAAGTAAATTGACTCTTTTTTGAGAGCAAAGAAGAAAAACCAACCCTGGGCTGGGTGCTGCAGGAGCACATCTGGCCAGACTGGTTGAAGTTGTTTCCTGTCTGGGAAATGTTCAGAAATCTGTCATTTGTATTATTTGTGTAAACACTTACTACCGTATTGAACAACTTTTTAATTGGGTTAGCGATAAGGAAAGGTGGCAATTCCTCACTGATTTCCTTGCCAGTGATAGTGGCTAATATGGCTAATATAAATGGCTACAGAGGGATTTAGGAGCTATAGGAAGAAATTAGCTTGTGTTATGTCAACTAGTGATGTACAGATGTTGGACATTTCCAGCATTCCAGGGCACATGGCAGGGAGGAGGAGGACAAACACCAATTTAGTTCTTACTGTCCTTTAGCAGTGGAACCTGTGTAGGTGTTGTAAAGTATCAGGGATCACTGGAGCAGTTTCTGTGGTGGCTATATTGTGATTTTGGATATTGCCTTAAAACACTTTCTCAGTGAAAGACAATGTGTCTTCCTATACTCATCTCTTGTAAGTATTCACTTTCAAGCCAGTAGCTGGTGCTAGAAATGTTTTATCTTCAAAGCTGAGGCCTTTCAGTTTATCAAGAATGTGTAAAGTTGGATTTTAAATCAAGTTCATGTAGGCAATTGTTTAAATGCTAAAAGCCTTTGTATTTTTTTTCTTACCAAGGTCTTTTATGTATGCAGAGAAATTGTTCTGCTCCTGGAATTGTTCAGCCTTGTGTGCATACATGTGCTTCCTTGTTCACATGCTGTGCTTGCCTTCCTTTCTTGTCAAAGGCCAGTATGATGGTGTTTTCACCAAGGACTCAACCTCAGATTTACTTCCATTAGTGGTGTGCAGTGTCCTGCCATCAGCTCTGTTACTGAAATGCCCACTTGCCCATTTTTAGAGAGACTCCTTTTAACTGTGCTATAAACCCCCTCCTCCTTCCCCTAGACCTTACAGATGCTTGAAGATTGGATTTTTAGAACTGTGAGTCTACTTGGCTGCTCTCTAATCATCATCTTCTGGCTGCTCCACCATAACCGACAAAGAATGTAAAGACTGGGTTGAAATTCCAGCTCATAGGAAAGAGCAGCATGACTCCTGCTGCCATCAAATTAAAGGGGATTTCAGCCCAGCTTTCACTACATGTTCGATCGGCAGCCCAGCTCCAAGCAGCTGGATATCAATTACTGCTGGATCCTTGTAAACAGCTTCTGTTCTGCTTTGAAAGATTGCAATGCTCAGTGTAACTTTCTGTTAAACTTTTGAAATTAAGGTGTGTTTTAATTAACATGAGTTACTTTTTCATAGTGTATGCATTAGTAATATTTACATAAACTCCAGCATGGTTTTTTTACTTGCTGTGAATAAGGCATGAGCTGTAGTCATTACTGTAATTATATAAATAGTTTTTATTCGTTTTAAAATGTCTACTGGCCTCTTGAAATTGAGTATAATGCTGTAGCATTATGCTAAGATATCCCAGTAGGGTACAGAACAGGCCATTAACATGCCGTTACATAGTGTGTGATTACAGGTGGGCTTTTCTTTTACCCTTATGTAACTGGGATTTACAAGAATTCCAGTAATTCTTACGATTCACATATACAATAAACAACGGGGTCGTGACCAGTAACCAAATCATAAGTGGGACTGTTGGAAGGCAGAGAAATGTTCCTGCTCTAGCTTCAGTATCACAGGACCAGTGCTCCTGTGCTTCTAACGCTGTTGAGCAAGAAGCATCCAGATTGACTAAATTGGGATTTTCATAGGTGTCTACGAAAGAAATGAAAGCAGTTCCTGGCAGGCTTTCAGATGTATTAGTAGAGAATTTTCCTTCAGCATACAAAGTTTTAAACTTCTGAAATGGTCTAGAATGTCTTGCTGTATCCTTTCATCAAAGACAAGTAATAATGTGGGCATAGGAACAGAAATCCAGCTGCATGTTTAGGCATTTTTCCTACCAACTATAATTCTAGCAAAGATCTGGAAATTTTGTTAAAGTCAGGCATGAGTCAAATAAGTCATACTCTGAGGAGAAAAACAAGACTAGTAGGCATGAATTTTCATGTTCAGCTCAGCGGGTGGTGTTTGTGCTCTGAAATATTTTGGTAAACGTCAGTGTCAACTTTTTTCTGTAATTGCTTGAGTAAAAATAAGCACTAGCTGGAGCATTGCATTTCAGACTTGAGCTCAACTGTGATGCCATTGAAATGAAGGAGCTAGTTATAATAAGAAAAACACAGAAAACTGGAGCAGTTCAGCTGTTGGGGAAATGTGTATGCTTAGAAGTGAAATTGTTCATCAGTAACTGTAAGTGATGGTGATGGGGAGTGTAAATCCAGAGCCACAGCTCATTTTAGTGGGGGCTGTTTTGGGAAGCTGTGTGGTTAAACCAGAATACGTAATGAAGTAGTATAACCATCACTCCTGTACTGCTGGAAAAGACAAGCAGTGGAGACATGAAGTTTATTGGATAGATGTTTCACTTCAGGCTTTCCAAGGAAAACAAAAATAAAATGAGTAAGGCTCAAAACGTTTTTAGAAAACCCTTGTTTAAAAGAAATGAAAGAAGAGGTAAGTTGGTAAGTTACTAAATGAAGACATTAGAACAGTGTGCTTTCTGGTTTTCTGTCTGCATTTATTTTAGCATTGAACATAATTGATTACTCATTTTGTGGTGAACAGTCATCTGCTGCTTGATTTCACTTTGCATTCTCTTGTGCTAAAGGAGAATGCTACGTATAAATACCACTGAGGCTTTTAATGAAAACAAAATTATAGCAATACTTGTTAAAGTCTGAGGGGGTGGGGAAGAGGGAATTAAACTTGTGTGTGACTTGACATCGTCCAGACAGGTTTTAGAATGCAAACTGCAGCAACAAGAAACATTAGAACTGTGATCTCTAGAAATGATATGGTGCTGTATTATTTATTGCATGTTCTCACATTAAATAAAGAATCACACACCACTGGATGATACAGAACCGTGTTAGACAGTCATTAGTTAGCATCTCCTTTATCCTATCCACTGAAGTTAGAAAAAGTTCTCAGGTGACTTGGAGCATTTCCTCATTATGCTTTGTAATACCTTTGGACCTGATTCACCTGAGTACTTAACTGTCTTGAATGAGCTTTCCGATGGGAAGTGAAGATAGAAGAGCTTAGTAGTTTTGAGACTCTTTGCTGTAGTGCATTCCAGTCTCTTGTCAGCCTTACAAAAATCTTTCAGAGCATTGTGCTGGTAGAATAAACAATCTTCTCTGCTGTAGGAATGGAACACTAGAAGTATTTGAAGGCTCTTTTTGGCGTAATTTCTTTAAAAAATATTCTGGTGTGTTTTGTGATGTAGCTTTCTGAAGTCATGAGGACATTTAAGATGTGGTCCTGAGTGCTCAAAAACTGTGGGAGAAGGGGGGCAAGTGGGGAGATCTTTAGGAGGCTTAAGTCAGAATTACTACCACAGTTCTGTCTGTCACAAAACTGGGGATTTGGATTTACTGTTTCTGTGTCTCACAGGGTAGAAAACTTTCTGTACAACTTTTTTATGTTCCCCCTGTTCATAAGAGAACTTTGTTTAGCCATGTGGCTTTGTTTCAGAAGTTGCTTCTTCTGTGTTGTGTATCTGTGAACGGCAAAACTGTTGGTGATAGTGTGATTTGAAGCAAATCAGCTGTGCAGTCCCCTACAACTACATCACAACACCTTCAACTTGGTGCTTGGTCTGAACAAAGCAGTGGGAGTGTGACAGGCAGATAATGTAGGTTTATTTTACTTGCAAGGGCAGGGCATATTAAGTGTGGTGAAGGAGCAGTCAGTGAATGCTGAAGTGTGTGCCTGAAGACTCAAATGCTACTTAGTCGGGTATGCAGGGCACAGTGTTGTGTTTGCCTTCCTGTCCACAGCTGGAGTTTAGGAGGCTTGCAATGGGGTTGCATGTTAGCACAGAGATTGAAAGGATTAACTTGCCTTCCCTTAAATTGAAGTATGCCATCAATGCCACAGGTTGTAATCTAACCTCGTAAATAAAATGGGTGGTGGTCCATCTTCTGACTACGTGGTGGTACACTGTGACTTGTGTATAGCTGAACTGCCCCACTGCTTCACCTCTAATGGCTATGAGTAGCACTCCCTGGCCTGCCTCGACCCAAGGCATGCTCCACGACAGCACCAGCTGCCAGGTGCTGCAACTGGCATCATGCAAATAGCATCCATGCAAACATGGATGACCATGTACAAATATGCAAACCTATTTTGCGACCTTGTTTAGCTGATTACCATGGCCAGAATTTTAAGGTAGACATCCCCATTTGTTACCCAAAACCTTGAGCCCCTTCCTAACTGAGCAGCACTTTGAATGGAAACAGCAATACCAATTTATAAAGAGTGAAAGAATGTGATGGTTAGAGCACTTCTAGGGATTTGGGAGACCTGTTCCTAGGACCTTCTCAGTCCATCCTGCAGAAGTTCGCAAGACTTTGGGTAAGGCTATGAGGTGGCTACCCTTCACCTTTTCTCTTTTTAGTCTCATGGTTAGGACAGTGGCTATTGTGTTGGTTTTTTTTTTTCTTTTTTTTTTTTTAAATCAAGTCAGGCAACACCTTTGACTTTGAGTTAGGAAGGCAAAATGGCTCTCTGTCCACTCCATGTTGAAACAGGCTCTGTTTGGGATCTCCAAAGGAGGGTGTCACTTCTCATGGTCTGTGGGCCCCAGTGACGTCCAGAATGGGAAATGGATCCCTAGATGCAGTCAGAAACTGCTAAGATTGTAACATTTCCGACTTTGACACAACACAAATTGAAGTAAATAATAAAATTTTCAGGTAGAAATAAGGGAGGGACTATTATCTTTGATCAGAGGTCTGTTTGTTTACTGCACTGTTGCTTTCATTATAACAAATGCTTTTAGTTAAAGCACATAACCTGCTGTAGCTCCCAAACTATTGGCTACAGTGTCTCCTTTTAAACTCTTTCCCATTTTTATAACCAGGAAAATAATCATCTCTCTGATTTCTGTCTACCTCCAAGACTTGGTTAATATTTGCATAAGGTTGTAGGTTCCTTGCATTGGATATACCCAATAAATAAAATGCATGATTCCTTCCCAGAAGGCATCTTCTCTGCCTGTGAAACCAGAGTTCTGTGAGGCTAGGAAGGCATACTATAGTATATAATTAAGAATATATTAAAATGAAGGATTATGCTCTGCTAAACTTGCCAAGCCACCTTATCTTCTGTTTGTGCATAGTCTGAGACCTAACTCAGATTTGCACCTGTGTTCCTTGCAGTTGTGCAGAAAGTACCTGCACGTTTCCATTTAGTCCTGCACATAAACAGAGGGAGGGGTGGGTCTGCTACTCCTACACAGTAGGTAAAAAGTTAGTAATTAGTAATCAAAAGTGAAGAAATGTGGATGTGAAGATAATGAGGAGTTTCCCGCACTCCTTCTGGAAATACCAGTTGGATATTAAACAGAGTAACTTTTGCTATTTATATTTGCAGACTGGATTGTAGGTAGCTCCAAGTGAATATTCAGGCAAAGGGAGGCACCTGGTTTCAACCACTTCATTTAGTGTCTAAATGATGTGATAATGCACTGTGTAAGTAGCCTGGAGCCAAGGATGACTTGGTTGCCTCCAGAACCAGAAACAGTGTGGCTGTGAGAAATGGAGCAGTGCATTTAGCCCTAGGGGGAGGCAGCTGTTCAGTTCAGCGCCATCTATCTCAGCTCTGCCTCTTTTGGAGCCTGAACAGATAGCTTTTCATGACCTTGTCCTGTATTGCAGTCATACCTCCTCACCTGAAGCAAGAAATCCGAATCATGCAGATACACTCCAGACTGTTTAAATTTCATCGCAAGCCTCATTTTATTCATGGGTGACTTTATAGAGGTTGCAGCTCTGATGGTATCTCAGGAGTCCCTTCCAAAGTATCTCATTCTTCCTAAACTTTGGAAGAGGAGCCTGAAGGTCTCACTTAGGGCTGCAAATTGTATCAGCCTGTCAAGTGTGTAAGGTTGCAATGCCTGGAAGTATACATGAAGATGTAGCCTGTGATACCCACAGTCATGTTACCACATCCCATTCTTCAGCTTTTCATCAACCTTGGGATGCAGACAAACCTCAGCCCCTCTGGAAATCCAAATGTATAATAAACTAGGACATGGCCTTGACAAATAGGTAAAAATAACATTTCTTCATTCAGTACATCAGCCATTTATCACGGATGATTGCATGGTAAAGACAGCAGTTTGTATTCTTTTAGTTACTACTCACAAATTCCGGCAGCAAGTAGGTGTGGTCACACTGTATGCAAGAAAGAACCACTCCACTGTACAAGTAACTATTTCAGAATGACAATTTCATCATGTATTGACAGACAGGGTGTAGGCTGGGAATACTGTCTTTCCAAAAACTTGCCTGGAGAAAACAGTAATTCTGCTTGGCTGATGAACTGAAATTCCAGCAAGGAACAGAGCATTTCTGTTTCTGATGTCTTTGAGCAGTTCCAGAAACTAATACTGTTAAAGCATTGAGAACTGCACAGGCAGTAGAGCTGATGCATAGTCATGAAATGTATTTCCAAATTATAATGAGGTTTTTATGACTTGCAAAGAGATTTTTACTAGCAAGCTGCAAATATCCACCCAAACCAGTTACAGAAGTTACTTTCCCTCAGTAGTTTTCTGGTTTGGGATTTTCATTTTGGGGAATGTTTGCATTAAAAGCTGTCTAACAGACAGTACTAAATCCTGCAATTAAATACAAATTTGCGCTTGCAACAACAGTCTGCTTTTATGGGAAAGACAGTGGATTTGTGACATTAATTGTGAGCTCAGTGTATAACTGAGCAGGAAGGGAACATGGGGTATAAACAAGATATCTATTTACACAAAAAACATTTGACCCTAATTTAAAAAATAGTAAGAGAAGTTCCTTATTTAAAAACTTGCTCAGTTAGGACTGCACAAAAAGTTATGCATTTAGATCTATAATTAAGTAGTACTCCAGTCTTCTTTATTACAACAGCATCACTGGATTATGTTTCTTCCAACTAAAACCAACAGGAGCTTTGTTACTGTCTTCATAGAGAGCAAAATTAGATATAAAATATTGCCACCAATTCTCTGACCTCTCCAAAATCTTGTACCTATCAAAATTTAATAATGATGTTCAGAATTAAACCCCCAGTAATAATGAACTTTACACAGAATTATGATTTGAAGAATCCTACACGTCAAAAATTCTGCAGCTTTTTTTTTTCTTTGTAGTTTTTCAAATCTTTTCAGGCAGCTGTCTACAGATGGTTTTGCACTGCCACCATTGTTTCTATGAAGTTTTTTGTTGGTCTAGGCAATGCACCCTTCAGCTGGCTTCTGAGATTTTTTTCTGTGAACAAAGCTACTCCCATTATTTAGGAAATCTGGACTCTCAATCCAGAGCTGCAGCACGACAACCAGACCCTGTTAACAACTTTACTACCTTTGAGCACCTTGAGCTTATAAATGAGGACCAAATTTTTACCATCAGAGGAAAGAGGGAATGACCTTGGCAGTATCTGAAAGTCAGTTTAGCAAAGTATCATTCTCCACCAATGAGCAACAGTTTGGGGGACAGGGTACAGGTACAGATGGATTCTTGATATGTTCTCAAAAGTTTACAATTTGCAAACTTGCAGCTTTAAAGCTTGCATTCGTTTCATCATGTTTAATACTCTTACCCTGTGTGAACTTGTCTTAGTCCATTTTTGGTTTTTCAGCCTGACCTTTGAAGGCTTTATTTATGCAAGATAAATTATGACATATGAAAAAGCACTTTAATTTTTTTTTTCCTTACATTAGCTGTCCCTCCCCTTCTTGTACTACAGGGAACAATGAATAATCATTTGCATTACTTTTTTTCCACTTACAGTCTTATAGCTCAGATATTCCTGATGTGAAAATCAGTTTTTGGTGTTTCCACAAATTTGTACTTTGGGAAACAGCTCATTTGGCACCATCTTTCTAGTACCATAGCTGCCCTTCAAAATTTACTACACATTACACTTCTTAGTCCAACACTATCATCCTGGATCTTTAGAGTTCAACATACACATCCTTCAGTTGTTACTTGGAATCTACTCATCTGTGCTAAAATGCCTTTTATTGTATCCTCGGTTTAGGACTAATGGGAGGCTCTGTTCCGTTAAAAAAAGTACTTGCTTACTTTGAAAACTGCTCTATCACTTTTGTTGAATATTGCTACAATTTTTTTCCCCTATAGCCTAATTCCTCAAAAGACCGTTTCTTTATCACCTGCCAGTTCTCTCTCTGGCAAATGCCTGCCTTTTAATACATTTTAATTAGGCTTTACTATTATTATTAGCTTTTATGTTAGCAAGGTGATCCTCTGAATCTATTTTAACCTGGGTCCTCAGGGCTTTCTATGTAATTAGCTTGTGTTCCTTGTTTGGATAAGAGATAGACTTTCTGAAGGGTGGCACTTGTAGTATTATTAGAGAGCATCCAAAGAAGGGCCAGGAAGATGGTGAAGGGTCTGGAGGGGAAGTCATATGAGGAGCAGCTGAGGTCACTTAGTTTGGCCTAGAGTAGAGACTGAGGGGAGACCTCATTGTGATCTACAGCTTCCTTGCGAGTGGATGAGGAGGGGCAGGCACTGATCTCTTCTCTGTGGTGCCCAGTGACAGGACCCAAGCGAATGGTCTGAAGTTGTGTCAGGGCAGGTTTGGGTTGGATATCAGGAAAAGGTTCTTCCCAGAGGGTGGCTGGGCACTGGAATAGGCTCCCCAGGGCAGTGGTCACAGCACCAAGCCTGCCAGAGTTCAAGAAGCATCTGGACAATGCTCTCAGACACAGGGTGTGACTCTTGGGGTGTCCCGTGCAGGGCCAGGAGTTGGAATCAATGCTGGGGTGTCCCGTGCAGGGCCAGGAGTTGGAATCAATGCTGGAGTGTCCTGTGCAGGGCCAGGAGTTGGAATCAATGCTCCTTGTGGGTCCCTTCCAACTCAGGATACTCTATGATTCTATGAAGTCTTTGCCTTTGCTTGCCCCAGCTCACGTCTTCCTGGGCTGGAGGTGCAGCGAAGCAGGCAGCGTCTCCCCAGCGTCCAGTGTGGAAACAAGCATCGAAAAATCCCAAAACAATCACCACCAAGTCGACGTGGTGTGAAAAGAGTTGCAGCATCGCCCGGCTGCCGGGAAAAGAGAGGAGCGGAGCTCCTTCAAAATAACAATTGCCGTGGCTGACCAAGCGCCTTTTAAGATAACATACTCCCACCTAGTGGCTCTCTTAAGAGTCTGGAAAACGCACTGTCTTCAGCAAATTTTGAAGTTGACTATGGAACTCGCATTTAAAGAACGAGTAAGTCATATATTTACTTAAGTCGATGTAACTCTCAGTAGGTCTAGAAATTTTGATTTTGAATTCCTGTTTCACTGCTGTAACATCTAACCAGAGATCAGGAAGGAACAGTTAAGCTGCATAACGCTGATTTTGTATATAGTTACCCACGATGTAGTTAGTGATTCTTAGTTTAGTTTTTCACCACAGTTTTGGTTGTGTCACTAGGCTTTGTAGGAAAGACAATAGCTAGATATAGAAAAGCATTTAAAACCATTTGCAGAGAAATAAAAAACTGCGCAGGGACTTTGATCTTTCCAAGCCTATTGGTGAGGACTGAGACACTAGTGGTGGGAGGAAGGAAGCCTGCTTCGTAGTTCTTTGTGCTTCACATCCTTCTGTGAAGAAAACTCTGGTGGTTGAAGCAGTAGCCATTTTCTTGCCAATCCTCTTCAATTCCTCCTCCACAGAGGTAAGGAGGATATACCTCTGTGTCAGAATGCTTTTGAAACATCTGCCTATATATAAAGCAGACTGCAAAGCATTCTGTGATGGTGGAACATCAAAAGACCGCAGTGCCGTAGGACAGGATTCTCCATCTCCCTTGGCCCTTCCCTCCTTCTTGTCCTTTCCTCACTTCTCTTTCCTGACATTCACCACTTCTTCCACCAACCCTTTGTGGTGTTACTGTTCCCAGCAGTTCCCACCTGCTCCTTCCCTCTCAGGCTTAGCTGTATTGCCAGAAAACTGCCATTTTGCTCAGTGATAAAAGGTATGGCTTTGTCGTGAAGGCCCCAGGTTTTCAGAGAGAGGAGAAAGCAATAATTCTGGAGGTAATGAGGGGAAAAACAAGAAAAGAGATTTTATACATTTTGTTAATGCACATTTTACATCACTCCACAGTCGGCAATACTGGCTTAAAGTTGATTTAATTCAATTTACATCAGTGCAATTGCTGACATTTTTACTCATTGAAGTGAAGACAGAACTTGCTCCAGGATCCACTTTTTCATCTTCATTGCATATCTGCATATTAAAATCATGTGGTATGTGTCTCAAAGTGGTTTACCAAAAAAAGGAACTCTGTATTAAGTTTTTTCTGCAATTAATATTCTGTTCCCCCAAATGCTCATTTCAGCAATATTAGATCTTGTAATTTTGTAATTTAAAAAGACAGAAATATATATATAATTTTTAAGGCAGAAAGCTGAACAAGAACAAACCATGCTTTTCAAGAAAAAAGACCCTTTAGGCACTAGGATGCCTTGTTAGGAGGATCCTAATAAACAAGCATTGCAGTGCTTGATAAAATGAAACCCAAAATAAAATGGACTGATTGACTGAAATGAACTCTTTCCAGACAGCTTACTATAATTAGATTTACAATCATATTATGTCTAGGTTTTCTACAGAGACCTTTGTCTAAACTTCAAAGGATGTCTGCTTCCTTTTAACGTATTTCTACTACGTACATATCAAACTTGTCAGAGTGCAGAGAAATACTACATACCCTCTTTTCCTGCTCCAGGCCATAGTAAAATTTACACTGACAAAAAAAAGCTAATGCTTCTATTAAAGTACATTACAACTGCAGTAACAGCCCACTCCAGGAATATATATGCTGGGACTTGCTAGCATTCCAATAAAACAGAAGTGAAATATCAAGGACTTCCATGTTACAGCTACCTAAAATAACTTAGAAGGAAAAACACTGTCTGGTGCAGTGCTGTAAAATAAAATGTGTAAGAAAAAGACCTCTTTCACATTTTCAAATCTAGCCAAAGGGATCTGTGTCATAATCTTGGCAATACCCTACCCTCATTCCTCATCCATCAGATTTGTGAGAGTTTCAACAAGACATTAGTGAGGAAACTAACTCAGTGTTAATAGGAACTGTATAAAGCTTTGGGCAAATAGTATATTATTTGCAATTTAAAGTAATTTTCTAACCAGAATAGGTGCCAAGTGCTTTTTGGTAAATTATGCTGTAATTCTTGTACAATAATCCTAAATAAGTTTCCGTTTATCAGGTTTGAAAGTTAAACAGCTATGTCCTAAAGTACTGATTCAATAGAGCAATAAAAAAATAAATGCTGTGATAAATACCAAAAACATGTTTTGGACCTGGTTCTTTTTTCCCATCCTTTCATAACAGTTCATTAAAAACAAGTGAACAGAACTTTCAGCTGTGTAAAATCTCTTCTGAAGACCTGCAGTTATCTGATATAGTTCTTAATTTAATAAAAAAATATTGCATTCCCCTGTAAATCGTGTCTTCATCAGAAAAAAGAATTCAAATATTCAGCTCAGACTTTATTAGGAGTCACAGCAAAATCCAAGAAAAATACAGGTTATAAACAGTTGTTCTTAGTAAAGCCTAATTATAGCAAACAGTCGGATTGTCAAAGAAAAGCAGCTAGCACCTGTGGGCAAGGGTGTACTGAGAACTCTGATACCCAATTAGCACATGGGGAACAAAGCAAGAAAAGGATCATTAACTTCTTTTAGAAAGGCAGGGGTCTTTAGCTGCTGTGTTTGCCTTTGATGTTTAATAAGTGATAATAAACACTGAATACTTTTTGGTTATTTTTATATTCTCTTTTATTCATGCCATAAAGTGAAAAACCTGATTGCAAATTTGTATGTTTTCCTTGAGACCTTCTACTGGAGCAGCAGGGCCATTTGTACTCCAGAAATGGCTGTACCCAGTAACCTATCCAGTAAGGTGTCACTCACATGAAATACAAAGAAAATGCTGAGCAATTGTGGGTTTGGGTGGTTTTTTTTTTCATCTAAAAGAGATTGCCTGCATTCCTTCCAGTATTTCCCACCAGCAATAACCACTGACACACAGGGAGATTTTGGCCAGGGAGTGAGCAGTCTCTAAGGTAACAGGGACACACAGCTGCAGTCAAAATGTCACAAACTTTGACTTAATATACCCCAAACTGATTCCTATGAGATGCTTCGTGGCTGATTTAGATGTGGGAGGGGGTAAAAATAATCAAACAAAAACCAACAGGCACCTGAAATGAAGAGGTGGTGAAATCTAATCTTGAAGGCAATAGCTTTGGTATGTTGGCCATTCAGAAGTTTTAAATGGAGACATAACATCCGTAAATTACATGATGAGTGTAACATGACCCTATTAATAAAAGCACAACATGCATTCTCCTTGAAAAATAAGCAAACTCAAATGGCTAAATGTCAAATATGATGATGTAGCAATTCTGTGGCAGTACAGATTTAAAGTGAGGTTTCTGAAAGCTCTGGAACATATTTATAATAAAGATGAATGTGCATATCCTGAAGGCAAAATTTCAGGGATTCTCTGCCTTATTAGTAAGTCACATTGAGCACGTAAACCTTAGGAAAATGGAAGGGGAAAAGTTTTTGGTGAAAATATATTGGTTTTGAAAGACTTTAATTTACTAGATGGGGAAAACAGGCCACAACATTTTGATAAAAACTTGAAGAACTTGCAAGCTAATCCCACACCCTGTATTAACCCTGGTACATTTGACATGTGCCTTACTACGTGAGCCCTAAGGAGTTGTGATGGGAGTTAGGAGCAGTGCCAGAACTGCAGGGCCTCCAAACCAACTGGCTTGGCGAGTATCTGTAGTTGTTCTGAAGCTCATGGGGTTCATTTCTATGAGACTGAAATATTAACTGAGCTATCAGGGATTGAAACCAGGCATATCTTCCCCCAAGCAACCAGCGACAGGAGGACACAGCCTTGAGCTTGCACCCAGGGGAGATTTAGGCTGGACATTAGCAAAGATTTCTTCACAAAAGGGGTGATTAAACATTGGAATGGACTGCCCAGGGAGGTGGTCAAGTCACTATCCCTGCGTAAGATGGGATGTGGCACTTAGTGCCCTGGTCTAGTTGACATGATGGTGTTGGCTCGTAGGTTGGATTCGACTTTTTCAGAGGTCTTTTCCAACCTAATCGATTCAGTGATATTTCACTTTGGTATTACTGGTCAACATGGACCTGCACAACACCAAAAACTCCCTAAAGCACAACAGCATGCCAAAGCACATCCTAAAGGCCCAAATATGCCATTTAGGAGCAGACAAAGCCTAGGACACACAAAAAAAAAACTATATTAGGCAGGTTCTGAAAACGGTAAGAGCGAGCGAAAGAGCCAGCACCCATTGTCAATGGCGGAGGGTTGGAACACGGGCGCTGAGGCGGCGCCGCGTGCCCGCGCTGAGGGCGGGAGCCGCGCGCGCCGTCCCAACGGCTCCAGCGGCGGCTGCAGCNGGGGCCGGGCGCATGAGGCGCTGACGCTGCCGGCGGCCGCGCAGCGCTCTGTGGCGGTCGGCTCCCGACGGGACAGCGGGGAGTCATGCCGTGGCCTCGTCTGCCTGGGGATAGCGGTGGGTTCGGGTCCTTGCCGTGCCGTGGGGAAAGGCGGAGGCAACGTGATGAGGGACGGAGCGGTGTGGAGAAGGGGCCTTGACGTGCGAGTCGGCGGGAGTGGCGCAGGGAGATCCCGGGGGTGTTGGGTTTGTTCTCTTCCCTCACTGCCCCACATGCAGTCTCACCTTCTCCTGTGCATGGCGTTTGTGCCCTGGGGCGTGCCAGAGCTTGGCTTGCTGCCTGCATGGGTCTTTCGTAGCTCCGCAGGGCTGCTTCGCCCCTTTGAGCTCCTGCGGTGCCAGTGCGGTGTCCGCTTGCTGCACTTGCAGATAACGACGTTCCTGCCCTGGTGTCAGAACTCACCGAGACAAAGGGAAAATAGATTTGCCTCTCCCTCGCCCCAGCTTCTTCGTTATCTCCATACCTTGTTAGGCCTGAAGCTGCCAAAAGATTTCTTAATTAAGGAATCTCAGTGCGCCTTACAGGCTGTGAAACACATTAATTCTCCTGCTGAAAGGAGATGGGACACCGTTTGTAGCAGATAGGAGCCATGCTGTTTCTGCTGATGCCTGTCGGGGATTTTTTTTGTGCTCTACCCTGCTACTTTTCTGGAATCTCATTTTGATGAAGCCAGGAGTTTTGTCAGAATTTGGCTTTTTTAGTGTCTCGTGACAGATATAATTTAAGCTGCTCGAGAGTGGTTGCTTGCATGGATCCCTGCCCCAAAATGAATACCCGCTTGATAAAAAGACAAAAAAGATACATTCCCACCAAAAATCTCCTTTCCTTCCTAGGGTGGGAAAAATAACTGTTAACACTATTCTAATGAAAGGATTTGTGGAGTCTGTTAGAATGGCATGTGAAGGCTGTTGCGAAAAAAATGCACTTAGAAATAGTAATTACATTGATTCAAAGCACATTTGAAATGACAAAGCTGGGGCAGGAGTGGCGGAAGCTGCAGCTCCATCTCTGGATGGTAGTATCATTGCATAACATCCATAAGTGTGGTACGGGAACAGGCACGTCATCACTCCATAAATTCAGTCTGTAATATTTTTAAAAATCTCAGTTTTGTTCAGCAAATAATAGTGGGTTGTCAAGAAACATTTGTGTAAACTCTAAGCTGTTTTTAAATGTTTTTCTTGTAAAAAGTAAACTGCTGATGTCTCAGGACGTCCTTTGGAGCGTGATCCTGAGGACGAAGAAAGCTGAAAGTAAAAGGGGCACTGAGAAACAAACAGTGATACCTTATTTTTGTGGTGATGAATTTCTGGGCAGCATTTCTTTTGGAGAAGAAGTGACATAGCACTTGGGAATGGCATTTGGACAAAGGATTGAAGTGATGAAAAAGATGGCTTGTCTAAGTATCACAGTAGGCAGAAAATCTTGGGAAAGGAATAAATAAGTTGGAGAAGGAAAAAAAAAAGGCGATGAAAGAAGCATCTGACTTGAGGGTTTTTTTTAGGGGCTTGATTAATAAAATTGGTAATTGCTGAGTGGTGTGGTTATTTTCCATCACTTGGGTGACGGAAACTTACAACTATTGGGTAAGATCTTGGCGTGCCAGAAAATAGGTGATAGGGCAGCAGAAACCATATTGATAAACTTGCTTAGTTTTTGAAATTGTGAAAATGGATAAAGCCATGAAAATAGGAATCCCAGAGGTGGGGTTATTTCACACCCTTAGTTTTGCCAGACAGTTCTGCCCAATTTTATTATATATTGGTATTAACTAAATTATTTATGTTCATGAGTTCTTTGAATTCTTTATATTAACTGGGCATGGACTTAAGCTGTTCCCCCAGTATTTTAGTATTAAAATACAGCTTGGAAATAATTGGTATTCTTATAAACAGTAGTAATAAGAAAATGGAACTTGTCATCTTGAGTAGCTTATTGGACCCTTACACAAGTGTGATTACATGGTTTATGAAAGAATTCATTCTTGTACTTGAAAGGCAGCATTCTTAAAAATAGCTGTGCTAGTTACGTTGTGATAGCTGTGGTAGCACTTATGAGAGTTTGTTTATAGAATATGTAGTTGCTGGGTAAAGTTCAAGATTATCCCAGCTACAGAACAAACGTTCTGAAAGCAGGTACCCAGGTGATAATGGTTGGATGTAGGATTGAGGCCTTATGCTAAAAAAAGTTGCAGTGAATAGTATAGCCTAATGGTTTTTCTGTATTTTGGTAGCTTCTGCATGCGCATAACAACTTAGAATTTGCTGAATTGGAATATTTGCAATGTTCTGTTGAAGCTGTTGCAGATATGCATGAGGAGAATAAAGCTGCAGCAAATGGATGCGGCAAAATCCGAAGTGGCGCTCAAAATGGGGCTGCTTTGCTTGCCTTAATGGAGAAGACTGGATACAGCATGGTTCAGCAAAATGGGCAAAGAAAATTTGGTGGTCCTCCACCAGGTAAGCATTTCTTTTGAGATTTCTTTGGACACTGAAAATTGGTGTAGCCTCATGTTGTATATCTTGACAGTGGTCAGTAGGAAAAGCTTAAGGAAACAGTGTAAGAAAGAGATCATATATGGGGAGGGTCCTGATGTGTTTTACAGTTTCCAGCAATTTAAGATCTCTTGAGCTAGACTATGTTGAACATTTGCTTTTGGTGGATTTAAAAAGTCACAGCTTTAAAACCAGCTAAAATTGACAGGTAGCAGAACAAATGTGGAGCTCAAAATGCCGAGTGTGTTCCATATGACAGAGAACACGCTTCAAGACATTTAGTGGCACAGAAGGGAAAAATGAGTTGGTGATAGAGGCATAACCTTAGTGTCTTTTCTGACTCCTTACCACTTGCATTGGCCAAAGAATTTTTTTTTTAATGAACATTTGTTCTCTGAGCGAGCACCAGTGAAGATTAATTCACTTTGTTTTCAGAGTTGAGGATGAAACATTTCTTCTATTTCGAATATTTTTTCCAGTGTTGTTGGCATCAGCAATGTACAAAATTTCTCTACTAGGCCTGGTTGTATGACATGGAATACAGTAACTCCTCTTTCTGAATCAGATCATGCACTTAGACAAGCAGAAGGAAGGAGAATTCTTTGTGGTGCTCTTTCAGTTCATTCTCACTTATGGCCTGTGATCCCATGTCTTTAGAAGTTATGCTTAGGAGCATGAACTCTATTTGCTCATTGCTATATTTAGTTTAAGTTAGAGCTGCATCAAAATGATTTCTCTGGAAGTTTTTCTGCCTAAAATTTTGTCTATACTTTTACTAAGCCTATATAAAATAGCAAAAGGAAGCCCTGTGAAACTATTTTGAAAATGGCACTGGAAAAAGAACTGCAGGGCATCACTGACTTCAGCCTGTTCTTAAATTATTATGCCTATTTTACAAAATAATATCTTTTAATTAGAACATTGGACAGTTTAAAGTGTTTGTTTAGAAAAGCTACTCTTATTAATATTTTCTGAAACTAGATGTGTTTGAAAAAGTATCTCTTCCATCAGTCTGTTCATTGACATTAGTTACATATATTTCCTTCAAATCTTCATGTATTTTCTTAGGTTTTTTTGGTTGGAAATTAGCCTAAGTTACTATAAATGGCCCTAGGCCAGATGAGACTTAAATTTTTGAGATGGCTTGTAAGAAATTACAAAATCTTTATAAATGAAGGGTTTCACTCTGAATTTTGCTTATTTAGGATGTGATTTCTGTAAGCTTGTGTTGCTGTCAAAGAATAGTCTCACTGTCAGCTCTGTTCTCAGCAGATATGGCTGAAAATTGCCCTAAAAAATGACAGGTTTTTACCTAGCATCAGCACAGTTCTTGTTCAGTTTATGCCACTTGTGAAAAATGTATCTGTAGAGTTTTAGAAAAAAGGACAAAAGTGAGTTTTTATAGTTTTATGTCTGCTGCCATCTAAGCAGTGGACCCAGTGATGTCACTAGGCATGTGAGTCATTAGAATTACATGGAAGTTTAAGATGGCATGGATGCTAACAGTGGAGGATTATGACTAATTTTCATCGAAGTGCTGCAGAAATAGGAGTCCTGTTTTTTATTGTCCAGCAATGAATCAAGTACCCAGTCAAGGAGACTCTCAGGACAACTACTTGTGGAATGCTTTTGACTAACTTTCCATGTTCGCTCTGCTAAGTATGTGTCCCTCATTGGCAAATGTGGCACAGAGCAGTTTTCTTTAAGTCAGGAGTCAGAGTTTAATTGCAGTTGGCAGTAATGTGCTGTACTGCTAAGTTAGTATGCATCTTCAAAGTTAGAAGGGAGGCTTTTTGTATGGTAAGTGGCTTTTACTTACTGAGAATCACTGTTCAAAATCAGTTACCAGGCTGAGGAGGATGGTAGAAATTTGTGTAGTTAATAAATAAAGATTGTTACTTAATTTCATGACTTACCTACACAATTTTTTCTCAACTGAGGCGTGCAGTTGGTTTTGTCTTTGGAGTTCCTAATCGGTGTACAGTTGGTTTATTGTTCCTCTGTGGGAAGGGACTGGCACGATGTGAGTGATGGCAGTACTAGCCTGCAAATGGTGTTAGCTGCCATGTCCAGTCAGACCTCAGCTGAAGTGGCCGGAGATGTTTATAAAGGTGAAAATGATAAAAATGTGCAATGCTGTGTGGAACAGAGCCAAGCTTTTTCCTAGATAAGTCATGCCAGCGTGACTCCAAATGCATGTCAATTCTGATCCCTTGGTAGCTTCCCTGTGTGCCATGTAGTTCTTTCTGTACAGTTAGTGTAGTTTATAGCTGAAAAATGATTCTGTGAGAAGGCAAAAATGTCTCAATTCTGTTAATTTTTTTTCCCAAGTAAATTACGGCTCTTTGAAAATACATACATGAAGGAGAAAGTGTTAATTACAAAATTGTCTAAATGTAATTTATTCTGAACTTCAAACCAAAGCTCTTTATTTAATCATCTTTTTGTCTTAACTTGTCAAGAGTAATTATTTTTTCACCTTGCCTCATTATGCTTTGTCATTTCATACTAGTACTTGCTAAGTTTTGTGTTAGTTCTTTCTCCCATCTTTGTACTCCTTGCTTTTTCTCCTGTAGAAAACTTTCTTGTCAAAAGCTGTAGAAAAAACTTTTAGATATGATTTGAGTGTCTGACTTTGAACCTTCTACCTGATTTGTTTGTCTGATTTAAAAAAAGAAAAAGCCAAACAAACTTTTTAAAAATTATTTTGGGGAAATGGAGTGCCATATTTTAAGATCATAACTCCATAATACTATATGCATAAATACATTTTTACATTATCTGTTGAACATGTCTTTCAGTGTATGTGTCAGAGATATAAAAGAATGTCTGAATGTCCATGGCTTAAGGAGAGAAGCATAGATGTTCTTGTAGCTTTCAGATGTCAGCCAAAGACTGACTTATTCTGTGTATTATTTTGTTTACTTCTTTTTTTCCTGCTGTCCACTACTGCCTGTGAAAACTGTGGACTGTTTTTAAAGTGTTCAATCTTTTTTGCCTGTTGGAGAAAGTTTGGCTCTGCATCCTACCTTCCTTAGGGAGTCCTGTTTTGTTGGATGAATGGATGTGGAAGCAAAATGTTTGGACTTTTTGAATGATGTCAAGGAAGAAAAATTCTGTTGCACTGGGGACCCTTACCAAAATTTATAAAAATATGGGCAAGAAGTGCAGAGAAACATTTTGTAACTTTAAAACATTGCAGTAGAAAATAAAACTGAAATTCTTACTGAGGTATCGTTCTTAGGTGTATCAGTTGTATTAATAACTGAAATAAAATTGTAAGGGGCAAAAAATTATTGAAATAGAGACTCTTGGTAAACCTGTCAGTGTTTTCGATAAACAGGTTCAGTGTGTTGTCATACAGATTCCATTGGAAAAAAACCCAGAAGATTGAATTGAAAGAAATACAAACTGGGGGTTTCTGGAATTTTGTTTTTATTTAAACATAAAAGAAATAAGACATAATAGAAGAGAATGTGCTAGTTTTCAGTTGAGACCAAAAATAAATAAATAACTTCCACATTCAAACTGGGTGTGGGGGAAATGTGCCTATCTGGCGTTTGTACTAAGATTGCTGTTGGACAATTTGTTTTAAGGTTGGGAAGGTCCTCCACCACCTCGTGGATGTGAAGTTTTTGTGGGTAAGATTCCTCGTGATATGTATGAAGATGAACTGGTTCCTGTTTTCGAGAGAGCTGGGAAGATCTATGAGCTCAGGCTGATGATGGAGTTCAGTGGTGAGAACCGAGGCTATGCTTTTGTGATGTACACCACTAAAGAGGAAGCCCAGCTGGCCATCAAGATTCTTAATAATTATGAAATTCGTCCAGGGAAGTTTATTGGTGTCTGCGTAAGCTTGGACAACTGCAGACTGTTTATTGGAGCAATTCCTAAAGATAAGAAGAAAGAAGAAATACTGAATGAAATGAAAAAAGTTACAGAAGGAGTGGTGGATGTCATTGTTTATCCAAATGCCACTGA
This sequence comes from Pachycephala philippinensis, assembly GCA_013397055.1. Classification (NCBI taxonomy): domain Eukaryota; kingdom Metazoa; phylum Chordata; class Aves; order Passeriformes; genus Pachycephala; species Pachycephala philippinensis. The sequence goes on along the minus strand of VWZT01008395.1, from coordinate 469,855 downwards.
CAAAACTAAAAATCGTGGCTTTGCCTTTGTAGAATATGAATCTCACAGAGCAGCTGCAATGGCTAGAAGACGACTAATCCCAGGTAAAACTGTTTGTAATTAAACTGAGTTTTTATGCGGAGTATCTATTTCCATATTGTGGGGAGATGAGATGGTGGATCATCCCTGTTTTCCATTCTTTAAGGTGTTTTGAGAGAAAAAACTGCAGTATTGCCTTTTGGCTAAGGAGGATTTTATTTTTTATGTGTTGTTCTTGTGGGGTTTTTTTTTTAAACTTTTTTTTTTTTTAAAGCTGTAATTTAAGTAGTTTTGACAATTAAAAAATAGACATCAGTTTTATGTAATTTAGCTATTGTGATTTACACCAATATGTATTTGCATGGACGCATGTTCAGTTTTCATTTACATGCACGAGGTTCTGCACACAAATTCTCTTAAAGGTGAGCTTAGAAAGGATAATGCCTTGAACGTGCCCTGTATTTTCTGTGGGTGTCATGAGTGATGTTATTTTCATCACTATGAAATATGTGAATATTTAATATTTCAAAAATACTAAAAATTAGGTCTTGAATATTTTAGTGGAAAACTGTAAGAGTTTAACAAGTGGAAGATCATTTTTTCATCGCACCTCATTTTATACACTCTGAAGGAGGGAAAGTAGAAGGGATTAAATGAACTAAAAAAGGAGGGAATAGGTAAAGGTACAGTTAGAGAAAGGAGGAGTAATGAAGTACGGAGGAAATGAAACAATATAGTTGAAGAAGCAAAGTCATTTAAGAAGATAATGCAGCATTAGCTTTGCTGAAATGAATGCCAAAACGAATGCCAAAACTATTAAGGCAAGTATTTTGTTAACTGCTGACAGAATGTTAGAAGGAGTGCTACCTAAGGGTTATGTAGTATGTGTATTATATATACATAGGTATATAATATGCAAAAGTATATACAATATACAAAATGAAAATTATCAAATATAATAAATATCAATATAATACTGGTAATAATATGTAATATATTCAACATATTGGTATATATATAAAATATATATGCAAAATGGTGGGAGAAGTACCTTCAGATCACTGAATGGAAAATAAACCAGTATGATATGCAAAGTGATGGGTTGACATGAGTAACAAAGCAGGTTTGATTTTGTTTTTTTCTTTTAATTTGGGTTCTGGTATCTGCTGGAACATGGAGTAAGGGTTGTGCTAGAGATATACACTTAGATTGCTATTTCCAGGTGTTGCCCATACTTTTTAAAGTGCTAATATTATTGAAGAGACTCTGTTTATTAGCTAGTTAAATACATTACTTTTGGTCTCCTTTCGTCTGTGTGTATATGCATGTCGCAAAGTCTTTGTTTAGACAGCTTATGGTGCTTAATGAACGCAAAGGTAACAGAACACTTGTAATTTTTGCAGAGCCTCATTTACTTTAAAAATTTCAAGTAACTGAAGTAGATGCAGGCAACAAAACCTAGTTTCTTGTGGTATGCATCATGTTTGCTTTTTGTAGAGGTAGCTGATAAGAATGATTGTAGTTTACTGTGCATGTTTCTTATTTATATTATGCTTCTTTGCTGTAGGAACGTTCCAGCCCTGGGGTCATACTATTCAAGTAGACTGGGCAGATCCTGAGAAAGTAGTTGATGAAGAAACTATGCAGAGAGTTAAAGTATTGTATGTGAGAAATTTAATGATATCTACTACAGAGGACAAAATTAAAGCTGAATTCAACAAGTTCAAGCCAGGAGTAGTTGAACGTGTAAAGAAGTTGAGGGACTATGCTTTTGTTCATTTTTTCCACCGTGAAGATGCAGTTGCTGCTATGTCTGTAATGAATGGAAAGTGCATTGATGGAGCCAGTATTGAGGTAACACTGGCAAAGCCAGCTAACAAAGAAAGTTCTTGGAAGCAACATTTTAATGGTCAGATAAGTCCCAGTTCTGAAAATCTCTTAGCGTTTCCTAACAAAGAAGATGGTACTCAAAAATCTTTGGGGAAACAAGCAAGTCTTTCAGTTCGTCTTAATGGTCAGCACAGTCCAGGCCCTCCTGAAGTTGAAAGAAGTACATACCCCATTTTTCCAGGAATAAAGCTTACTCCAATTAGCATGTATTCTTTAAAGCTGAGTCACTTCAGTTCTGCAGTAATGCATCTGGATTATTTTTGCCATAAAAATAGCTGGGCACCACCAGAATACTGCTTGTATTCAACCACAAGTCAGGATGGGAAAGTACTCTTGGTGTACAAGGTGCTTATTTCTAGTATTGCAGATGATTCCCAGAGTTATTTCATGCCAGAAAAACTCTGTACAACAGTAGAAGATGCAAAGGAATTGGCAGCACAGTTCACACTTTTACATCTAGGTAAGCATAAACACTTTTGATTATATATGAAGAACTGAAGCTAGAAAAGTTACTTTTAAATTGTTCTTGGTGTACATATCTTGGTGCATGTATGTTTTTATATAAAGTATAAGCTACTCTACAGAAGACTTGGTTCTTGTGTCAGTTGAGTCTGGACCGTCAGATGGAGGCACTGAGAAACACTGTAAATATCTGAACAGCCCAGTGCCAGGGGCATTTTTGCTTACATTCATCTACTGCAATGATGTATAAGGAAGCATTAGATGACATTTAAGTGACTTAGGTTTAAGGTAATCTGTGAGATGATTATGGTACTGAAAACTTACTTGAAACTCTGCGTTCTAGCCTCTTCATTTATGTATGTTCCATTTTTTAAAATTAGAATGCAACTACTATAAGAGGAAAGTTTTTATAGTATGACATTGGAGATGTTGGGATTTTTTTTTTGTTTGATTGGGTTTTTTTTTCCTTGACCGTTCTAATTTTGGTGAATTGGAAGAGCGATTGCAGTACATTGTTAAAATAGTGTTGCCATTCTTCCCTTCCTCCTACTGCTACTTAGCACTTGTTCTGGAAGTCTCTTGAGATGTACATAGGCTGTGGTGAGATTTCTCCTTTGGATGAGTTCATAGCAGACTTATTTCAGGCTTGACTATGATGCCTTTTTTTTTGCAATGCATGACTAAAATGTAAACAACGTTTTTCTTCTTGCTTATGTTCTTGTTTCTACTTGAGTTTCGATTTAGCATGGCTGAAAGGTCTTAGAGGAAGAAGAACCTCCAAAGCACAAAGCCTTATACATTGTCTCCAGTTCAGCCAGTGGTGTGATTGGTTTACATTAGAGGGCCACTTCCAGGAGGTGATGCTTTCAGATGGCCAAAATGATTTTTAATAATAAATGGCTAAGTATCTGTGTCTGGTTTTGTGCACACAGCATTTGGTGGACAGCATTTGACTAGTTGAGTGTCTGCTTCCGTATTTTTCTCGCTAGGAAAATTAGGGCCACACCTTTATAACCCATGTAATCCTGAACACAAAATATAAAAAGGGTACTAAACTCAAAATAGTGGTGCGAAGCTCTCCTTAAAACAAAGAATAAAGACAGTTGTAGGTTTTGTACCTGCCCAGTTGGCTTTTTTCATTACTTAAAGTTATTTTCTCTCCTATACTTCTCTGGGAAAGAATCAAGGGAACAATTAAAGTAAGTCAGATTGAGTGATTATTCACAGCTGTGGGCAAATCCTGAATGCAAACAAGTTTAAAAAAAACTGAAGAAAGTATGTGTTGAGATATTTATCTCTTCAGTTATAATTACAAGTGCTATAAGGAAAAGGTTTTAAAGTGGATTTAAATCAATAGTATTCTAAAGCTTTTTAACCCTTGATTGTGCCATACAACCACAGTTAATGTGAATTGGTATTTAGCAGAATTCCCAAATACCAGGTTTGTTTCTTGACAGCTGTCTACCTAAAGTCCTAGTGCTAGTAATGCTGTTTTGTTATCTGTGAGTAATACTTTTTTTTTTTCTTTTGATGGCCTCTGTGCATTCTGGTTTGTGAGGATTTGGCCCTGCAAAGAGCATACAGAGCCCTGGTTTGAAGCAGACATACAAGGCTGACTTTTGAAAGATACACATCTTTAATATTGATTAAAACCCCTCTTTTTGATGTTGGCATCGTTGTGATACTGAAACATAGCCCTAAGGAGTCTAAAAGTACAATTTATTTTCCCTATCTTATCTACAGAAGTTGTTTCTGTTCCAGTTTAATATATATTCTATGTTGAAAGAAATATCTGCAGGTAAAGAAGAGTTGTTAGATGTGACAGAATCCTTCCTTCTCATGGAAGTGTTGCATGGTTTGACATGTTGAATGATGCTGATGCTGCTGATGGATGTATAGGTTGTGGTTTTTCTTTGGGGTTTGGGAGTTTCGTCTGTTTGGGGTTTTTTTGATGACTAGCAGTGATTTGAGAAAAGTCATGAGTTGGAAGCAACTCACTATAAACATGAATGTGCAAAGATGACATAGGGACTAATTCTTCCTGGTAAGTAACTTCTCTTACAGGAACCTAATTTTTTGGCCACTTAAATTTTGATGATGTGTACAGGGTGGGTTTTGCTGGTTTTTTTTTTTCTTTTTAAAGCATATAACTAGTCTAAGGTAAGTAAATGAGAAAGGGCTGCTTTGATTAATAATCTCACGGCATTTTGGCTTCTTTTTTGTGATATGTATTTCTGCATTTACTTTCACGCATTACAGAATACTTGGTTTTTACACAAGTGTATATAGTACTGGTACACAGCAGTCCTGAGCAGACAGCAGTACAACAACTAACCACTTGGTGTCGCCTGAATATTTTGAAAATGATGGTTCTTAGAAAACACAGAAAACTATTTTGTCAGGGAAAGATTAATAAGCTATATTTTAATGTTACTAGATAAATCATTAACAGATCAAGGGAGTGAAAACACTCAGGCTTGGATAAATGTGTGAAAATCACATGTCTGGATCTCCATTTGTGAGAAGGGGAGCAGAACTACGTTTTGAAATTTCAGAAGGTGAATGTTGTCAGGGGGAGGAGTGTGGGAATAGGGGAACAGAATAGGGAAACACCTGAATGTCCTGTAGAAGAATTAATACCTCTACCATTAATCTGAATTGCATTTCTACACAAATAAGTCTGTGCCTTCAGAAGTTACACGACACCTTAATGTCAATTGCATAATGGTGCTTGGCTGTTAAATGTGGCATCCAGTTAGAAAAACATGTAAGACTTCCTGCTCTTACCTGTGCTGGAGGTTGACTAAATGTGAGGCAGCTCCAGTTCAGAGACTGTATAGTTGTGTAATTAGCACACACTTGGTACTCCATCTGTGGTCCAGAAGCACTCTTAGTGCAGAGTCAATCCCAGACTAGGAGCTGTTGTTATCATTCAGGTCATTTGCTTCAGTAACATTGCTTTGTGGCTTATGGAATCAAACCAGCTTGTCCATATGTCTTCAAAGTACAGGCAGAAGAAAACTTGAAATTGCATAGATAACGCTCTGAATTGTTGGAGAACTCCCACCTCCCTTTCTTTAGTAAGAGTAAACATCTGAAGCCTGGAAAAGCAGAGCTTTCTTTTGAAAACTATTTTTTGGTTGGTTGGTTTGTTTTCAGTTGCTGCTGTTGGAATTCCACTGGTTTAAGGAAATACCAGAACATGCCAGAACCTATTTCTAGTCCTTAAGATAACACTCTCGATAGCAAAGGCTGAGTCCTGGGAAATTCTCTCCCTACTGAGTTGGACTTAAGGGTGATGGGGAAGAATGGGAGAAGTTCCAGTAAAGGTTGCTGTTTCAGGGATCTGCCAGGTTTTAAATGGGTATTCCACTATAGGGTATTCTTTGCACTTTCACACTTGCTATTTCATGTTACATCTCACTGAGACACAATTTATGAAATCAATTTGTTAGGTAGAAGAGAATCTTTTAAAGTATTTATTAGAAAAACATGCTGATAAATCTCCAAATCAAGAAAAAGCCTTTTAATAACTAACTATAGCACATAAATAAGTTTCCTGCCAGTTGCCCACATATAACTTTTATAGAAAATAGTACTGAAATAGGTAGAGCACACATCGTATCTTACTGCTATGAATTCACTTGTTTAAACATCTTAAATAATGCATGCAGTAGCAATTTACAAGTCACGGATGAAACTTTTATAAGCTAGTTCAAGAGTCTGTATTTAGCATCTGTGTCTCAGAAGAAATGTATCTGCAGACTGCTGTTCTAGAATTTGGGCATTAAATCTAAAGGTCAAGTGAGATGGTTTTTATGTTTTGTTGTAGGAATTTTCTTTACTTAAACATTGCCGTGGTTTGCTTTATCAAAATTATATTGCTGTTGGAACAAGCAACAGGCACAAATTGTAAGATGTTTGAAAAAAAATACAGAAGTTCCTGGCTTTGTTTAGCAAATACAGATGATAAGTGGTGATTCGTGGTTTTGGGGTTTTTAGTGATTTTTAGAAAGGCTCAGAATGTAGTATAAGAAGTTTTTTAACAGTATGAATTTAGAAGTTTGAAATATTTATCAGATGACTTACACATAATGGTTTTTCTTACAGCCCCTGAGCAAGCATATATAACATTGCTGTCCCTGAACGCAGCATGGTGGGATAGTAAAGGTGAGTAAGCCTCTCAGGATTGCTTATTGCTGCTTTTTGCCCTCTCAAAGACACTGTCTTAGCTGCACTGTTTGTTAGAGAAGTTGTGCTTTCCCCACAGACACAGCTCTAAGAAGGCTGGTAGAGATTCTCTGTTGCATTTTTCCAAAGGAAACCATACCTCTACTGCCCTATACCTGCTGATGGATCACGCAGTCTGATGTTCTTGTTGGTTGTGCAGCACAAAGGAAGGTTTTGGTTTTTAGTCCTGAAATGACTCTTGTGTCATTTTTCAGTTGTTTCTTAATTATTTGCCTTTCCAGCTTGGATTTAAATTTATGTTCAGAAGCGGGAGCTCTTACTCCTCTTGGCACTTGGACTATTTTTGGGCTAGTCAGTTTTGTGTAAAAGAGACTATTGTCTCCTCTGACTTTTTTTTGAATATGCTATTGTGGATGAATTTAAGTGTGTGTATCTGTCACTTCTGAGGCCTTCCTCTTTTTTTTTGAATGGCATGAGAATGGTTTTCAAAAGCTTACAAGGCAGTTTGAAAATGGCATTAAATGCATGCTCTGTGTTAACTGCTGGAAGCTTCTAATCTCAGGCACACAGAATATTTCCCAGAAATTCAGTTATTTTTCGGCTGCTGCTTACGGACAGGGAACACAAATTTGTAAATCTTGGCCTATGTAGGAGAACTTGGAAAAGAATAAGTATGAGAGATACAACACTGTTGGACTATATTTCTCTGTGAAATAACTTGTCTGCCTTCAGTAGAGTCAGTCACTCCACAACAGGATATAATTCAGCACAGTTTTTTCTACTCCACTGCTGATCACAGTGAAGTTGGGTTTTGTTTATGCAGTGTACATCAGGCAGAACTTGGTGCTTAGTTGAGTGTAGACTCTGATCTAAAGTGTTAAATATGCAATGTGAATTATGCTGCTATGATACGTATGATATATGTAGCTAATACAGCTCAGAACAATGATCTAATATGTACTTGAGAGTTGTCTGCGTTAATATTTTGCATTCAGTGAAGGTGAAACAAAGGGCTATTACTATGAAGTTCAGTGTGTGTAATATATATATATATATATAGGATGACAAAATGTGCTCAGTACTGAAGAATGGGGTCTCTTAGATGTAGAAGGCTCTTCAGGAAAAAAAACTTGAACAGTTAACTAAATAGTTTCTTAATTATTTTGAGTTAGTGCTGCAGAGGAAGGGGAAGAACGAGCATTGGCATAAGACTGTGAATGCTTTTGTTTCACCATTATATTAAGTTCCTTAATAGTTAAGTCCATCTTGAAACAGATACTGCAGTATGTTTGCTGAAATCAGTCTCTTTCATCCCCCTCCCCCTCTCTTTCTGCAGCCAACTGTACACCCTACTTGATTTGAATTTCCCTGAAGAAGAGAAGTTTGGAATTTATTGCTTTGGATCTTGTCATGAAAGGAAAAAGAACACCCCATTGATACATAATTACTGGAAATTCACATTCCATGTTTATTGATGAATAATTCTTCAAAGTGTGTGTATTAAGCATTTCAATTTAAAGATTAGTGAAATTGAATGTTAAATTGTTTTGGTTAGTTTGATTAAATTTGGGTTTTAAAAGATAATTTGTTTAAAAGATTTTTACTACCTGTAATAGTCTATACAGCAGTAATTTATATTTAGTGTTGAAACAATTTGCCACAATTCCTACTCTTGTATTTTCACACAGAATTTTTACAGCTTCTATTGTATGTAATAAGTCTTAAACAAATGTTAAAAAAACCCACCAACAAAACAATAAACACCATTCTGGCAACCCTGCCTTTTCATATGTAAACATGCATGATATGAAGCTTAAATACCATCCTCAAGTTTGCTTCCATTACCTTACTGCAAAATTTTATAGGAAGAACATGTCCAATAAAATCTTTGCTTATGATATAGCATTACATCAATGGAAAACTTGTATTTTGAAGGACTTTATTTCAGTGTACCATCAGGCTACATTGCTGTAGTCATAACATTGAGGTTCAATACCTTAGTTAATTCTTGGAGACAAAAAAACTTAGTTTTATCCAGGCTCTCCCTTGAAACCAGCACTTCTGCTTGCCTATGGTAGCCATGTGGAACAGCAGCTTGCTCACTTTCTAATCAGGCCATGTTCTTCTTAAAAAACATTGTTCAGCATTAAACTGAAAATAGTTTTTGATTTTTAAAATCAGATATATGTAATTCATTTTGAGTGAGCCATCTTTATTTTTATTGTGACGATTTGGCATTTCTCAGTCAAGTGCTTTTATTTATTGAATGACAAAAGAATAACAACTTTTTTTTATCTTCTTAAAAATCTGAAACTAATACAGTAGACCATTCTTATTTTTGGAATTTTATACATGGTTTCAGTTCTTTGACAAGGAGTGGGCCAAGTGGTTAAAATATCTAAGGGCCTCACCTATGCAAATATTGTTTGTAAGCTGTTGTATCTGAAAATTGTTTGTCAGAAAGGAATATTATGTAGACAGAAAACAATGCAATGGAAAGATTTCAAGTTGAATAATTTTTCTTAAAAGCAATCAACTGTTGTGGTCCACTATGTACTTTGGTTCAGTGTATTTCATCACCATATTAAATTGTCCTTTTTGCTGTTAATTTAGGTGCAGTTATAGCAGTTTCATTTTATTTGCATTTGACATTAGCTACATAATAATTCTTTTAAATGTTGCAATTTCTAATGTTGAAATAATGTGTTTGACTTCTGTACACGAATTAACATTTATATTAAATTGATACTGTTCATATTTGGTGTGTGTAAAAGAAAAATAAATTATTATTTTAGATGTGGTACCTTCACAAACTTACTTTGCAGGATTCACTTTGTGTTCTCTAGTAATGAGCTAAGCCAGAGGCTCCAGTGCTTTGCTGAACAGAAGGAAGGGTGATTAAGTGGCTCGGTGAACCCTTGAAAAAAGAAAAGTAATTCTTAAAAAGCAAGTTGGCTAGCTTCTGTCGCGTGTGAAAGTTGTTAAAAGGTTAGGATTTCCTAAAAAACTCACGAGGAAAGGGAACAGGGAACTTGTTTAATCCATGTTTAAACCAAGTGGTTCCAAGGCCAAGACAAAAATTGGTGTTTGAGATAGAATGATACAGTATAATGCTGATAAGATACAGGGTTGGTAATTTAAAAGTGTTTTTCTGGCAGCCTAAGAATTCTAGTCTACAGACTGCTGAAATAAACTTCATTTTATTTTTCAAGTGTCTTGATGAAGAGTCAGGTTTTTGCATTTCTGAGGGAAATCTGGGCCAAGCAAACCTAGGTAAAATTGGTATTGTTAGCTGCTTAAGGGAGCTGTGGGCCAAGGTGCACAAAGATTGCATAGTATTACAATGAATATCAGAAGAAGAGCTGTGAACAAAAGGAGGTACTGCCCAGTACTGGAAAGCCAGGGGAGTGCATTTTTCAGGTGTGTAACATCCTTCTTGATCAGATTTCCAGCTGTGCTCCTGTCTTTGAGGCAAAAACACCCCCCAGTTTTGCTACAAACTAGCAAATCCCATCATTATTAACATGAGCATGTATCTTGGCAATTATTTTCAGTATTCCTAACATGTGTGACGGTACTAAACCATTATCAAGCATTTGAGTGTAGTGAGTACTAGGTTGATGTCAGCCAAATACAGCCCTCAGGCAGAATTTGTCTTTGTTCTGCAGCTGAGAACAGTGGTGTAAGGAATAAGCAGCTGAAGCAGCAGTAACACTCAGTTGCTGTAATTCAGACTTTTTGAAGTTTATTTAGAACACATCATTAGAAATCTCTAGTCAGTGTGCAAAATTGCAAACATATTTTTCATGCTTATAAAAATCTCACTGGAGCTTATTAACCTTTGGAAAATAAACCACCATGTATTTCTTCTAAAAAAGTTGTGACAGAACATGGTGTTGCTTTTTTTTTTTACATTACTTTTGTATAACATAAAAAGTAATTGGTTTTGTTACTTTGAGCTAGACCCACTACATCAAAAACTTGCCCTAAATAAGAAAAGGAGGTCCTTATTCTCACAGTTACCTTTTTCATCTACTTACCTGGTTTTTTCCTTCCTTCCTGTAATAATATTATTACTACTACCATGTTTTTTCATGGGAAAGAAACAGTAAATTGGAATGGGGGAACCAAGACTACTTGTCACCCAAAGTTAGCATCCTGTGTAACAACTTGAACAAGAGTTAGTAAATTAATGGAAATTTCTTTTAGAAACAGTATTAAAGAGCAAGTCACCTGGAAGATACTGGGTTAATGCACACTCAAGGTAAAAGCAATCCACAAGAAGTCAGTTGTTCCAAGTCCTCTCTTTCAGCAAATTTCCTGGCAGCAGTTGGTGTGTGTAACAAAGAATGATCAGTTTACCGTCTCTTCACGCTATTTAGTGTCCAACTTAGCAGACAGCCAGAGGAAAGAAAACAGGTAATAATCAAGCAGTCTTAAATACAGCTTTCCTGCAGTTAGAGCCTGCATAAGCCCCAAACAGCCAGGAAAAGGAAAGGCTTAAAGCAGGAATTCAGAGCTCCTTTCTCTACCACCCCGTTGTTCACCATACTAACAAGGAACCCCCTATGGCTAGAAATCATTCCAAGTTGTCTGTGGCTAAACTTTGAGTTTGAGACAGAAAGAGTAAAATGGGTTAATCACAGACTGCATCAGTAACCCTTAACCTCCTCAGGAGACAAGGCCCATGCTGCCATGAAAGCAGTGCTCAAGCCACCGGGATGGCACCTGGTGTCAGGAATGGCAGTAGGCATGCTGTCCCACCCAGTTGGGACAGGCCTTTTCCAAAGATACAGACACTGCAAAAGTACCATGGAGAAGCATTTAACAAAGCAACCACTGTCAAACAAGGTGGAATTTTCAGAATTCTAGAATGCAAATACCTGCTCATGGGAACGGAAAGAAAATCTTACATACTACTTGAAGGTGGGTAAAATTTCAAGAATTACAAGAACACAAATATCTTCCTAAAGATCCCACTTCAGGCTTTGAGCACTTTTTTCTACACTGCCAGAGGCTGTGGCTGCTATCAACTTAAAGCTTCCTGCAGAGGGAAGTATTCACTAGTATATGAAAACCAAATCCATGCAAATACTTGTTCCTGCAGCAGCTGGGCCTTTCTGTCCCAAATCGTGATGTCTCACTTGCTCTGCTCTTCAGATTCGACAGCAAGGGAGGGGAAGAACAATTCTTCCTTTTTCCCAATACCTTTTCACAGGCAGAATTCAGTATTTGGAACATTCCTAGGGAAGACAAGAGTAAGAGGTTGGATTCAGACACATGAAGGAAGAGACCTTTGATTCTTCCCTACTCTCCCTTTTTTTTTTTTTCTTAAGTGATAAGGATCACAGTGTTGTTTGTAGGTACCTAATTTAACATTGGCAACTTCAGTGTAATTAAGGAAGAATAGCATCTCTTGGGAGGGTGTATCTGGGCTGAGGGCAGGAAGCTATCACAATCGCCTTCCAGGAATTAAGTAGTTCTGACTGAGGAGGAGATGCTTCAGAAAGTTCAATAGCAAAGAAGAACTTGGGTGCAAGCAAAAAACAGTAAACCAGCTGAGGATCTCAGGATCCCTCCAGGATGACACAGATTTGGAGGACCATACAAAAAGGTCTAAGTGGCAAATTCCAGTTGCCTCTTCTTGTAGGAAACTGAAGGTCAAATTGTTCATGGAATCCAAAATGTTTGGTTTTTAATGTGCTGTTTTTATGCCAGGGATAGAGGTAGGTGAGAAAATGGTTAACAGCTGGTTTGTAGCACTAGCTTTCTATGGAGAGGTGGTGAGCAGCTTTCGAAGTCTTAGGGTGAAAACAATGATCATAGGAACACTGATGAAAGGATTTGTTTTTTTCTTTAAACTAGACAAAAATGTAAAAAAGGCAAGCACCCATCCTCCAAAAGCTCACCTCTACTATCTAAAGCAACATTCATGAGACAAAACTATCTGAACTTTCTTTAGCACTAAGGCATAATATTTGATGAAACTTTCACTACATATTTTTCCTTAAAAAACCCATACAGTTTTCTGCTACCATGAAATCATATTTATTTTACCCATTCATCCTAGTCAAGAATTTAAGCTATGGAAGTGGTAGATTAAGGCCAGAGGAAACAGTCACATCATGCAGTGTCCGGCACTCCAAGCACATCACCCCATTTCACATGCGGCCCTGGAGCAAGCCCAGTAACAGCTGGTGAAAGCACATCTCCCACAAAGGCATCAAAGCCCACAAGGAGTTGAATCTTGCAACATAAATTGGATCAGGGTGTCCTAACTTTAAACAGACACAGTACTTTACTGTGAAAATATTTTATTTCTCCAATATAGAAATACACAGGGTATTTCCTAAGCTCTTGCTACCCACTCCTGTTTTGAGCTTAAGAAATTTTCTAAGCCACCTATTAGTACCAGTAGCTCTACATACCGGTAATAGCTATCAGCTGTATTTTCCTGCTATTTTTTCACCACCACAGGTGACAAATATTAGAAAAGTAGTTAGTAACTGTGAGTAACACTATGGGGGACTCCAGCAAGCTACGAAGCAGGTGGAGATCAACTCTGTTTAGCTCTGATGAACCTGTGCAGCAGAGTTCACAAGCTGGTCCTGTTTCACAGCTGAACTGGTGAGAGCTGGGTGTTAGCAGATCTTGCTCCCCTGATTTTGATTTATCTCACCTGAAGGAGGGATGTGGCCTCCAATTTACAGGAGCTCAGGGGCTAAGCTGCTGGTGGAAATACTGGTCTCGGGTTTCTGAGGGGAATGAAGCCAGGTGCTCTCACTGGAGAGTTCAGGGTAAATGTGTATAACAGGCATTCATAGGACAGTATGTCTGGCTGCCTGAGAAAGTCATGGGGACAAATCCATGTATTAAAAAAATCTAAGAATATGCAGAAGAGGAATTCTTTTAGAGCTCAGATATTGTCATTTGTGTAAACAATTCTTATTTAGGCCCTTCTAATGCTAGGGGTAAGGGAGGTGTAGTGCATTCTGTACCAGTTTAGGGCAGGCACTCAGTGAACTCTCAAACGCGTTTGTACACAGCTGGCTAATGGGTTAACTCTACAGTATTTGGGAAACTCAGCTTCCAGTTTTCTTCACCCATATTACAAACCCTGATAAAATCAAGCAGGCATAGCTCCTTTTAGGGCTGGTGTAAGGCTAGCAGAAGATTCCTGCTGCAGTAGAGAGTCTGCTGAATTTTGCTGTCCTACCTCAGAATTCTTTGCCAGAAAAGTAAGTTGTTCCATTTCATACTGAATTTGTGCTTGTTAATTCCATTTCAACTGCATAATACATCAGTATTTCATAATGAAAAGAAGTTACTCCCCTGTATAGGTATGACTTCATTTTTTCTAAGCTATTCTTCTTTAAGTTTTCAGCAACCCACTGAGACAGGGAGGTGTCAGAAAATTCTGGATAGTGAAAGCCTTCAGTGCAGTCACACCCCAAGGTTTTAACAGCCTCATTATTGCAAGCTAACCAGCAGTAATTTAAAATGCCTTTTTTTTTTTTTTTTTTTTCCCGCCAGAGTAAAAAATTTCT
>VWZT01008395.1:347435-455731 GCA_013397055.1 Pachycephala philippinensis | reverse complement strand
TTGCCAGCCAGAGTGAAAAGATTTCTACTTTATGTGTTCACATCCTAGTGTACTGTTTATCAAAGAGGAGTCAGAAGAGATAGGAGAGGCATCTAATCAAGGAAAAATATACGTACTAGCAGCCTGAAGAGGACACCCAACGTAACTCAAGGAAACTTCATGTCAGCATCTTGCTAAAAACTTTATGAATGATTTTTGGGAAATATTTTTAAAATTCCACTTTAAATGAAATTAACTCATATTCTTGATAGTTTAACAGTTCATCTAAAAAATTAAAAAGTTTAATTACTGTTGCTTGGGAGGGAATTGCAGAGAAAAGGAGAAGAGTAGGGATAAAGATCTAGAGTAGCAGTAAGCATTTTTAATTGCATTACATGGATAACTATTTCACAATTTTTGAAAACTTGTTGGATTATTAGGATTCATAATGCTAGGATAAGCAGATATTTGACTATAAATGAGAATATCCTACCCAAACAATCTAAGTCAGTGTAGATAAGACTTGGATTTATTACAGCTTCTGAAATTGAACTATGATCAGCTTTTTCACTATATTGCACATTTTCCCTTTTTGGCCTAATTTCCAAGACAGTTCAGCAGGCTGAATCTCAAACTGCCTCTCTCATCAGCTTTCTCTGAATTCTCCTCTCCTGATTGCTACTTCATAATTTTGTGCGTCTTTCTTAGCATTTCTTCCCCCCTCAAATATTTTTCTGTGTCATAGATTCATTGAATATTTTGGGTCAGAAGGGACCTCTCAAAGGTCATCTAGTCCACCCTGCCCTGCAAATGAGCAGGAACACCTTCAATTCCATCAGGTTGCTCAGCACCCCATCCAGCCTGACCTCGATCATTAATTATTCTTTCACAATAGGCTTTAGTCTACTACTGTATTTAAGTGAAAACTGTTTGATAGTTTTTCCTTGTCAACTGACATTGGTTTTTTATTTAAAAAGGAACCCAAATCCCAGCACAGTCCTCAAGCATATTTATTCTGATTCTTTTACTTAAATCAGTGCCAACTTCTCTTAGTTAAGCTGTTTCGTATCAGAATATTCTCACATGTGTTTCCAGACTATTTCAAATAGACTATGTCCATCTTTAAGGGTGCTTTTGAGATAAGGTACCAGAATATCACTTTGAATATGAATT
The DNA here is from genome assembly GCA_013397055.1 of Pachycephala philippinensis. Taxonomy (NCBI): domain Eukaryota; kingdom Metazoa; phylum Chordata; class Aves; order Passeriformes; genus Pachycephala; species Pachycephala philippinensis. Next base: position 454,579 of record VWZT01008395.1, on the reverse strand, counting down.
CAGCATCACTAGCACGTGGGCTTCTGCCAGTTCTGCTGTGTCTGCCACTTGTTATGTTTTCTCATATCCTTGAGAGCCTGCAACAGAGTGCTGTTGGAAGCTTACATTACAAATTTCTGAAAAATATCAGATTAATCTAGTTCTTTTCATGGTGAGTAATCTTTTACAGATGTTGTTTTACAAATGGAGAGTTTAATGCATCTGCCACTTCTCTAATTCTTTGGCAAGTGGTAAAATGGTCCCCCAAGTGATCTTTGCATATATTTTATATTAGTGTATGTTATAAACAGGTACTGTGGTAGTTACAGTGTCTGTAGAATCATTTTAAGTGTGCAAACACAATTGATTAAGCACCTGATGAACTTTCAGTGCTCGTTATCTGGCCAGTTCTGGAAGATACAAGAAGTGAATGGAGGAACGTATAAAACAAACTCAGGTCGAAGGCAGCCAGAATCTCTACTGAAAATGAAGTAGGGGATTTCAAGAAGTTAGAATCAAAGTATAGAGGAAGTATATGAAAGTTCATTGTTAAACTGGTCTCCAGGTGGCAGAGGTATATTGGGTAAGTATCCCCAAAGTGAAGAACAGCTTTCTGAAATGAGATTTTGAGCAGCAAGACACAGACAGTCCAAGTCCAGTTCACTGCTAACAGTCCAGGTTGCGTTCCCTAACCCAGGACACACCCCGTTCTCCACAGTGTTCAGGTTAGCTGCCCTCACCAAAAAGCTCGTGCTGCACAACAGAAATCTCTTATCCGGAGAACCAACTTGATGGAGAACTGTCAAACTTTAAAGAATTTGTAACAGAAAGAAACGGTCATTTAGTTTTATATTCTGAATTTTGTTCCTATATAATCAGCCTCTAAGTGGTAGTCAATTGAAGTTTTTCAAAAGCAGACGCAGGGCTAGGACAGTAGGGCAAGATCTTCCTCGGTTATGGAAGAGGGGAAGCTTAGTGGTGATTTCCATCCTTCACTGCAGATTTCCCTTCCATCCTGCAGAGCCTCACCTGCCTGAGCTGTCCCTACCACAGCATAAATGCCTCTGCCAGTCTCTTGCTTAGCCCAGGTGAGAGCAGCACCTATTTCTCCATGCTATTTCACATACATTCCTGCATTACATCCAGTTAGTCAGAGCTGAATTTTATTTTTAATGTTCAAATTGAGAATTCAATACACATTTAAGCGTGCTTTTTTTTGCCTCTACATTTTCATTCATTTTTAGCTTCCAGAAAGTAGTTACATGCCTGATGCTTCCTGATGCCCAGAGGCATTAGACTGCCCAGACCTGGTTAAGCACAGTCCTTGCTGCATCACAGAGTTCAAAGAAAGGGAGAGAGAGGTTTCAAATATCTGACTGCAGGACAGAGGGTGTCAAGGAGTTGGGATAACTCCACATCCCCTGCTGAAAGAGATAACAGAGGGCCTGCAAAACTCTTGCCAACCGTCAAGGTAGATCAGGCTGTGTAATTGTTCTGCCAAGATAGCAGTGGAGAACCAAAAGGGTTGTAAACAAGGTTTAAAGCAAATACCAGACCAAACCAGAAATAAGTATTTGGTACATTTATGTGCAACACATATCTAAAATCCTGACCTAAATCAGAAAATAAATGAATTATTAAGGCTACAAATTGCCCTCGACCTGGAAATGTTCCAGTCATCATTGAGAAAAATTTAAGGTTGCAGAACAGACAGTAACATGATGCCTCGACCTGAAAATATGAAAATATTACCTCTGAGGAAAAATAATCCAAAACAAAGACATTCACATACAGCTTGGAGAAAAGTGTCAAAGGGGTGGTAGTTCTAGAGGGATGACTGTTTGAGAAAAGATTATGAAAGCTAAACATGAATATTTGCCTAAGCACTAATTTAGTAAGGGATAAAGAGAATTCTACAACTATTTTTTTCTAGTAGATACTCATCAACATTTTGGAGCGCAAACCAAAGTGATTTCTTACATGTCCCATAAAAACATTAAAGCCAGTTCTGTATCAAGTCCTATCTGAATCAGATCCTAAAGTCTTGAGCAATTATCCTATAACATGGGAAAAAACCCGCAAGAAACAGGCTTTCTTGTGACTTCTATGTTACATTCTTCCAGAAATTTCTATGGGGGTTTTTTTGGAACTAGTAGTTTCACACCACGGGCTGACTTGTGCTGAAAAAGTCAGCTGGGAAGAATGTGAGTGCAAGCCTGACAGGGGAAAAGCCCATCTTCTGGTTTTTTCAATCAGCACAGCTTTCAAAACCTCGTTACCATTAAACTGAATTTTTGATATGACCGCACTATCCTTACCAAACTAAATCCTGATGGAAATCTTGGGAAAAAAGTCAGTAGCTCAAGCTAGGCTTTGAAGGTAGCTGAGCTCAGTGATAGCACTAAAAGCAGCAGTTATGTGAGAGATGAAACATGGTATCGTAATGAATCCTTGTACGTGCAAGGTACCAGACTGAGAGCAACCTGTACCAGTCATTACTCGTATCAGCCAACGATGACAGGATGACAAATGGTAATTTAAATTAGGAAGACAATGAAAGCTCTGATTATTCAATTAAAATACAGCTTTATGAAATGAAAGATAGCCTTTTTTTTTTAATGTTGGCTACTTTTATCTCCAACTTTGCAATACCTGATACTAAGTGAAGAATTTTAGAGGCTTTCAAGAAACAGACTTTCATGTGAATATGAGCTTATTTTATATTCTTGTTTTTTCACAAAGTACTTATTCATGCTATCATAATCAAAGACACTCACCGCGATAATATTTCAGAATAGATTTTCGCTGAACAAAGCCTCTGTTCTGCAACTAATTAATCAGTTTTTGCAAGTGAATGCCTATCATTCACTAACCCTACAGGACGACAGAATCAGTCTAAAGTCTGCCATGGCTTTGTTCATCTGTGATGGACCAGAGCTTGCATTGAGTAGAACACCTCCAGAGCCAAAACTCGATGTCAAACGTTTAAAATAACATCTGGTTTTGAAAAGTGTGCACACCTAATAAACCTCAGGCATGTGCTTATATTTCCATACCCTGAAATATCCAGGTAAAGGGCAAAGAAGCTAGGCTTGGCTTGAAGAATCTTTTTTTAATTAATTTTTTCTGTTTAAGACAAGTTTAGTGGAGAAAGCCGAGGGACAGAACAGTGCCAGCCGCATCCTGACCTACACAGGGGACACCCAGGACACAGAGAAGGGTGCTGCCCTCCTGAGCGGGGTCTGGGGATGCTGCCATTGCATTTTACACTGTTTCCCAGGGAAATGCCTGCCTTAGTGGGAACCCCAGGGAGAATAAAGGACCATAAATATGTAAAACCTCGCAACTGTACAATGAATGCTCAAAAGGTAGGGATTTGGTTAACTTCCAGTTTTAAAAGAAATTAAGCCTGCCTTTCAAGGCACCAAGACAGCCAGATTCTGTCAGTTCTCACTACATTTTGAATTAATCCCCTGACTTCTCTCCAGCAGGAACAACCTGTTACTCTGCTGTTACTTTGAACCGGGGTCTCAACACACAGGCACAGAAAATGAACTTTTAAAAGATCAATGTGAAAAGTAACAATTCTAACTCTTTGGCTAAGAGATTCATCTGACCAAGAAAACAAAAAAAAAGCCATTCTAAATATCAGACTTAATCAGCCCAGACAGATGAACTATAATTTTGCAGTAGCCTGGGATCTGAAAAACGAGGAACACCTGGGTGCAGGGCAGAGCACCATTGTGCTCAGAGTGCCAGCTTGTGCTAGTCAGGGGAAGGAAGCAGCTCCCAAGGGATAGCCCTACAGCATCAGCACCATCTCCTCTGTCTCTTCCCCTCAGATTTCATCAGGAATACTTACCCAAGCCAAAAGGGTTTGATTGATAGGTTTTAGCACAGATACTGCCAATTCAGCCTTTAGATGTAAGTAATCCTGGTGAATTGTAGCTCTGCGCCCGTGACAATTTACCTCCCCTTCTACATGTGTAGTCTGCAGTAAATAGACTACCAAAGACTTATCCAAGCTGTTGTACTCCGAGGGACAAAGCCTACCCCTGCCTCTTTTCCTTTCCCCACTTCTCAATCTGCTCTCCTCAGGCTTGAAGTCCGTACAGTTGTGGAAGAAGACAGCCACTGCTACAACATGGAGGAGTTTACCCATGAAATGCAAGCGACAAGGAAAGAGGAGTCAGATTGCTTGCCGTGGCAGGATCCATCCCGTGGTATTCCTCTACCTCCAGTCACTCCCCTCTAACTCGTTAAGAGAACTGGAAAAGATCCTCCCAGCCTGATGGATTCATCCCAGTGGTGATTTCTATGTTTGCTAGCAGAAGCATCCTACAGTCTAAGTAATACTGCCCCTGTGGAGGTGTTTCTCTGATGCCACATTTATATAATCTCAGATCATACACGCAACTGAAATGGGCTAAAAAATGGGTTCAGAAGAGGAGGGAAGACATTATTCTGTCTCAAGGAAGGATTTCACTGAATTAAACTGAATTCCCCACAGGCAATGTACTCACATTTCTGACTGATTCAACCATCTTCCTCTAGTGGAAAAAGAGTGTAAAAAAAGCTCAGCAAGAAAATTGCTGCCCTTGACTTCAGTGAGCTGATATTTCAATGTTGAAAATTTATTATTAATATTTTTTTAAGAGGTATTGGGTTAGAAATATGCTCTTTGATGGTTTTTTTGCCCCGCCTCCAAAAAAGGAAAGAAACAACTGTTTTAAACTTCCTATGAAAAAAAATGAGGAGAAGCCTACTGGAGCATATTTAAAAATACTGTGTTATTTTTGTCAGTAGTCACCATGAGTTCAGAATTAAATAGTAAGGCAATAAGTAAAACTATAAATAGTATGCATCTTCAGCAATAACTTGTCAAATGTTGGCTACGTCAGGAAAGACATTAAGCCACAGCCTTTTGATCTACTGAGGGAACACCATCAAGCCAGTCTATACAAGCATGGTATGTCAAATGCATATTATTTACACATAGAATGCCAGCAAGAGGATGGAGGAGCTCACTCACCCCAAATCACCCCAACACCACTCTGAAGTACTTCTCTACTGCCAGGTGTCATCCTCAGCAAGATGTAGGTGCTAATCTTGCCTACACAACAATGTAGGGTGTGACTGAGGAAAATGTGGGTCATGCAAAAAGGGATTCAGCATGTGGGGAAAAGGATTCCACATAAACTGCTGGAGCACTCCAGGCACAAGCAGCCACAGAGGGAGATGGGCATGCTCAGCCTGAGGTGGCTGGGGGCCTGGCTGCCACCAGCAATAGGATGGGGAGAGCTGGATGGAAGACAGGCAGAGCCTTCTCAGAGGTGCGCAGTGAAAACACAAGAAGCAATGGTCATGGGTAGGAGCAAGGAAAATTCCAACTAATCTTTTTTTCCCCTCCCCTCCAATGAAGGTGGTTAAGCACTGCGAAAGGATGCCTGGGGAGTAGGTCAAATCTGTCCTTGCAGATTCTCAAAACTCCCCTGGACAAGACCCTGAGTCTCTGATTTGACTTAGATGTTGGTCAGGTTGGAGCAAGGGTTGGACTACAGATCTTCGGAGGTCCCATCTAACTCAAATGAGGACACACAGAAGAAAAACAAAACACAGCAGAAAAGCCAAATAAAATCCATTGGTTATCCAGATGGAAGGTGGCAATGGCTGGCCATGACCAGCATCACCAGCATTTCCACAAGGTAATGAAGTTTGGAAATAAAACATTTGTGAAAGCAGGAAGGTGTGAGATTGAAGGATATCCTTGCATCCTTCTCTTCAGTTCAAGCCATGAATTACAGGGAGGGGAAACTATGAGGCACCCATTTTCCCTCCATTCAAGATACCTCTCAAGGTTGCTTCTCAAGGACAAAGGTGGTTCAGCACAGCAGGAGTCCTGGCAATGCATGTGGAGTAAGTCTGCTTTTTGCTGGGCTGTGGAAAGAGAAACCTTTTAAAGATTGTTGCATGTGACATCTTGACTGCATGCAGCTTCCTTTCCTTTCTGTCCTGCATCTTCAAAAACCTCTGTAAACTGTATGAGTTTCATAAGTAAAATATTTTTGTTTGCTTTACCCTTAATCTGGCTTGAATTAAAATGAGTCTCACAACGTTTAAAATCAAGACACCGTGTAAAATCATATTTGTGTAATCCTCCTAATGTATCCAAAAAGGTATAAATTGCACCTGTAACTAACTGCTCTGGGGTTGCGGAGCTGGCAACACAGTAGTGCTGGTGTTTGTGTGGAAGTTTCCAGTGGAGGACGTGGTGTAAAGAGCTGCAAGGGTGTCCCTGCAGCAGGCAGACGTGCCAGCAAGCGGTACACCTCAACCCTGAAGGCTCAAAGACCTGCACCATTTTTTGTAATAACTTGTTATAGCTTGGTGACAGCTTGGGGTGAGGAGAAATCAGCTTATATTTTTCATTTTAATGTGTCCAGCACACGCATTAGCTTTTGAAAGCAGGACATTTGTGAGAGCAAGCTTATGTGCTGGAGACTGGGAAAGGTCACTTCTGAGTCACATCACAATAGTAATTGCATTTACTACACTATAATTTGTAGCAAATGATTGTACAAGTCTTCATTTAGAGGGCATAGCTGGAATCCAGTTTCTTCTTTCACAGGCTATATCAAAGAATATTTGCTTGATATGACCAGAAAAAAAAGTCTTTGAACTGTTTAATGATTTAAACACAGAACAACAGCAGAGCCACAAGCTAGAATTAAACAAGTTAAAATTATTTTTCTTCGGTCTTTTTTACATCTCCTGAAATAATGCCTGATCAGCATCCCAGCACAATCTGGGACATACTAACAAAAGACTCAATCTAACAAATATAATTATGTCTTTTATTAGATACATAGTTAAGTACTGTATAGATCACTATTGGTTTGCATCTCAAAGAAACTTTCAGTCTCTTACTATGGAGATAAAATAAGACAGCTAAAATAATTTGGACTTGATTTAGCAGCTCTTTGCTCTTGTCAAACAAGCACCACCGGGAAGATGTCACAGTAGAGGTTTCTCTTTTTAGGAAGACCAGGAAACCTCTAAGGATGCTAATGAAGGGAGGGGAGCACCCAAACCTCTTCCCTCCACAAGCCAAGTCACCTTCCTCTTGCTGACCACCACTGCTCAGTTACTGTGACAAGGGTTTGTCCCAGAGCTTCTCCTCTGAGTTAGGACTTTCTCACATTTTCCAGCCAAGGTTTAATTACGGCCTCGGTTTTACTCTGTGCTCTTGCTGAGACAGTTACATAGCTGTCTGTTCACTGAAGTTCAAAGGCAGTAATCTTGCCCCTCCCAACCTTTACTAAAAGAAAGGGCTAACCTTTTTATTTCCTAATACATACATAATTGATCCAAACCCCAACACCACTAGTTCTTATCAATATGTTGAAACTTTGTCTCGTGGGGTTTACTTTGAGCTTTGGCTGCTGGAGCTAAAAAAACCCTCTCTAACCAATTAAGTAATGTTTTCCTACCGAACTAGTTACAAAGGAAACTTGTAAATATGCCTCAGGGGAACTCTGGCAGCCCAAAGACCAGAAGAGAAATAAAATTCTTTCAAGCATGCTGTATATTATTTTAATGTGATTTGAAGTGTCTCAGAAGTTTGTAATATTGCAGTAAGTGCACGGTTTGATGAACAAAGGACTCGCTGGGTGTTTTTCATCCATTTAGTTTTCCTCCCACCTTTCCAAGACTGTTTCTATTTGTCTTTACAAGTTGTGTGAGCAGAGCCATCTGTCAAATGTAGCAGCAGGGACACACAAACACAGGGAAGTTCCCAGGCTCAGCCTGCCTCAGTCAGCAAGGGCACTGCTTCTGACTTACCAAGCCTGTGACTCCTCCAGTTTGTTCCCAAGAAAGAGCAGCTGGCCACCACCAGACCTTCTCCAGCAATGCTGTCCATCTCATCTCAAGCAATGGCTCCCACTTTCTTAGGGAAAATCTCGAGGGGAGACTGGGGGTAATGGTATATCAGCTGAGCTGTTCTTCCAGCTGTTTTCTTCCTTCATGACTTCCTCAGTTTCCCCACTCTATGACTGGATGTGCCCCTGTGTTTGTACAGTCAGACGCCCCCAGGGTATCCTGCTGCTCCAAAGGTGTCACATGTGGCTCAGAGCCCATTTCTGGCAGGTCTAGGAAAACTGGCGAGCTATCCTGGATAATTGCTGAGGCACTTTGTTCCAGGAGACCTGCTATCAATCTCATTTATTGGCATGGTGCTGCACTGTAGTGTTGTAAAAACCACTAAAAGGAAAACTGCTTGGATGGAGTTACCTGAAAAATGCTTTTCGGCTTGTTTCCATTCTCCTGTTCACTGCATGAGAGTATCTCAGAGGCAGCAGTAGCAATTTCATGCCATCACTGTCCCATTTGTGCTGGGTGCCCCTAATATGCTGTCCCCTTCCGCTGTTTCCCCACCCACATCCATTTCAAGTCTCACCTCATAGTGGCATTTTTAGCAATAATTTGCAAACCCCTGACTATGACACATGCCAAAGCAGAGTTCTCACCAATTTCACCAACATTCTGTATCATCAAATGGTGGGGGCTGGTGACACCTCGAGTGGACAAATTTTAGCTGTGGTTACATTGCATGACTCACTCAGTGCTGGTGTTGAAATCCCAGATTTTTCTGTGCATGTGAGTGTTCTCTCCTCCCCACCCATGACCGCCAGCAGGACACAAACACCTGCAACTTTCATCTCACTTCATGTTATGCAATGCCTCCTGAAACACAGAATTAGTTGCACACGTGTAAGGCCCGAGTGAATACACAAAGTAGAAACCTAAGCACAGGCCTGCTCCCACAGGACTGATGTCCTGTGAAATCTGCTGCAGCTACGGCATCCTTTTCCAGCACCAACATCAAAAGAACTGCAATGTGCTGGAGGCCAGCTTGGAAGAAACACTTACTGCATATAACCAAAGCCAGGACAAGAGAGGGCAGAAGAGCTCTGGGTAAAGCAGGTGGCTCAGAAAGCAGGAGTGATGCTGGAGCAGGACATCAGTGGTGGTCCACATGGGCCCAGACACTCAGCATCTCTTGGGATCAGGTGCATGATGAGCGTGACATAATTCAAATGGGTATTTATAGTTTAGTAGTAAAGCAGATGAAATGGAATGAGAATTAGAAGATCCCATCTAATCCTCTTTGCAAATGAGCTTTTTTTAAGATGTAAGACTTGTATATGATTTCTAACATTCAAAATTAAAGACAGTTATTTCTGATTAAGTTCTATTACTACATTAAAAATGAACTTAGTCATGATGCATTTTTTTGGTACTAAAAAAGACATAAAAATGCAAATCCAGGGATCTTCTTCAGCTGCTTAGTATTAGTGTCCAACTATGAACTGAACTAAGTTAAAATTGAGTTAAGGGTCACTCTTTCAGGAAAAAGAATCCACAGTTTTGGGAAGATGTGTCTATTTTTCTGTAGCACAAAAACAGTTATAACTCTCCTGGCTAGTGCAGCTGTTATTTCAGATGCAAAAACTATTATCTCAACAATCATCTTCAAAGAGGTGAAAACAACTAAAAGAAAGACCTTAACTTTAAAAATATATATTTATTGAAGTTTGTTAAACATGGTTAAACTAATAATGATTATGTTTGTTACTAAGAGTTTAAACGGCAAGGTTAATGTTAACTTTTACATTTTTTCCCTGGCCAGCATCTGCTATAAAACACAGGTACTGTCTCCTGGGATTCAAACCTGCAGCAAAAATCCCTGTTTAGGGTTTATATGTTCTCACACATCACCCAGCAGCAGCGAGGCTGAGGTGACACCAGGGGCAGGTACAAAATTCTGCAGCTTGCTTGTCCACCGTCCACCTTGTGACATTATCAGAGATACCAGTAAATGGCACTAATTTTCAAGTTTGCCTTCAAGAAAAAAAATAAAAAAATCACCACTTTCCCTTGACATTGACTGGTCTTCTAGGTTTTTTAACTGTGTTTACTGAGCAACAAGTTACAAATGAAGATTAGCTAATTTTAGCAGAGGTGAGTCAGAGATCTGCAGGAACCAGCCACATTCAGCATTTGACTGTGTTCTTTGCTTCTTGCAGGCTCTAGAGGAAGGAGATGGCAACTCACACAGCTATCAAGAAAAAAAAAGGTTTCTGTTTCTTGACTGAGCTCAGGAGCCCACATTTGCTCCTCTTCCCTGCCTATTCCATGCCATCAGTTTGAACAGCTGCACATAAATAAATGCTTTACACACACATTCACACAAGCTCTTTTATTGCAGAAAAATCTTAAATGAAAACTTAAACTCTCATGTTTGAGGGAGGGGGTGTGATGTTGCTGAAAACTTCCACCATCGTGTTAGTTTTGTGCCATAGCCACTGAAGGTCTTAGGTATTAAAAGTTTTGTACAAAACCTGAATGCAAATCATTCACATCTTTGACAAGAGTTTCGTGAAGCTGTTCAAAACCACTGACTTCCTTCCTTGCTTGGGAAGGAACTTCACATTCACCAACAAATGAACTTCCCATTTTGGAAGACTTGTGTTTAATTATAGCCAGATAAATTTTCGCTTATAAGCTGAAGGAAATGCCCAAACAGTGCCACTTTTAATCATGAAAACTGCCATGCAGCAGCTAATGAAGAAAGCCAGACACTGGCCTACCACAAACGAGTCCCCTGGCCCAAAACACAATTCCAAACATCACAAAGTTCAGCCTCATTTTAGACAGACTATTTCCAAATAAAGAAGAAGAGACATGCAAACATATCTTGCTATAAATCTTTCTCTCTCCAGCATTTCCCAGAAAACATAATTCAAACAGGGACCAGATCTAGCAGACCAGATTGAGGCAAAATACAATTTTCATTTAAATCACTGAGAGCTACTGGTGACTAGCATGCAGCATTAAACCACGTGCATTTATTAGCGTCCTAACAGAAACATGAATTTTAAAACAGATGGTAGAAGCTGAAAGAAATTGAATCATAAAATAAGATCATTAACATGATGCTTCCTCTTCTAATCAGCTACCACTGTGGTACTATCAACTGGAGTGTTGGGAAATATCATTCATTTCCTCATCCCAGAATGTAAATATATGAATTGTTTCACTCTCAACTTTCCCCCCACCCCCATACTCCCTTTGCACAGGCACTTTTCCCTCAGTTAGAAAAAAAATTAGGGTGGACCATTTTCTCTCCTTCCCAACAGTGACGTTTTCTGCACCTACTGAAAAAACCCTACATGTTGACAGAGAGGGACATTCTGGGATAACATTTCAGGCTTATTCCTCCCACATTAGAGTACAACCTGTCAGGACCAAACTTCATAGCTCAGGAAAACAACTAAAAAAGTACAACCATAAAAAAAAAAAAAAAGCAGAGCTTGGGCATTCATATTTCTCAGTTTACATAGCAAGTAAACAACCAGTACTTTGTACTCAAACCAGTCAGCTACAAATAAGTTGTTTTTTTCACCTTCTCCAACAAGATTTCTGCAGCCAGAATTTAACCCCCACTTTAAGCACATCATGGACCAGAACGTTGGTTAAAATGCTCTTCACTGGAAATGGCTGTGAGAACTGACCTGCTGGTACACAAAACAGGGAGGAACTAGAGCACCAGTAAAACCCAGTCATCACAAGAACCAAGGATGCTTAAAGTATACTAGCATACTTCAAGGAATGTCAAAGCTACCTTAGAAAAAAAGTCACATAAAAATGGTATTCCCTTACCTGACAGAGCTTTCAAAAGTGCACATCCATCATAAATCCCTAAGTGCAATAAGAAAATGCACTGCTGTGGCTTCTTTTCCTTGAGGAACACAACAGCTCAGTGCAGAGTCCTGCCTATCCCCTCACTCAGCTGTAAGCTCTTAGTCCTGTCAGATCCCTGCCCCGGTCCTGACCTGCCCCAGTCCCAGCTGACAGCAATGGGTAGCTTGTCCTGTAGGACCCTCAGGGAACTAAATTTTTTTTGGTGCTGAGGACCTGGCATAGTGCTCTTTTTCGCTGGGAAACGGAGCACACTCCTGAGATTATCACAAAGTTCCCAAAAAGGCTCTGTGCAAGGGGGCTGCTGGGCCTGAGCTGTAGGAGCACCAGATGCATAATTTTGTTTTAAGTGTGCTCAGCCTGAGCCAAAACACTGTGAAACTGTTACAGCCATCACTTTAAATTTCTGGGCAAGACAGTCACAGGTTTTGCTCATTTCCAGTGTAATGCATAGTGGCTACATAGGATTTTGGTCTGCAGTAATTTAAACAGACTGTAATAGGCCATGGAATTGAAACCCCAAGCTTTTGTTTCTCTTTCTAACTTTAGGTGCTGCAAATGCTGCTGCAAATGCTGCAGCAACCTAGAAATAACTTTTCAGATAAGAATGCTCAGTGTAGTAATTTCTCTGCTCTTCTGGCTTGAAGGACTAAGGCTAAATACATGTATGAGGCAAAAAGATTTAGGCATACAATGTTGCAGGTACAGGCCCGAGTTTCAAAATCATTACCACCTTCCCCTACATCAAGTTATCGTCAATTATTTATATACAGAAAAGAAATTGCTACCATTTTGTGTAGAAATACCCATGTACTTGTTCTCCCATGAATAAAGGCACAGAACTTCTACCTATTATTTTCCCAGCTGGAAGCTAATTCATGCTAAATTTTGCTGCAGTGCTGAAGATTTCTGAAAAGCTTCCTAGATTGAGTTGCAGCTTCAATACACAGGATCTCTCAGTAGGCAAAAGAGTATCATCCTCTGTTTGTCATCAGCCTTTTTAAAGCAGGAAGAAGATCAAGAAAAGAACATGAACCTGTTGAGAGGTTCTGACAGCATTACTTCTCCCAGCAGTGTTAATAGCTACCCTACAATTTTACATGGTTATTTCAAGGCCTTAAGAGTTAGGGACTGACTTAAATTCAGCGGTGCCATGCTGCAAATGCAAGTGAAATTGAGTATTTCCATTCACTCTGCGAGTCTGTGTGGAGCTTTTGGCCTCTCCATGCAGCTATTTCCACTGACCCCTGATGTTCAGGGGGGCTAACATTCTTTCACTGCTGCAGGACCTACAAGGCAGCTGCCTGCTTAACAAGGACCTGCATTAATTGCTCAGGCAAGCTCTCATCGGGCTTAGCAATGGTATAAACCGAGTCTGGAATGGATTTGGGTTTCTTCTGCGGCTCTCTAGCACAGTTTTGAGCCATTTGTCCCACTGAAGCACTGATTCAACAGAACAGAACGAGATGTTTGCAACCTAATTGTATGATCTTCTTTTCTCTTTTGTTTTCAAGTTCACCTGAACTTCTGAACTGGTATCTTTTTTTCCCCAGTTAGCTTAAGTGACTGTTTCATGGCACAGTGACTTGGAAAATGCTCATTTTATAAAGGCTTATATTCCAGTCATCTTTCAGCTCCCAGAGACAATTATAACACTGAATGTTATAAAGCTAAGGCTGTTAACACACAGATGGCAAAAACTGTTGGTGCAGCAGGAAAGGAATGGTAAGTGTTTCATCCTACCAGCTGCTCTGAATCCTGTGCATGTGCAGGGGCAAGAAAACACATTAAAACCTTCTCCTAGCACGAGACTAGCTGTGAGCTCCTAATGGTAGGAAGTTCAGCAAAAAGCCTTTAAGCTGCCTTGCTGAGAGTCCAGTCCCTCCTGTAATCTCTCTCAATGCCTTCTGACGAGGGATCCCCTCTTTAAGGACAGCAGTTTGAGGCTTTCTGTAAGACTGGAAAGCTGAAGGAAACGATGGTAGAATGATCTTGTGCTCCCTGAGGAGAGCAGCCACCTCCCCAGGGCAGATGTTGCAGTTCACTGCCTGGGAGTTTTGCTGTGCTCGCCTTTGCCAGCACATGTTGACTTCTAAAACAGTTGTTTCTGGAAGGCAATAGCTCTCAAAACCAAACATCCAACCAACAAATCTTAAAAATCTGCCTGCTGCTTTTAATACAAGAGATGGAATGGAATGAAAGATTTGCTTACTGATCAAAACTGATTGGAGCCATGATTAATTAGTTTTGAAATCTGAAATGGCAGGTTCATTCCTGGCTAAGCAGACAGAAAAAGCACAGCAGTTGTCTCTCTCCTCCCAAACAATTATGATGGTAAGTTGGACATGATATCCCATTTCTAAATGTTTTGCTTTCCCAATGTCCAGAGCTGACACAATAACTTATGCTGCAGAGGAAATATTGCTGGACACAGCCTGAACCCTGTGCAGCTCAGGTCAGCAGTCTTCACTTTCCCTGAGTGCCTTGCTCCAGCTGGGATTACCTGAAGTACCACTGCAGTTCAGAACTTGGAGTAAATGAGGAGAAATGAAGCATCTAAAATTGGGAGAACAGATTTGTTGCATTGTGCATTTTCCTAGTGAATTGCTTTATATTGATACGTTACTTAATACTCTCAGTTTTCTGAGCTACTGAAGTGTGACTGCCATTTAGCAGCACCTTATTTTCCAGAGAGACAGGCTGATAGAGGGATTTGTTGCAGTAAGATGGCAGTCTTTGTGAAAAAAAAGTATGTGTCTTTATGCATATTCATAGGACATTTCAGACAGGGACCATTCAGGGGCATTTTTTGTCACAGGGGGGTGCTTGGAGTCCAAGTTGGTCTGAAAACCTTCCTGCATTGTAAAATGTCACTGCACACATCATTGCCATTATTATAATTGCTGCAGTTATTAGATTTATTCTTCCCATGAAATACAGAGCTGTGAACTATATGCGTGTTCATGGTGCAGCCACAGCTACTGCTCCTTTCCTTTCCTTTCCTTTCCTTTCCTTTCCTTTCCTTTCCTTTCCTTTCCTTTCCTTTCCTTTCCTTTCCTTTCCTTTCCTTTCCTTTCCTTTCCTTTCCTTTCCTTTCCTTCTGCAAAGCAAGCTGTGTGTACCAAAGGCTGCCACCTCCTTTGTGGTGAAAAAGTTATCAAGACAAAACAAATTAATAAACCCCTTTCTTATGGTTAGGCAGAGTCAAGAAGGCTGTCAAGAGCATGGTGGAAAATTATAGTAATAGGATAATGGAAAAATTACAATTTGTGGAGAATGAAGTATATTACTTCTACATTTAACAGCCCCGTGGAGAATAGAAACAGCTTTTCTGCAGAAGGATTTGATGTAGTGCCAAAAATTTGAATTGACACCTTAAAATAACCTGCCAAAGGAAGGGAAAAAATAACCTTTCTTCTTGAAATCCTGTAGCAGAGTTAGCTCAAATTAGTACATTTTAGTACTGCTGCCCATAGGTATGGGTTGGGGAAAGAGTGACTATTAACTGCGAATTTTGGTCCAAGTTCATGGAAAAGCTGGAGAGTTATTTAGTAAGGATAGCTGTTCTTGGTAGTTTGTTTGGAAATTCTACAGTACTGAACTTCTGCTCACATGGGGGGAATCTTACTTTCTTCAAACAGATACATTCTATCTGATTATTCTGTACAAGAACTTTTCAAGAAATCCTGGAGGGGCACTCATTATTTTGCATTTATTGAGGCTGGGTTTTTAAGTTTTATTTCTGAAAAATAAAGATGAAATAATGCATCAGTTTCTGAATGCCTAAACTAGTCTTAGATGTTTTGATTAGCCCTGAAGTACACCATCAATATATTCATATTTGATTTCTTTCCAATGAAGACTCATATGTATGTTTATAATATTGATGACAACACTGAAAGTGTGTATTTCTTCATAGTACAACTAAAAATTGTAATTAGAATTACACAGGTTACCTTTGCATTCAGTGCATTTGCTTCAGTTTGAAAAAAAGTCTGTGAAAGAAGTATAGGAAGAAAAATGAAGCGGGTAAAAGGTATCAACATGTGTTTCCAAAAACAAATAAAAGTCTATAAAATAATACCATCCAGGTTTGATGAAGACTCAGCAGGTAAGTGGACCCATAGTCTTTGAATAAGGAAAAACTAAAGATCTTTTGCTGTGCAGATCATGCCAACCAGTATTCCTACAGGGAGTTTATCTTCACGGCACTTGTTACAGAGGAAAACAGTTGCTTAAGACTAGGCCTTAATCTCCAGGAAAATACATGAAAATTGAGAAATCTCTCAGTGCAAAATTCAGAAAGAAAGTAGCTCTGAAAAAGTTCTGTGAGTGTAAGCTGTTTGCCAGCTCTGCCACAAACACTCCCAGCTCTCCCCACAGACTGAGAAACATCTCCAAGATGTGCCCAGGACTGTCACACCTCTGCTGGTGGCTGCAGAGGTTTCAGTAGGTCTACACTGTGTCTGAAAGATCTTCAATCACGGGAAGAAAGTCCCAGGTGCTCCATGCAGCCAGACCATGGGCATGTGTTGGCTGCTGCAGTCTGCAGAGGTGCAGAATGGTGTGCAGGAGATCAGCTCCAAAGCAGAGCCAAGCTGCACTTTGGTACCATCACTAGTGGGAGAGATCTGAAACTATCTGTGGTGGCCAGCAAGGTTTACTTCTGCAATGGTTTCTTACATTCAGATGAAATTAAATTCTTGGAGAAGCCATGAGTGGCATTGAGTATAAACAGAAGTCAGTCGTAGAGAGCTGTGCATCTTCACTGAAAAAAGTCAGTTTTGAACAATATTCCCTTTCTTTTTTTAGGACAGAGCTTCTGTTTCCTTGCCGTGAGTTGATCACACACCCACATCAGATACCACAAATCAGTCAGACTAATGCTGGAGAACAGAGTGGCTCAAGAATGGATCCTGGATTTTGAAAAGTTGCTTCATCTCCTGAGATCTGACTTCCAACCCATCACAAAGTCTCCTCAGCACTTCAGAAAATGCACTGCCTGATATAAGACGTGCAACAGGCAAACATCGTTATTGCTATATCTTGGTTACAACTAGAAAGTCTTTGCTAGTTTTTGTCACTTAGTAAAACTTTTAATCAGTGTGTAAATACAAAATCTAATATTTTGGCTAGAAATGAATATGACTAATAACATTTTGTTATTTGCATTTCCCCTGAGGTATCAGTAATTCCTGCTTCCTTCCCAAACTGTAACATACAGCTACTTCTACTAGTGATGTAATTTGTTATTAATTTAAGTAATACACAAACTATATTTTGGTTTCTCTGGGGGAGAAAGCGTCAACATCTTCTCTGACATAGTGGAAAAACCCTAAACTTCAAAAATTAAAATTTAAATGTGTTTATAGAAAGTCAGCATTAGTGTATAAGTTAAACTACTTTTCACAAGTTTGGTGAAAAGGTTTCAGATGTAAAGTTTATTTATCTGTGTTGTGTTTGTGTGACAAGGTTTTGGTAGCTGGTATCTCCTCTGAAAATCCTGCTGATAGGTTTAAGATTACAAAAAGCTTTGGCAGCTCAGTTGTTATTACGAGGAAGAGACTCTCTGGTGTGAAAGAAGGCAATTCCTCCCTGGAGTGACTCAGCTGAGGCAAATTCACATCAGGAACAGACCTGACCCCAAAATTTCAGTGACCAGAGAGGCTGCTTGTAGGTTTTGGCTTTTTATTGCTAGAACTGCCTAGCTGAGCTAAAAAGCAAGGTCCAAAAGTCAGATGAGAGGAAGTCTTCAACAGAGGTTGCATTTGGTGAACATCTCCAGCCACAACTTAGAAAATCTGAAAGACTGATGTAACATGGTTTTGGCTGTTGTCTCTCCACCTACTGCGTGACGTCTGTTTGTTAAGGTCCGTTGTTGGGGGAGACCCAAGGACCATCTAGTGCTGAGTTCCCCTCTGTAATGAAAGGTTTGATTTCTTTCAAAGTCTTGTGCTCTTGGAACGAGCTACTGATAAATGTGGGAGACCATAATGCCTTGTAACGGCATGAATATTTATATTCAAATATCGGAAAGTGACTTATTTGGAGTACATATTATATAATTATTGATTCCTTTTCAAAGATTTGCTGCTGTGGCCATGTGTAGGGCTATGTCTGTGCTCACATAGTGTTTATAGCCATGATCCCATGTTGTGTTCTTTGCCATACTACACCATGCAATTACCACATCATCAGCATGGGAAGGGCAGTGAACTCTTGTGTTTGTAGCATTTGGAAGATTGTTTGCAATTTATTCATTCAAGAACTGGGAGGAGGAAATACAGAGGAAACATACATTCTCCCAGAATGTCATGTAATTAAAAAGCCAAGAGTACCTTTCAGCCTGCTGGGAAGGTTGACTCCTTTCAGGTCTAAGTCCCTATAGATCATTTTGGTACAGTACCGGATTGTCTTTCCAGGGGTACTGTAAATTCTTAGGGTTCTGTTGAGGAAAATCTAGAAGTGCTACTATTTTTGAAAGGCACTACACAAATACTATAAATACTATATAAATATAAAAATGTAGTGTTATCATTCATCACTCTGCAACCTTTTAGTTCAGACTGCCAAGTCAAATTAGTTTTGTGTGTATTACCTTCCTGCTAAGCTCCATCAGAGGTCCTATCAAAATACATTTCTCTCTGACAAACCAAACAATCTGTTGCCAAGAAACACAGAGAGTTCTTTTAATAAATCTTTTTCTATCTTTATGCAGTTTAGACAAGAATGGCCTAAATATTTGATTGAAGCAGGTCATTAATCAACAGTTACATTGAAAAGTGGTCTCCATCTTTGGTAAAAGGTTTTATTTCTAGTGTTTTTTAATTCCACAGAAGTTAACTCTTACAAATTTCTTGTCTTACAGAAAGCCTTTTGATATGATATTCTGTAAGTAAGCAAAGGGCTTTAGAGTCTTAGTCCAAAGTATAGGCAAAGCCCAAGCTCCTTTCTTTGCCTCCCACTGGCTGCAAATAATTTTCTTTGTTTTAGCAACAGGTCTTACATGAGCACTAATCATAATCCAAGCAAAAACGTGGATCTACAGTACTCTAATGGTTCCCTGGTAACTGCTTGAGTATGCTCTTGTACCCAGCAGTGTATGTAAGGGATGCAACCTGCTCCTCACTCTCTTTTGCTCTCCCTCTTCCGAACCTCAGACTTCTGTAGAGTAAGAATGGGTGAATTCCTACAGTCACTGTTGCCAGACATAAACAGTTGTGTGGGGAGTTCATGTTCTTTGCCCTTCAGGATATATCACTACCTGTCATTTAGTTTATCCTGGCATTAGTTTGCAGGAAAGTTACTCATGTTTTACTTTAACTGTGATGGGAAATATGTGACAAAGTGACATGGTTTTCATTGTAGCTCAGAAATATTAAGGTTTTGTATCTTGTACTAAATAAGTGTACTAAATAATGATTAAAAAAAGATATGTTTTAAAATGACTAATGTTTAAGTAAATATAAATATAAATATATGCTCTAAGTAAAAATACAACTGTATTAAATATACTAAATAGTAAGGTTTTGTGCCAATCACAGATGGCTGTATCTGAGGACAGCTTTTCTTCTGCTTTCATGTTCTTTCTGCTGGAATTCCTTTTTCTCCTCTAAAGTGCATCTGTTCCGGTGTTTCATCAGAAGAGGTGGTAGGCAGCTGTAATAAGCCTGAGTAGCTGATTTAATAGATCTTGCTTTGGAAGTTCTTATAAGATAAACTGATCACTCAAAAAGCCATATCAAAAATTTGCAGTGCTGTTAAAGAAAGCTCAGATTCAGACGCCAGTCCCAGAAAAAGTTAGTATGTAACATCCTATAAAGGACAGCTGAACTGGTATTTATAATGACAGTATCTGCAAATGAACTTCTTCAAACAGTTTCTTTCATGATTCTTCCAACATTTCTGTGAAAAAGAATTATCAACACAAAAATAATCATCTTTTTTGGTAGCTGTAATGCAAAGAAAGCCATTATCATAGAATCATAGGATGGTTTGTGTTGGAGCAGACCTCAAAGACCTCTAGTTCCAACCCCCTGACCATAGACAAGGACACCTTTCACCAGGCCAGGTTGCTCAGAGCCCCATCCAACTTGGCCTTGAACACCGCCAGGGATGGGGCATCCACAGCTTCCCTCTCTGGGCAACCTGCTCCAGTATCTTACCACCCTCACAGTAAAGAATTTCTTCCCAATACCTAACCCAAACCTACCCTCTTTTAGTTTAAAGCCATTTCTCCTTGTCCTGTCCCTACAGGCCCTTGTAAATAGTCTCTCTCCATCTTTCTTCTATTCTCCCTTCAGGTGCTGGAAGGCTGCAGTTAAATCACCCCAAGCCTCCTCTTTTCCAGGCTGAACCATCCCAATTCTCCCAGCTTTTCCTCATAGCAGAGGTGTCTCCATACCTCTAACCAAATCGGTGGCCTCCTGCGGACTTGCTCCAACAGGTTGATGTCCTTCCTGTGCTGGGGACCCCAAAGCTGGATGCAGCACTCCAGGTGAGGTCTCACTAGAGTGGAGTTACGTTCTTTGTAAGAACACAGTCGCTTCTTGAAACATTCCCTGAAAACTTTTAGAACTCCCATACAAAGTTTGAAACTTTCTTTCCACTAGACATATTTTAATTTTCTGAAATTGGTACTGCTTCTAGAAAGCCAGTGGTGTAACTGTGGAGTGAACTCAGGAACAAACTTACCTTAAGACAACACAGATTTGATGCGCAAGATTGATGCACAAGACAACACAGATTTGATGTAATATTCTCTTTGTTAAAAGTCTTAGTCTCTAAGGTTGCCTTAAGCTTTTGTTGCTGTTAATAAGTGATGTGGACTTAGGCACTAGACGTCAAAGTTAGGTAAACTAAAAAGTGCTCATACTGCCAGCTCAAAATAAAGGAGTTAAAAATACTCTGCAATTTGGTTTGGGAAAAAACAAAAAGGAGAAAAAACAATGAAAAATGTCCTCCGTATCCCTGGGATGCAGAAAAGTGCTTGCATATCCGACATCCTAGTGGCAGCCCTTCTTTCTCCACAGCATTTCTGAAAGGTTAAGCGTGTGGTAGCAGTGCACACGATTTACTCAAAGACACGGGACTCCAGCAGAGCTTCCATGCAGAAAACCAGCCATCAGGTAACTCTTAGTGGTGTTTTTCAGCCTGTCCCCTGTGGAGTTTGCAGTCATTTTTCATAGCAGTCAGAGAAGACACTATTGTGATGGAGCAGAAGAAATCATTTAGTAAAATAATCTTAATGCACTAATTGTATTTCCCTTGCAAATTACTGCTGGTCTGAATTTTTCCTGCTGCCTCAGATGTTTTGAAGCTGTGTCTGGAGCCAGAAAGGAAAGGTGGGAGCTAAGACACTTCATTGCATCAGTCCTGGTTGCACCATTGCCCACCTCTGCCTTTCCTATCCTCTTCCTGGTATCCCACTGCCTCTAGCACAGTCCTTTACTGAATGAGAGGACATAGAGTCTCATCTCCTGTGGGATGTGGAAAAATTGGAGTAAAATTGCACTTTGGTCAGTAACTCTCTCTTGTCCTGTTGCTTCTGGACTGAATCCAGCCTTCACATCAGGAGGTTTTGGGGGAAGGCAAATCCAGGAGTGTGTGTGAATTGCACAGTTAGAGAGGAAGAAGAAAACATGATGCTGCCAAATTGGGGTTTTGGAAGGGATGGGAGCTGCTAGAATTTGTTGAGTGGTTTTGAACTTGTAGTGCTGTCCATGGCTGGTCCCATGGATTAGGGACATGGGTGCAGGTACAAGGTGAAGAGTTGAGTAGCAAATTACTCCTATCTAATATTGTCACAAGGTGTTGCAATCTACACCAAAGATAAGGGCACCAGAAATTTGGATGATGTATCTGTATTTGTTCATGTATCCATATATGCATGAAAAACCTCTCAATATCTGTAATCATTATTGAGAGCAGTGCTGAGATATTTTGACAGAGGCTTTGGGCAAGTCCTACTGAAAACATCCTAATTAAGACTTGGCCCGGTCCCATGATAAGAAGCCTTCAGAAAAGCGCATCACATGTTGCTCTGAGCACTGCTCTTTGGCCAGGACATAGAAAGTGAATCAATATTGAGCACAAGGCTAGGACATCCCAGAGATCATTTTGTAAATCACACAGTCCTGATATTCTAGCAGCTGCAGTTCTATTTCACCTGGATGTGGCCAGCTGCTATCAGAAGCCTAACACATCTTGAGCACTTAATGGATTTCTTGGAAATACCTTTAGGATTTTTTTGCCATTTTAGCACCATGTGTTTTTTCCTCTCATATTTGGACCTCCTTGAGATATACTTTGAGGAGTGGCCAGGCCTAGTATCATGTTTCCACTGGAGATGCAGGGACAGGTGAGGTTCCTGAGGGTCAGTTGTTTGATGGCATGTGAATGTCACAAATGTAGTTATATCCTTCCAGTTGTCACATCTGCAGCTCAGTGCCGTGGTGCTTTTCATGGGGGGTCAGTTGTCTGCATTGGCAGTGCACTGAGCAGAGATCAACCCTCTAGCAGAATACTCTAGAGGCAGTTTTTTCCTCAAAGTTTCTCCTGTGGGACTTTCCACAGCTGGAAAGTCTTTTTTTGGTACATGACTGTAATTGCTTTGCTTACAGAACAAAACAGAATGGAAAAAAGACAGGAAAAAGAATTCTCTCTCCTTTTCCCACACTTAGCATAAAATGTACTGTCTGGCCTTGAACCAAGGGCCAAGAAATAACCCATTAGCATGTAACATGTTCAGCTGGGGAAAGTGCTTTGACATTTAAAAGAGATGTTTTAAAATCATCTCCTACACCACTCTGTAGGGGAGCAGTGAAAGCTGGGCTCCTTCCCAGGGGGAGGCAAGCT
Source organism: Pachycephala philippinensis (assembly GCA_013397055.1). Taxonomy (NCBI): domain Eukaryota; kingdom Metazoa; phylum Chordata; class Aves; order Passeriformes; genus Pachycephala; species Pachycephala philippinensis. The sequence continues at coordinate 431,980 of VWZT01008395.1, read as the reverse complement.
GGGGGGTGAGGGCAGCAATACACTCAAGCCAGGAAGGGGCAGGCATTGCCACCATGGCAGAACTTGGTCCCACGGCACCAGAAGCAGCCAAGAGCCCTGACAAATCCTTTCCAAACTCCTGTACTAGATTTTTAAGCATCCAGATAAATCCCCAGGCTATGTGTTGAGTAGCCTGTTATTAGATCTTTTGTTGAGCTTCACGTGGTGGTAATCAATAAATGCATTGGCTGTCAATAAAAATCCTCAGGCAGAAAGTGCCTGCCACTGGGGTCTGTAATGCATTTCTCCACCAGGAGAAACACGATGGTATTGCAAGCATTTTATTTTCCTCTTCTCACACCTAACTTCACATTTTTTAACTGGGAAGATGGATTTCAGCAGCAAGCTCTCACTAAGGTTAATGTTAGAAACCTTATTATTGATGTAAAATGCACAAAAGAAACCCTAGCAAGGATTGATACTGTCAGTGTTGTTATTCATTACATTAATCCAAAGTTGACATAATTAAGCTGCTTCTAGAAAACACAGTGTTCAGCCAGTTGTTGCTGTCTTCTTGTTTGTTTCTTTTTCTTAGGAGAGTGGAGTGTTGATATTTATGAAATGTTTCAAGGAGTGGCTTTTGCTCTGGCTTGTCTGACTTCCTCCAAGACTGCTTTAGGGATCGTTTATGTCACTGGTTTTTCTGCACTGATCATTCTGAGGTGCTTAATTTGGTCAGTAGTAGATCTGTCCTTTGTTTAATGTGTTATTTTAAGTGACTGCTTTTATGATGTGGAACTGATGTTTGTTTCCTTTGTGTGGGCCATCACTGTAGACTGTTAATTGCAGGAATTCTAATCAATTAATTGTTACATGCAAAAATACATGCATACATATGCACATATGTGGTTTAGTAAATGGTTAAAAGTATAACAAAAAAGAGGGTCGAGATTCTAGATACAAGCACTGAGAAGAAAAATCAATTAGTTAATTTAATCAATGCAGTATTATAATTAAAAGTTGAGTAGTCTTAGTGTTTACTAATACATGGTGTTGATTCTTACTTAGACAAACACTTTTTCAATAAAAAAGTCATTATGTAAGAATTAGTGGTATTAAGATAAGTATCTTCAAAGCAATAAAAAAGGTACTGTGATTACAGTGTAATTCTGAAGGAAATTAGCAGCACCTGTAAAATATTTCTGGCCTCCAAAGGCTCCCTCTCTTTTTTCTCTTGAAAACCATACACACATGTTCAGATATTATTAGCAACACTACCATGTCCGCAGAAGTCATTTTACTGCCCTGGCTGCATTCCTCTCCCACGTGAGACCAGGCACTGAGCCCATAAGGAGAAATCAGAGTCTGGGCAGCCTTGAGAGAAGCCTTTGCAGTGATGTACGGGGACACCCCCACTTGTGTAAGCTATACACCACAGCTGCCCAGTGCCATCCAGCCCTGCAAACTGCAGCACTGCAGTGGGATGAAGATTAAAGGGCACGTTATCCCTCTCATCCTCACAGAGCCAGCGCTGCAGCTGGGGGGCTACAAGGTTTCCCGAGTTGAGTGGTATTGACTCAGCACAGGACAATTTCTGCTGAGGTTTTGCTTTAATTGCTGCCCACACTTTCTGAAGGGGCAGCCTGACACTTCACAGGAGGAGGAAGCAGGCAAAATTCTTTGGTCTGAAAGTGGATGGTGTGTCAGAAGGCACTTTTGCTGTAGACACAATTTGCTTCCACTTTGCTGCAGTCTGGGAAAGTGCTTATTCCACCAGTCTTGAGGTTAGCTTCCCTCGGGAGCTGCTGCCACTCCAACACTCTAACAGGTAGGCAGTAATTAATCATGTGAAAGCAAGACAAAACAACAGGAAAAATTTTGGCCCTTTCATAGCCTTCAGAACATTTAATGAATATCACTGCATGAACCACAGAAACAGCATTCACTGAAAGACAAGTTCCTGTAGGTGCTTTGCACAACAGTCACTAATTTATGTTGTATCTTTTGTGCTTATACATATCCCAGCTGCATCCAGGATTTCTCTGTGTTTGTCACTGCTGTGATTCTCTTGTATTAAAGCTTTTGTTGGAGGGACAAGAATGCAAAGAGGGTCTGCTTCCATGGCTCATCTAGGACAGGGCTTGGTCCAACTACCAGTGATGTTAAGGAAAGACTGAATTAAACCTCTGGGCTTCCTCTTTTGTCCAGGATTATTTTACAAACGAGCCTGACTCTCTGACCCCTCTACGAAAACGAAAGAGTAGAAAAGCGTTTCAGGTAATCTTTAAAGTAAAATCATTCTTCTCTCAGATAAAATGTCCTGTTTTGTTTAAATACCCTGAATTCTCACTTACAAAGCTAACAATCAAATAAAACCACCAGCATCCACTGATCATATAAGGAAAAATAAACTTCTGGACATGTAAATTCATCTATTAGCTTTGAAAAGGTATTCTAAGGAGAATGGATTAACTCCAAATCATATGCCCTTATTTAATCATGGAAGCATCACACCACTTTTTTGTTTCAATTACACTGCTTCTTTATTCCAATTATCTTACATATTGTTGCAAAAATAAATCATTAACAAGGACATTCCCCTGAATGAGCAGCCAGTGAAATGAAGATGTTACTGATGCTCATTCTTACCATAAGATGTGGATCATAGCAAGACAGGAAAGGATTTGAAGAAGCAGATCCTTTGAAACATCCTGGTACCTTCGCTGGGTATCTTGGGTTTGCAGTGTCTGAGCTTCAGCATTCCTTTATTTCCTTGTACAAGTCAGAGATGCTAATCCACACGTCCAAAAGCAGTGCATGGGTCTTGGAGAGTGTAAATGACAGACAAGATGTTCCAGCACATTTCAAACTGGTGGCAGAGCAGGCAGATGTTTGTCATGTTTTGCCAGGAAATGTCAGAGCCAGAACCCCTCTCCTCAGCTCTTGGCATAGACAGAGGTGCAACAATGCCCAGGCTCCTTCTAGAGCACTCCAACCAATTATGAATAATTAATATCAGATCAGGAGGGGAGCTGAATTTTGTTCTCAAATGCCAAAGTTTCAGAAAATTCGGAGTGGAAATAAAATGGAGTATAAATCTCAAACATGGACGAAGCTCTTCATAATGCCTGTTTCAGTCCTAAGTCACAAAGCCGAAGAATTTATTACTCTGGCCAAAACACCATTTTCTGCTGACATAAAAGAAATGATGACTTCTGCAACAGACTCTGGGGAAGCTGGTGGGCATAGTTCATTTTTTCCTTTGTGCATACTGCTAGTGTACATTAGCACTCAGCCAGGGGCCGTGCATGCTCTTCACATCCACACAGATCCCACGAAGCACAGAATAATTGAGAGCAAAGAGTTCACAGAAGGAAAAAAATGCCAGTGAATCCATTATAGCTAGGAGTACAGTAAAAATCAATTAGCAAAAGTGGTTCCTTTGTAAACCCTCAGAATAATGATGACATTCACATCCGTGAGGGTTTTATTAGTAAACTTTCTATTTGTAAGTGTATTTACTGGTTACAAGAACTAGTCTTAATTTTTAGCTGGCTGAAAAGAAATGGTAATTTTTGACAGTAAATAACAAGATATTTGAGGTAACAGATAAGGGAGACAATGAACTGATCCAAGGAGGCATTGCTTCTGTCGAGGCATTGTTACCATCTTCATAAAAGCACCACGCAGCTGTGAGTGTTCTTAGAATTAGTTGTTCTTTTTCTGGTAAAGCTATGCTTACTGAAATTTTTCATATTTTCTTTCTAAATGGGTTCTGTGATAATAAGGATGGTGGTTTCATGCTGCACTGAGCATACACTGCTTTGCCTGTGACCTTAAATCATTTCGCACTTGGTGCAGTTGGAGAAGCAGGAGAGGGAAATGTCTATAAATGCGGTTCTGACTTTTACATCTCTCTTTTTAGAGTTATCTCTTCAGATGCTAAGCATTATGATTCACTGTGCCAGACTGGGTTTGTTGCTTCACAGCTGTAAGATCAGTAGGGGAGTTTCACCCTATGGTTCATTAACAGAAATGGTTTAAGACTGAGATTTGTAGGAAATCTGTTGGGACCTAATAGGAAAATATCTGCACACACAGAAACAACACAATCTTAAACATTGTCTGCTTCCTTGATCTTTATGGAATTTGCCAATCTGGGTACTTGACAAAAATGGGAAGTAGATGTCACTTGGATCACAGTTTGTAATGAATATATATTTGCAAGGTACTTGCCAGTGGAGATATGTTTACCTCTGACAGTTCTGAAGAATTCCTAAAAGACACTCTGAGTAGCAAATAAAAACTATTTGTTGGAAAAAGTTAGTGGTATTTTGGGTTTTAACCTTTCCTGTGCTAGAAATTCAAATATATGTGCTATATTTTATTTTAAACTGCCAATTTGCACTCGTAAATCCTTACGCATTACATTTCTCCCTCTGTCACAGAGGAAGCCTTTTTATGCTGCTACATCTTATTCTCATTTAGAAGTGTGATATTTAGAAAACCTCATTTTAGAAGGTCAGTGTGGGGACCAGAATAGCACAGACAGATGTATTTTCCTCATATTTTCTGGACACAGAAATACTTTCAAGGACAGACCTTGTTCAGATGCAAGGACTTTCACTCAGTAAATGAAAATGGACTTCCTCATCCAAGCCATCGACCACTTTTCCTTTTCCCACCATCTTCACCTGCCACCCACCCCTGGCATAGATGTACCATGTACCTACATATCTTCTTACATGGTTGTTGTTGTTGTTCTGGTTTTGGTTATTTGGGGTTTTGTTTTGGTTTTGGTGTTGGGGGTGGGGGGGCAGGATGTGAAGGAATGAAAGGGAATGGGTTAGGGTTGCTTGGGGCTTTTTCCCCCTCCTTCAAATGCTGACTATATTCCAATTTGGTTGTTACAACAATTTGTTTTAAGCTGAACCACATTCAATGTCATGGATAGTGTAATGAGTATCTTTCAGAGACCACACTATGGAACAAAGTGGACAGCAAGGACTCCACCAAGACAGAAACTTCTAGGAGTCCCTGCAGCAACCTCCCAAGGGATGTTGGATATGAGATGTAGCTTTGGAGGAAAACCTGAAAACCCTTGAAAGAACAAAGGTACTCTAGAAAGCTGAGTAGGTGCTACACACTGCCTGCTGCTACACTACCTACAGTGCTCTCACAAGGAGAGGCAGCAGAATCTCAGACAGTGTGAGCAAGGAGTCTGTGGAAAATATTTATCACTGAAAGGGTTACTAATGTGCACTGAATACAAGAACAGATATAACACAAAGGATTGTGATGTTTTGATATAGACTTTAACTTTTGAATAAAAAATGCTATGCAACAAGAAATGCTTACATTATTTAGCAAAATTGTTCTTTGGTAATTGAACAGCGACTCACCTCACAGCAAGAGCAGTTTCATCTGTGAAGTTTCACAAAGATCAACACACAAAAGATGCAATCAGGAAACACAATGCACTGTAAGCTGAAGCCTAAGTATGAAGGAGAAACAAGGTATTATTTCTGATGTTATAGAAAATATATTCCCTGTTAACAGCCTAAAAGCTCTTTCAAATGAAAGGTTAGGTTATTCAGTCACATGCAAGAACAAATAACCCACCAGCACACATTTTCTGAGTTAACTGTGAAGCAGGCAAAGTAAAATTGCTTTGAATACTAAGATGGACTAGCACACTACCTATCTGCTAAAATAAATAGATTAATTGATACAGTCCTTTGCCTCCAGGAACCAGTATTGGCATCAGGCAAGACATGATGTTGAGCACATTTGCCCTCATGCAACTGGTTGTACCTGGAACAGTGGTGGCAAACCTGAGGACAGATAACTAGACAGAAATTGGTTAATTGCATAAATGGAATTGCTGCTCAGCCTCCACTCTTTGGATCAAAGTCTGGAAAGAGCCATGTTAATGTTGTGATAAGTAGAGAGCAGCCAGTGTTGATACACCTTGCATACATAAGTAAACTGGAGCATAGTAGTAAGGAAAATTCACGTACAATGACAAAGTGGCTTGTGCCTGTCAGACTGATGTCTGAAGACTTCTGATAGACTTACCAATTATTTGGAGTGTGGGAATGTATGAACACATTGTTCCTAAATTGCAGTGACTGTTTTCAGTGAGGTCCAGCATCTGTTTTCCATGTCAAAAGATTCAGCAAGTTTCTGCCATAGAAAGTATGAAGCATTAATTTAGAGATGATCCCTTGAGGTAAATCCACTGTGCACGGTCAGGAAGTTGTGTCTGATGCCAGCAGGAATTGGGACCTTTGATGGATGACTGGATCAGCAGTACCCAAGGCTATCTCATAGCATGAGAAATGCAACCGATTGCTCCTGTCTGAGTCATGGCTCTTAGGAGTTTTGTGGACTAAAGAGCTGTAAAGAGTAGGTGTAACCATATAAACAACCGTGATTCTAATAAAAGTGATTATTATAAACCTTCACTGTTTTATTAGATTAGCATTTCTTTGGAGAGAAGTGAAGGAAAGGGTTTTTTTAAGAGAAACAATGAACTGGAAAGAAAGGGATGAGTTCGGTCAGCACATTTAGGGTAAGAGAAGGACATAAGCAAGATTTATACGTTGGTAGTAAATGTTCTGTGGAAAGGATTAAACCACACAGACTGAGTTAAAGGTGGATTCTTGACACTGAAGACAGCACTTGGATGTGTGTGTTTAAGGAAAAGGATTTCATCCACAGAGATAAAATCTGATGCAGTGGATGAAAGAAAGATAGTGAAAGGATTTGAAGAGGGGCTTGATATTTTTAGGACAGCTGAAAAGGTATTTAGTTTGGTTTAGGCAAATAGGTTTAAACAAGGACAATTTCAAATAAATCCTTCTTTGAAATAAAAAACCCAAAAAAACTATTTTTTTTTCTTCAGAATAGTCTCATCCTTCTTTGGTTGGAGCAAAAGGTATTGAATGAATTTTGGTGATGAGCAGCTCTCCTGGTACTTTTTCTGATATATTCCAGACTAAAGAAAGCCTTTGAAGATTAATCATCCCAGTTGTGTTCTATATTTTAATTTTAATACATTCAAGGAAATTCCAATAAGATAGGAAGCTGGCTGGTGGTAGCTAACTACAGCATAAATTTATTCAACAATATTAATTAACAACAGTGTTAATACCATAATACTTTTTTAAAAATCATTATGTATAACAAAATTTCAATGTAAATTGCTACATTTGCCCTACTAAATTATACATAAAAGTTGAATGTTAAAAACTTTAATGACATTTTTACATTTATTTTTCTGTCTACTGAAGGATTGGCTTAAGTATATTTTTCAATTTATTTTCCTGAGGACAAGAGTCCTAATTAAATGCTAGAACTGCAGACAGTTCCACACATGCCTGCGATGAATTAGGCTCACTCTGAATCACCAGTTTTCCTTTTATTTCCTCCATGCAGCTTTTCCAGTTAATGTTCCCCCATTTAGCCAGTTGTAGGCAAGTCTAGAATTTATGTTTTGCTCTTTTAATTTTTTTTATGATACTGTAATTGATAAATATAAGTCAAAATGTCCATCTTTGGCTTTGTTGTAAGCCTAAAAATTTGACCTTAATTTGATATTAAACCTCCTATATGAAAACATGGCCACAGAGAGAAGTTGGAGGAAAAGCAACAGCCAGAATATTCATTAACAACTAAACTCAAATATATCAAATTTTTCAAGATTTCAAATGGCACAAAACCTTTGGAGTGGATACCACATCTGCAGGGCTGCTTCTGTGTTGATTAGAAAGATGGCCTTATACATAAAAAGAATGACTGGCACTAAACCTGGATGTTTGTAATAATTATAGTAAAGCAGATGTTTTAATTTTTAATGTTGTACTGAAGGATTAATGAGTTTCTTGCCATTCAGTTGCGGGACTTAGTCCTTTGAATAAATTGCTTTTTGTTCTTTCTGGTGGTGCTTGATTTCCAGCAGTGGCATTTAGCTTTGTGTTTAAACCTCTCCTTTTCCCATCTGTTACTTTCTGTAATGTTAGTTTCATTTTCAATTTGGCATTTTTAGTCTAGGCTAAGGCTGCTCTGAGTTTCAAATGAGTTAACGAAAGCAAACACAAAGCAGTTCTCCAGAACCTGAGTTAAATATCTGGATAAATGTTTATATCTTTGATTAAATGTTGTTTCCGCAATATATGATTTGTTTCTGCTTAGTTATTACTCAGAAAAGTTGTTTTATGCTAACCTTGGACCCTATGAATGGAATGAATTATTTAAACTGAAAACACTCAAATTATATGCATCTTGAAGGAGATTCCATGTTGACCCTTAGTTCTCCTCGTAGCACAGACTTGATTAGATTCCAAATTAGTATAATTTCATGCTGATGAATAAAAAAAAGAAAATTGTTCTTTCTGGCTGATTAATTTCTTTTTATATAACATTTTCCATTTCACTGTTTTCGTACTTCCCCATGGAAGGTGAAGAAATTTATTTGGCAGCGTTATAACTCTTGCTTCTCTGAAAAGAAAGTGCATTCTTGAGGAATGTAACAGTATAGCTGTCTTGAAATACAGGGGAATCTGGGACTCAGCTTTAATTAATGGTGGCAATTCAGTTTTAATTTTAATTATTAACAGACAAGTGAAAGCCGTGATTTTTCTTTCTGCAAAACCAATGATTTACCGAAGTTAAAGCATCCCATTAGCATCTGCTCCTGAGATTTTTTACTGGATGTGGGAAGAACTTAACTTCTGCATGTGTTGTGTGGCTTACCCAATATATGAATAATGAAGTACAAAAGAATGAGATTCTGCTGCATGCAAAAGCAATGCAGTGTCTTGTGAAGTAGAAAATAAAGTGTACTTCTGTGCTCCTGGAAGGACTCTGGGCAGTTATTTTTCACTCCAGCTGTTTTGTTTTAGGTTCCTTAGGCAAGGCACTGGGACAAGCATACATAAGAACTTATCAAATGTGGTGTCAAAGTAGTAAAACACTGAAATGGAGGATTCTTTAAGAGAGGGTGTATTTTTGTGAGTAGATATCAGCACAAGAATTGATTTCTAGCCTACATTACAACTTTGCAGTCTCACTGGCACACACAGTTTCTACCTTGCAACCAGAGCCACCATGTCTTTCCAGTCCGGGTGGCATGGGGTAACCACCCCTAAGAAGTTTCAGCCTTCACTCACCACTCTCTCCCAAGTGTAAGTCTGGCAGTCTTAAGACCTGTCATGTGAAACAAAGCAAAAATGTAGAGACAGATGACAAGTGACTACGTACAATTTAATTTTAAATCTAAACAAGGTGTACTACGTTTTCAGATAAAAAGCAATAAAGGCCAGGAATAAAAAGTTAATAATAGCGTTATTTTGGGCTTGACCAGACAAGAAAAAAACTGTAGGTGGGTTATAGTGGATACCAACTATTTGAATATCTTGTATTTTGTAAGTTCAAACAGTAATCCTAATTAAGTATACATTTTCTCACCTAAACGCCTAATAGTTTTGCTGTCTCTATGACTAGAGGACTATCCCTTCCTCTTGGCAACAAAAATTTATGCATCATTTATGCAAGAAAGGAGAATAATTAATTGCATGATTATATAGCTTTTATCACTAAATAACTTGTACCAGATATGCTGAAAACTCATTAATAGAGTGGAACAAAGTTTTTCTTTGAATTTTTTTTTAGTCAGCCTGGAAAGTGCATAATTGATGGAGATAAACAAAGATGTTACAGATGAAATCCGAAGCACCTTGAAATGAACGGGCTCTCAAAGACACTCTTGCAACCGTCAGAGACACAGCGAAGGTGAAGACAACAAAAATAGTTTTTCTCTTCTGTTTCCTTGCAAGTTCAGTGTTGAGTGCAGCTCAGCTGAATTTAGGAAATTGACCTAGGAAGTGTGTTAAATTTTAAAATAATTATTTGTACAGTGGTATGCAGAAATCCACAAGCATTTAGAAATTAAAATAAGACTGCGTCAGACTGAAATATGTGGGAAGTTTCTTTATGATACTATTAAAACTTTAAGCAAAGCAGCACTGATTTTCTGCAGTAGTTTGTGTCTCTGGTGCAGTCCCTTTTTCCTGTGGTGCTGTAATTCTGTATGAGAATAAGAAACGATTGATGAAAACAACAATTTCAAATCTAGGTTATGCTTTTACTATTTTGCTTGGGAAGTTGTAAATACTCAAGATTAGTATGTGACTCAAGTGCTAATCTACAGCATCTATAGGTGGGAAACTGTTATGTTTGATTTGAAAATTTAGTACTACTTTTGAGATTTTCACATCGTGTGTTTTCCTCTGCTGAGTCACAGTGAGCTAAATTCATTATTCATTTATCAACCAGATAGGCTTGAAGATATTTTCCTTGCAAGGATGATGAAAAAAAAGGAAACTATGCTTTCTACAATTAGAGTTACCAGTTGTATTTGCTTATGAAAATTGGAGTTTAATGTTCGTCAGAAAATCTCAAGTGGTTGAAAACAAAGTGTGAAGCAGTCCCATTTAATTTTTATAAAGTGGACACATTCCCATTAAATCAGTCTTAATCTGTTCTTTCTCTTGTACATGAATAAAATAACTGAACAAAACTTATTCTCATTTGCTCCCAACCTGTAGCAATTCCTTTAATTGGAAGCACTTTTTCACTTAGTCCAACTCTATGGAAAAATAACATTTATAATTAAAAATGTTACTATAGGGTGAAACATACAGTGGTTGGGTTGATGTTAGAAGAAGAAAGGGAAGTTTCATTCTATTTTCTTGAAGGCTAAAAACCCCAGACTTTATCTCAGACTTTGCTGTTACAATTCAGAAAACTCTGCAGAGCAAAAATTCGTGGCTGTAATTTAGTTTCAGGCTTCTGATCTATAAAAACGAATTCAAATAATTTCCTCTGAAATACAGTTGTTCAGAACATGCCAAATATTGAGTTATGTTTATCACTGTCGTGCTCTGTATCTAGGTTACTGTTCCCATGAAGCAGGCAAGACATAATTAAATTCCCACAACACAGAAATATTTGGTACTCTGACAAGTCTCCCTTAGAATGTTGTTGTGTGGGTTAAATACTGATGGGTTTACCTGCTTTTGTCCCTCATCAACATCTCTTATCAGGCTCCTGAGAAATATATAACTTGTCTGAAAGGAGAAGGAGGTCTGCTAATTACTAGGTACTGGGAAGGAATGAATTATTTCAATATTAGGTGTATTTTTAACGTTTTTCCAAATAGAATAATTTATAGTAAAGGAGAGCAGGTTACCACTAGAGGCCTGACTGTGCTAGGCACAGAACAAAAGCTAAAGAAAATTTGGCTTATGAAAACGACTTCTGCTTGAAATCTACAACAGCTGACAGTGCATGATGTGCTTGAGGGAGAGAGAGGATGGGAAAAAAAGGGGAAAATTATATAAGTAAAAATGTTATCAGATCAGCCATCCTGACAGCCACCGGCACACTTGTAGCATAACTGTGGCTAATTGCTTTGTTAGCTTCTAGACAAGGAAAAAAATTAAATAGGGAGTTAGAGGGGAAGAATGGCATAGCTGTGTCTGTGGCCTTCCTAAAGTGAGAAGCAGCATGGGGAAAGGCATGAAAATGCTTTTATTGAAGTGTAACAGGAGATGTTGGAGAGGGGATCGTGCTGGGGCTGCTCAGAGGTAGCAGCCAGCAGCCCAGCACCAAATAAGGAATGAGAGGTTAGATGAGAACAAGATCAGAAAGGTTTTGTGAAGGTAAAAGAGATTATATTTGAAGTAATACAGGGAGATATTTGGACACAGGGTTAAAGGGCTGGAAAGAGACACCAGGAAACTGAAGGTAAGGTCTTGTCCTTTCCTCTCCTGGTGAGCTGTACTGTGTTGGAATGAGAGGGTGACAGAGTCACAGGACTCTTGGAAACCAGAAAAAGCAGTGTGCTTAGCAGTTCCATTCTGCTGTCTGCACCTTACGTGGCAGGGTATGCCACATCTGGAGAATCCCTTGTAGAAAACCCCCAAACAGACCAGTGAGGCAAGACACCTCCAGCTTAAGGTGCAAGGAGCCATGCATGAGCTTCACTACAGACAGAGCGCTCCTTCAGGAGCCACTTTGGCTCCATTAACAGGGGCCTGTGCTTCCTGCTGCAAGGTACCCTGACTGTGTGCAGCTGTACACCTGTACAGCCAAATGGCTGCACTCCAGGAGCTCTGCACACTGATCTTGGAAGGATGTTGCTTTCGTCCGTGTAGACAGGCTGACAGAAACCAGTCGAGGTCTGTGTTGAGTGCAGGAGCTAAGGACCGAGACACAGCTTACCCTCACTGGTACTTACAGGCCAGGCACGGTGCCAAGGTCCTCACAGACACAACTCCATGTTAAGACCTCAAAATTTGTGGTTTTTACCTGCATAGTGATGGCGTTCTGTGAGCAAGATGGTGACTGTCCTATTAACTCCCCGTTAGGCCTAGCACCAGGTGCTCTCTTTGCCCTTAGCTGTGTGGCAGCACTTTACAAAACTCCACGTCTCCCAAAAGCACATGCTTTCTGCCCATTTCCAGCCCTGTACTTTGTAAGTGGTTTCTGGAAGAAAACACTTTCCAATATTGCACAAATGGCTGCCTGTCAGCCATTTATCCTCATTTTACACTGCCACTCTCCCCAGCAGCTCTGCCTGCTACGTGCGGTCAGAGGGTCAGTGGGGATGGCGAGCTTGGCAAGGCTGGAAATGAGCTTTGGAAAAACAGACACTTGCTAATCTTTTCTTCCTTTTCATTAGAATAATAGGCTTTTTTTTTCAAGGTGCACACTAGTAAATGTTTTTTCTTTTTTTTATTATTGTGTTTCTAGGCTATGGGATGAATTTCCTGACCTACTAAATCAGCCATTTTTTTCAAAAGAACCAGATTTCCTTCCTTTCAGCAAGGTAATAGATGACCAAGTGGAAGATAATTGAACTTCCTTGATGAAGACACAACTCAAATTTTAAAACAAATTATTAAAGATTATTATTATTGAATAAAAATATTGTACAAATGTGAAAGATCCAATAAAATATGCTCAAACTATTATACAAATATGCATTCTAGTTTCATCAATTACAAAAATCTGGAAATCTTAAAAATGAAATCTTACAAATGAGCACAGCATGTTTACATGACTTTCTCACAAAACCATTTAATATATGGCTTATTACACTACTAATCCTTGTGTGCGCTTATTCTCCCTATTTAATAAATATAGCATTAGCTGCTCTTCTTCAGAGGCAATTATCTTTAATAAGCAGGTCAATTATCTTTCTTTCATAAGCAGGACAATTATCTGTGCTATTATTAATTTGATCAGAAAGACAAAATTTACATGCTAATATAATTCTTTTGATCTTCAATTATTTGTAATTTTGTAGTTAAAAAATTTAAACAGTGAAGTCCTCAAGGCAACTGATAAGTGTTCAGTACAAAATATTGATAATTTTCCTTGGAGCTTGAGTGGGTGTAATAGCACCAGGAAACGTTTTATAAGCTCTCCCATGACTATTCATGTCTTGATCCCAAATGGATAGGCTGCTCATCCTCTTTCTAATAATGACATAAAAATTATTTTTACTATTATGATTACTATTATTACTACTATTATTATGGCTATAGAAGAAGAATCAGATGGACATGATAAAGAAAATGTATATTTAAACAACAATACAGTACACAATATGGTCTTATATGCCCAGAGCTGCTACAGCCTAATAATACGTAAAACCTTATAACACAGACCTTTAATGATTTAATATTTCTGCCTTGGCTAGAAAGTACTTAGGAATTCTCCTTCTCTCTTTAGTGGATTAAGAAGACACCTTAAAGCTTTAGCATCTGTCCTCAATTTTCAGAGCAGTGCTAGACTGCCATTGCTCTTCAAAAGCACCCTCCATGATTACCTACAGCAGAAGCCTTGGTCATTAAAGACCATTAAAGACACTTACTGATGTAACTGGAAAGAAGGCAGACCCATTAAGCTGTTAACTTAACTTCTCCTTACCATCAAGTCTCAGCAATTGTGACCTTACAGCTTCACATTGTGGCCAGTTGCACTGAGTTTGGTGAGACCCATGGAAATTCACTTATCCTTGGTGGTCTGGTCATTGCCTTTATTTCAGCTACAGACAGATTTAATCACAAGCTACGTGTTTTTGCACACGTGGCCATGTGCCTTTGGGTGTCTGGGCCTGGCTGTAGGCTGTAGCTTGAAACACCCACCCACTGGCACAAGCAGCCATAGGCAGCAGAGCTGGCACAGAGCAGAGCTGGCGCAGATGGAGGCCTGGCAGCCAAGGCTTATAGAAGACAGGCTGCCAGCTTCCTCCTGCAATTTGACTGCCCCAATGAGTCCAGAAAGCTTGTCCTGAGCTGGATCTCTTCTGGAAATTCAAATTCTATTCTCTTGAATTTCCTAAAGCTATCAAGGATTTCACTGTCTCAGACTCTGCACAGCTCAGCCCTGAAAATGCGACAATTGAACACATTTTTCAAACTTCAGTGTGCCAAATTTTTGATAATGCTCGAACTGAATTAGAAGGCTTTATGCCTTTTGGTAAAGCCCACAAGAAAGTGTGATGCTAGTGCTGGGGAAAAGTTTTAGTAGAAGAGACCATTCATAAGGAATTTTTACAGAATATAAATTCAGTATTTTTACAGCTATGGTATATTTATGGAACACTATGATGGCAGTTCTGCAGTCAGGGGTCTTATTAGAATTATTTACTTTATTCCCAGTGCTGCTGTCACTGCTCAAATAAACAACTCTGTCATCTTCTGACTTTAGTCCTTGGATTACTTATTTATCATTTCTGCAGGCATAAAAACCCCCACACTTCTGAAATATGATTCATTAATTTATTGCTCAGGAATTGTTTCTATCAGTTGCTGAAGTTCTTCCATGTAGTTATCTGCAAATGCAGAGAAGTGTCATCTTATATTTTTCCATAATTATATCTCACCTTTAACTGTTAGTGACTTAGAAGGGGTGGAAAAAATTATGTGGATGAGGTATAGTGTGCAGAAATTTCCTTAGCTGCAACAGAGCACTGTGATTGTCTCTTATCATTCTAATGACTAAACATTTGCAGAAACAGAACTTCACGAATCTTCTTATAAAATTTCTTATAAATCTTCTTCTTATAAAATTTCTCTAACAAGAAATTGCTATTAGGTTTCTTATTTAATTTCTTTGAAGTTTGTTTTCAGCCTTTTATTCATATAAGCACTAGAAGTGAATGAAAAAAATAGATGTAGATTCTAGGAACTGATCTACACACTTTTTGCTGAGATGACCCTAGGATTACACTAAAGAAATAAAGCTAAAGAAGTGAAAATCAACAGAAAATTTTGCAAGTTGGTTATCATTTCCATCAGAGAGCCAATGGGGAATTTATTTGGGCCCAGATCAGTAAACAGCACATAGCTTGTAAGCAGTGTGCTTGCAATTGAGAGCGGAGCCCCTCCTTCATCGCCCTGCTCAGCTCCCTTGCTGAAGCAGTGGGGCTGTCAGAATGCTTCGACTCAAGTGCCTCGGTGTGATTTGCACATCTTGGCAGTATCTACAAGGCACCTTCTGGCAGCAGGATGAGCAGACCTCTCCAAGAGAGAAAACTGCTGACACAAGAGAGATGAGCTGACGACTTGTACATGATCCTTTTCTGAGCCTTCAGCATATTTATTTTTTGTTTCCTTTTAGTAAGAACTTCATTCAAACTGAAACCCGTTTATTCATTTCTAACTCCCTGCCTTTTTCCCTCTGCCTTCATACATTCCTCGTGTGTCAGCTTCCTTCCTTGTGGATCAGCTTTGAAATGCCAAAGTTTGTGACTTGGTTCTTGCTATGCAAGATTATCAGTGTTGAAATTTGGGCTTTCAAAAAGGCCTTAACATATATTCTAGTCCTGTAAAAGCAAAGCTTCAAGCAGAAGTGTATGTCAGAAATACTGCCATTCAAACATTTATAAAAACATGCAAGAGTTTCTACTGTTTTCTCTGGTTTTGCATACAAAATTCCATGTGCAAATTTCTAGGTCTAAGAAGAGGTCATTTTAGGTTTATCATTATTTTAAGTTTTGCTGTGAAAGGGCAGTTTCATTCGCTGCGGTAATGAAATGGCACTTTTCTAGAGAAAAGGTCTGAAACTTACTCTGACTCTCGCACCAACTATGGGTCATTGATGTCACGTTGTAGTGAGCAAGGTGAACACCACAAGGTAATGGATAGCTGAGGGTATAATCTATGGAGCACGTGAAAGAATCCTACTCTATTCAACACACACTGGGCTTTTAGTGAAAAAGAGTACTCCTTGCTGAATGTCCAAATTTAAGAAACATGAGTTAGTTGTACAAAGCTGAGGCAAGATCTTTGAGGGATGAGGGTCGGTGTCTTAGAGGGTGTATTTTTGTCAGGAGTGACTGAATGGAAGGGAAAAGAGAGGAATGGGCATGAAAACAATCTTTCAGGATATGAGGGGCTGAAGTAAATAGGAAGAGAATAACTGGGTTTTAATAACAGATTTTAGTCCTGTCTCTGCCAAGGATAGGACAAGACATGTTGGTCTTTAATTGCAACGGAGAAGACTTGGCTTACACATTAAGCCTTTGTGCCAGATGGAGAGCAAAGCCCTGGAGTATATAGCCTGGGAAGGTGGAGGAATCCCCAGCGTGAGAAGTACTCGGCAGACAAATGTGCAACAAATGCGCCAAGGATAGTAGATCGTTCCTTCGAGGCAGTGGGTGGACCTTCTAGATTTGTGAGTCTGTAACCATCTTTCCAATTGTATGAGATGGCAGAAATGCAGAGTTAAAACTAGTGGCAGCCTAAAGCAACAACTGTATTTTTATGAATTGTACAATAGTGAGGACTTTCACAAAGCACATATCAGACTGTATAATTCTTACTTTCATACCAAGCTCGTAACAAAGGGACAGGAATATGAGACCCATTCCTTTGTTTTGATCTGCTGTGTGTTCCTCATACTCCACTTCCTATTCCTTTCTGCGTGTATGTATATAATTAGCAGCACGGAAAGAGGTACTTTCGGGGGTTTTTTTTCTGTAGCTAAAAAAATATAATACAGATGAAATAATCAGATATTTTGGCTGCTGTTATATCTACAGAGTAGGATTTCTGCTGAGCAACAAGCCATGACTGATGTGGGAGAAACTCAGTGACAAAGAGCTTTCCATGAGAAGAAAGCCATTGGTGGAGGAAGGAAGTGTTCTTAATGACTGAATATTTAATTCAGATTTAGATAAACCAAGGATGATTGCTTCAATTAAAGGACTGAACTAATTGCCACTGAACAGAGAAGGAGTCAAGAAAGAGTGTAGCTGCCTGTGTTTTCACACAATATCAACTGCACTGTGTTTGGAGAAGTGGGAAAAAAAAGTAACATAAAATACTTGTGTTATATACAGTTAATGGCAAGCAAATCTACTTGTTTGAATGGAGACTGCTGTACCTAAAGTAGATATGCACCACACCCTCCACATTCTCATTTTCCTGTGTTACATGGTTTGCTTTCTCTCCTCTCTAAAGTGTAACACTGGGGCCTTTCTCTTCTAGCTGAATACCTTTATTTCCTTTTTTTCTGCCTGCTTTGGATGTGCCAGTTTAACCACCAAACTGTACACAGTTTCCAGCAAAGTCATTACATGCATGACTGAAGAGACATAATGTAGTGGTGTGAAAGGACACTCCAGTTGTATTATGAATTTGCCCATGCATTTCTTCACACCTTTTTAGAAAAAAAATTCTCACGTCTCCTAATAAAGCATGTATGCCAAAAAATGAAGAAATGAAACATATGCTGTAATGATGGTGACTGCACTAAAATATGTGTTAGAGAATCTGTCATCCACCTTCAAAACTATCTTTGTCGTGTTACTTATTGCTTGCTTGAACGTAGGCACTAGGGCAAGCAATAAAGGCATCCTCTTGATTTCCTTCTCTAATACTGGGCACACCTCCTTTAATTGTTATGGATAAAAACTGCTGAGCACCTTATGCAAGGAGAGAAACAAAGTTTCTCCAGAACTTTAGGGTTAGATCAGAAGTGTGTTTTTGAAGCAAATCTCCAAACATCCCTTTTTACTGCTTTGAATTGCAGAAATTTGGTCTTGATTTTCAAGAGACGTAGTCAAAGGCCATTCCTAGGTTTAACCATGCTTGTGTTCATGGGTTCTCCATGTCAGCTTCAACTCTGCTATTAAGATGAAAGTAGCTGTCATCTTCGAAATCTGTATATTATACTTGTCTCAGAAGTGGTATTTGTATTTTGGTGGACACAAATTAATGTGTAATTTGTTTTGTGGTAAAAGGATATTTAAGTCAAAAACATAACTGTGACATCTGCTTTCAACTAGCTCTTTATGGAGGAAGGACAAAGGATGCTTCTTTTCATTAGATCATCTTCGCTGAATCCCAAACACAGCTGCAGATAGTTGAAGTGTAATGTCTCTGTTTTCTGGTGTCTTACAGTTACTACTTCTGAAAATACTGATCTTTGGCAAGTATCAGGAGAACGTACCCTGCTCAGTTCTTATTTCAAGTATCCATGGATTGACACATCAACGCCAAGCATTTTTACACTTGTTGCTGCTGCATGTCTCAATGTCCCACTTCCTACTGTGGACAACCTCTCTAGTTAGCAAACACCAATTAATAAGTTGACTGGAGGGGTGATACCAAAATAAAACCCAAGTGAGATAATCAGCTGGAGGGAAAGTTTTGCTGGGTCTGCCTGTGAAGATGTAGGAGGCCCACAGCTGGCCCATTAGCCCACTCTGAGTACACTGGGCTGTGCCACTATGGCCAGTTCTTGAGATTTTGTTGGCAGCCTCACAACTCATCTACATTTATGACAAATTCTCCAGTCATGGAATTAATGAGTCTCAGATTTCATTATAAGGAAGGAAAATGTTCTAGTCCTCGAGGCTGTAGGGAAAGATGGCTAAAGCCATGTAAAACATGCATCTGGAAACTCAAATCCAGGAGCACACAGTATCTCTTTTCTTAATTTCAGCAAAAGTTAACTGAATGTTTAAGAAATTACATGTTCTGGGGATTTTTCTTTAGCAGCTGGGAAATCAAAGTTTTCTCAGTTACATTAATAACAACTTTCATGAAAAGGTCACGCTGTGCCTCTTAAATAGTGAAACAGTTTTTGTTATGACACTGGGTTTGTATTTTTGTATTTTTTAAGGTATGCAATAACTGTAGGCATAGATATAAAGAGCGCGTTTATACAGATGTATAAAATTATGTATGTGGTTAATAGAGAGTATATGTGCATAATTGAATGAAGAAAGCCAAGATGGCATTTCGCTCTCTTCTTCCTTCAGATAAGAAGGGCAGAGTTGTTTGTCTTACACTATAATGCTGAAATGAATTAGTAGAATTACAATGTCTAGTTGTTTCAAGTTCACTCATTTGCATAACATTTAAAAGAAATTTGCCATTAAGCTGCAGAGAAGTTATCTTCATTAACATGTAACCAAAAATGCAGGTTGTTATTTTTATGGAAAGTAAAAATAGCATGCCCCTTCTGTGATACCTGTTCTTCCTTTCATACTCACACACTATACTTTTCTTTAAACCACTGCATGTCTTGGTACCCTTTCATAAAATTTTCAAAGAATCATCTATTTTTCACATTCTATTTTGGCTCACTGACTCCATCAAAGGTTTAACGACCATAAAGAAGTGATAGACAGCTGAATACACGATGCCTTTCTCACATAGCAGGGTGGGGATTATGCCACACAGGTGACTTGATGACAGAGTGTACCAAGAAGTGGGTTGCACATCATGTCTATTTTTCAAGAGAAAAGTGAGCTCTTTACAACAGTCTACCTGGCTTAGGGTAGAAGATTTTTTAGTATGGTTTGACTGACAGGAGGAGAGAAGAAAGAAAGCTACTGTGTTAAAGAACTTGACTTAATTGCAAAAATACCAAGTTGGATTATGTAGGAGGCACCTGAGGTAGCAGGTACAATGGAAACAATTTAAATGAACATTTCCCCCAAAGCAATGTATTTCTATTTTGTTCAAGACAAATTAGTTTGGCATGGTGCTTGGTGTATTCTGGTTTTTTTTTGTGGTTAAAATCATGCAGATTAGAGAATGGATATAAAAAATTTGCTCTCTGAAGATTTTTTTGGTAGCAATTCTGTGTTTATTGAAGCTGATGTTGTACTTCATTTACTCAAAACGTCTTTCAGAAACTTCAGGGTTCATGAAAACCCTAAGGGTTTGTAATTTATGAACAACATCTTTAGGGTCTAGGTGTACCTTAGCTTTCAGAAATGGATGAATGTGAAAAATAGCACCATATCTATTGTGTTGGCTGAAAAAAGTGAATTACTAACTCAAGCTCAAAAAGCAGTAACAAACCCAGGAATCAAATGGCAGGTGACCTCGGTTTTAAAAAGCAAATACATTGAAAAACATATACATAAAAAGACACAAAAGACTGAAATTTCTAAGGGATGGCACTAATGCTATGGTTTTAAATAAAAAATTAAACCCTCTGTTCACTAAATCAGTGCCATCTAAAATTTTGACCTTGGAGAGCTTGTGCCATGGTCTTGTAGTGCAAAGCCAATTATGTGCCTGAATACCAGGGCCCAGAACTCTCTGCATCTGGAGCAAGGAGTAGGTGCAGCTTCTTGCCTCTCAGGTCCTTGCCTAACCATTGAACCACTGGGTATTCATAGGTGGGCTTCACTTTCTTTCGCCAAAGATGTGCCAATTCTTTTAAGTTTATAAATCTTTGTTTGTCAGGAGAGCATCAAAATGACATTTTGGTCCAATGGTTAACATATGAAGGTTTGGGTCTAAATTCCTATTTTGGAAATACTTAAATATTTTGTACAAAGCAGAGCAGCTCCAGTAGTGTTTTCTTAGTAGATGTAGAAAAGATTCACAGAGCTAGTTTATTAAGAAGCCAGTTCTTCCCCCAAAGCAGTGTTGAGTGAAATTAAAGCAAGAGGAACTGAAGGTGCAATGGGAATTAACAACTGATTGCTACATCAGTCTAAAAAATCCCTTTGGTGTGCTTGTAATGCTCAGATTTTTCCTTAACATTTAAAACATGAAAAGAAGTAAAAAAACATCATTGAAAATAGCAGCTGTTTCTTTCAACACTATGACTTAAATTGCCTCTTCTGTTACTGTATTACATGCAAGACTCTTGCTCAACTAAATATAAGAATCACAGCCTCAACACTGACATGCAGTTAAGAAAAAAATGACATGGTTATTCCATGTTTCTCAAATCCTTCAGCTCTTTCTGAAGAGTTCCTGTGTTAAAAGCAGTTATCTTTTTGAATGAAAGGGAGGTTTTACATTTTTTGCTATATTGAAGGAATATATTAGGTTTGTTCCAACCCTTAGCTTTCTCCACCACTTCACCCAATAACATTCACATTGGATGTATCTTACACGCTGAGTTTATGCTCTGAGGCACAGCCTGTCTGTGAATTTTCTCACTGGCTGATAGCTATTGGAAGTTAATCCTACTCCAGCAATCCCTCTGTGAAAGAATGATTAAACAGGAATAGAAGTTGAGGGTGGTGGAGTCTTATTTTATTGCATGTACCAATATATGCTCAATTTTGAACAAATGCCAGACTTCCTTTCTTGCTAAAAAATTAAATTCTTGCCTATTAAAAGGGTGAGTAAACCACTGAAGTACATTTCCATAATAATCAGAAGAAACTAAACATTATATTTGAACAAGTAGGAGCTATTATTCCATCAGAAAAAGGTACAAATATCCAGGTGCAGAGCTTTCTTTAGGGAAGCAGTGTTCCATTGTGTCCCTGGGGGATGCCATGGGATACAGAAAGCACGAAATGTGTAATCCAGAGACATCCACAATCCACATCCACAATCACCTTTACCAGGTGCAGGAGATTTAAAATTAACCAGTGTAACAGATGGACTCTTTAGTGATGGAAAATAAAATAACATGCATTAATACATTTCTACGGCCATTCTGGAAAAATCAGCCAAAATTTTAGCCAAACTAATGTATCAGATGCACAAACTAGGCAATCTAGGAATCTAGGAAGCGCCTTTATTTTAACTGTGCACAGGAAGCACCCCTCCAGTGTGTCTCCATAAAATCAATTAAGCATAATATTCTGTTAAATTCCCCAGTAAAATATTAATGTTGCACTGCAGGCTACTGAGATCATGTAGTGGATGTGCCCCACTGCCAGGCTGTCATCCTTCTGAGATCCAGATGTCGAGTGTTTCTGCATGTTGGGATAGTTGAAAGGTCTTTCACCTGTCCTTGGCCTGAGCCCAAGACCCAGCTGCCCTGTACCTACCTCGGGGCCCATGTTCTCAGAGCTGTGTTCCCAGTCAGGAAAAGGCTGTATTTTTGGCTACATTTTGTACTAGGACTTGGTCTCTAAATAGTTTATAAGAAATAGCTAAATTATTGATAGGTGCTAGAAGTGTGCTACAGATATGATTAGAACTGTATGGTGACAGTTAAAAGGGCACAGCCAAAAGGGAAGCAGGACCAGATGATCTCTGGAGGTCCCTTCCAATTCCAACCATTCTGCCATTCTGCTTTGAAGAGGAGGTGTGTGGGGAACATACAGGGAGGTAAAAACCAAAATCAGATTTAAAATTACGTTTAAGACATCAGCTAGAAATTCACTTCCTGCCTTCAGGCCACAGGAATATGCATTATGTTGAAAATAGGTAAATGGTTTTGGTATTCTTAGGATTAATCTGGTTAGTTTGCACTGCACCATAAATTAATGCTTAATGATGTGTAAAGGAAGTATCATTAGGCTGATTACAATATAATCAAAATAAGAATTTGCCTCTTCTGTTAGGGTTTCTGAAAATTATTTACCTAATTAAATAATTAGAATCTTAAATTTATTGTAGGAATGTAAGGATTGCAATAAGTAATGTGATTAACCATACATTTGTTATGTTATACTGGCATGTAATTAATCATTCATTGACATACGTACTGTATTTTATATGCATAGTTGATTTACCATGATGATTTCCCTCCTGATTTTCTAATTTAATAATGAAATTGTATTTAGCAACACAGATCTTTTTTGAAATGGAACTACTGAAATTGGTTACTTGGCATTTAAAAAAATGTATGCTTGAATTGGTTTTTGCAAGATTCATCTCAGCAAAGCACTGAGATGCTTTCATTTCACTGAAGTTCATCGCAGAGTTTTGTGAAAGGACATCTTTTTTTTCCAGGTACCTATTTCACTGGGATCAATATATGATCAATATGATCAATAAATTGCAAAAGTGCTTGGCAGTTGCTAGATGGCAACTATATGATACAAACTGTTTTAGATCACACCAATCCAAAATCTTCACTTCCCAATTTTCACAGATATGTTTTGAAGGATGGATAGCAACACTGCTCATTTCGTTTTGTCCTTGTTCGAGCAAAGATTGTAAACACTTACTGCATTTACACATTAATCTAAGGGTGTCTGATTCAGTCCTTTTTAAATTTAATTCCCTTTGATAGAGATAATTGCCTTTCTCTTTACAACCTGGGTTTAATTTAGCAAGCTGGCTGCAGAACAACTGACAGTCTTAAAGGAAATGCATTGAGAATGTTTGAATATATAAAGGAATGTACTTGGATGTGTAAATATGGTTTTATGTGCACGATTGTAACTCAATTATATTTGTTTTCCAACCTTCCCTTTCTACATAATACCACTGAAAACTAAAGACTTCCAGAGGAACTGAATACCACAGAGCCTATTGACTTCTAGAGAATTCATGATGACTGAAATTCACTAGAAGTGCATTTATACCCTACTTGTGATAAAGGGCCACAATATTTTATAAAGCGTCTTGAGATGTGCACTTACAGCATGTCTAGGGTCAGGGGAGGTGTAAAGGCCACCTTACTCTTTTCCTTGGTCATTGTATTCCATCAAGTGTCCTGCCAGCCCTCTGTACAGGAAACACAATTCCTCAGCCTCATCTCCACCCGATGTGTGAGGGATGATAACACCGATGACCTGGCCCTGCCCATCAGCATTGTAATAGACTTTCTGCCAGCAGGAAGATAAATGACACAGCTTAGCACATTAGGCTGATCTCAGAAACTTCTGGTTTTTTTATCCTGTGTCAGGCTGGATTTTAGCTAAGGCAGTGTTACAAAATTACTTCATTCAGCTCCTTGGCTTAGAAGTCAGCCTAAAATCAATAGAGGGGAACGGCGACTTAATACGAACAACTATGAGCACGTTGTGCTGTTACCCCTCTCCTGATCCCAATGAGCAGCTCTCTGTGATCAGGAAGTCCTGTGTCAGGAAAAGTGCACACCACAGCTTAGCAGGGAGACACAAATGCCAGTTCCAAACCTCCAAACACTGTTGGAGGGTGTTCAAGGGTTCTGCGGGAAAGTGAAATATTTGCAGACTGGTTGATAGATGGATGCAATGCTTGAAGAATACAAATTTTAAGAAATTTTCAACGTAGAAGGGTTGCTTCTGTTCAGCTTGAAATGTTAGATAATGTGTCCAGAGTCCTACACACCTGCACCCTCACGTCTGTGCATGCTTTATATAGATATACAAAAATGTATGTAGCTATGCATACACCCATTTGTCACAGGAAAGGTATATGCATATTAATCCATAATTTAACAGTTTAATAACTTATTTCCAATTAAGTAGGTTATAGAAACGTGTTTTCTCCACAGAAAGATAAAACTTTATTTTGCTTTTCAAGGTATAACTTTGATCCCAGTCTTTAGCATAATTTAGCATTTTAATATTAATACTTAAAATTTTCTTACTGAAAAAATAGATATATTACAGTTATTGTCAACAAAATACCTAGCACTGGGAAATCTCAGCAAGAAACATAGATCAGATGAGATGAATATATGTCTGGAAAAAAAATCTTGCAAACAAAATTCATGCACTGTTGCTGCTTACTAAGTGGCAGGCAGTCATATAGCTAATGTGTGTCTGGTGATAACAGATCTGCAGAGTATCTTACAGACACAAGATTAATGATTTTGGTATTAGACAGGTTAAAATGCCTGAGGAATTCTGATTAACCAATCTAGAAGTGTGCCGCCATATGCTGGGCCAAGATAAAGCTGAGGAATAGATTTAGGATGTATCTTCACTCTATGGCTTTCTCAGAAATCAAAGATAAAACTTTACCTGACTGGGGCATAAAGAGCACACACTTGTCTGCCACATCAGTATGACAAATATCCATATGATTAACAGAACAGAAGTTATAATCTCTGCAAACTGTGAGATCCTTAAAGCAAAAGTTACAAACTTGGGGCTAAGTCCTTGCAAGGGTTGAATATTCTGTAAAATAAAAAAACCTGGCAGTTTCATGGAGGAGTTTTGGTTACCCAGGGCTTGTCAAAGAGACAATAAATGAATCTTGGTCCTGGATCCCAGAAGTGCAGTTCCTCTCTCACTCCATCAGAAGGCTTGTCAAAGGGGTGCTCACAGCAAAATGAAGGGACCCCAGCCAGAAAGGGGGAAGCTATGGAAGCACAGATTTCCTGTCTTCTGTCTAGTGTCAACAGGAACTGGAACTATAGGATAGAGGTGCTAAATTCTTTCATCGGCAGCAGATATGATGTGAAAATAATGGGGGCACAGTATGGAAATGGTCCTTGCCATAATGTGTGTCAAATTATTATTATTACTGCCATTACACATACCTGAATGAAGGAAGCAACTCTTTTTATCTGTAGAATAGCAAATAGCTTTTCCTCTGACATTTTGTATTTAGTTTGATTACAGGCATTGCAAGCCTCCTTTCATATATCCCTCACATTCAGCTTGCAAAGGCACCAGCCCTGTGATTGTTATTTTTCTTTCATCCTTCCCTGTCTGTCCTTCCCCAGCTTTATCCTCAAACAGAGACTAATGGGAAATATTTCTACAGTAGTTTTCAATGTTTCTTCCAGCATTTGATGGAACTGGAAAAGATCTCAGTGAGAGCCTTCTGCCCTGTCACCCTCAGCAATACTGAGCATAAAGGGAAGAAGTACATTGTGGCCCAGATTCAATACAACACCCTAACTGTACTCCTAACTTTTATTTAGGTGCCTGAATAATTTTAGGAAAAGAATTAAATCTTAAGTGCTCTTTTGAGATCTGGTATTCAGATGCTGAGAATTCAGCCATTTCAGTGTCACTCCAGAGACTCTAAATATTGGATGCATGGTGTCTCAGTCCTCTGTGTATACATACAGTTAATTTTGGCCTCTGTATTAACAGTGGATTAAAAATTGATGGTCTAATTTTCTGTGCAGTGGTCCATATGCCTCCTAGGTCCCAGCCAACATTTTTCCCCCATCCATAGTTTTGCACTGTGAAGTAAGTGAGCTTATAGGGAAGGAAGGAAGGAAGGGAGGAAGGGAGGAAGGGAGGAAGGGAGGAAGGAAGGAAGGAAGGAAGGAAGGAAGGGAGGAAGGAAGGAAGGAAGGAAGGAAGGAAGGAAGGAAGGAAGGAAGGAAGGAAGGAAGGAAGGAAGGAAGGAAGGAAGGAAGGAAGGAAGGAAGGAAGGAAGGAAGAGAAATCAGTTTGTTTCTCTTTATATCTGTGAATCAAGATCTCTAGCAGTAGCAAACTGATGTAAAGTACATTACTGCCAACATCAGCAGCCATGGAAGTGTCAGCTTCCAAGGATTCATTTAGATTTCAGTGAACACATGCTGCACTGAGCTTCATATGTGCTCATAACAAGGCTGATACAAAAATGCAAGCACTCATGGCTGGTATAATGCATTTATTGACCTTATTTCTGCCAGCTTTGTTCTGTAATTTTTCTTCATCAGGAAAATTCATTAAAATCACTGAACCAAGGAAACTAAGTGCAGGGAAAAGTTCAGATATAGTACATTAATAAAAAATGACATTATTTTGTTTAAGAGTATGACTGGTGAAAATGTCCATGAAATAAACCTATGAAATTCAGACAGAATGTAAGAAAATAACCTATCTATGACCCATGCTAGATCATGATAATGTGTCCAATTATGCAAGGTGTTGAGCATCTTCTGTTCAACCTGGGCCAAATCCTGATTCCCTCCTCCAGCAACTTTTCATTACATTCCAGCATATGGTGATTTAAAACTATGAGACTATGGAAAAATAAGTATTTTTTAAAAATCAAATGTATTGAGAATCTTAGGCTCCAGGTGTCTCCCAGGTGACCTAAGTAAATCTCTGTGTTGCTGTCACATATGTATCTTTTTCTTAAAATATCCTGATGCATTATTCTGCAGGTTTATATTTATTTCCCCTACTATGCTGACCAAAAGGCAATTCTATCTTCTAATAAACAAGGCTTAGAATTTCCCTCCTCTCCATACTTATTTTTCTCTGCAATTTTCCAGACCAAATTATTTTTTAAAATTACTAATACCCATATGTACAATGAGGTTTCATTGGAGCTTTCTGTAGTTTCATTAACAGCCTCTCTTTACTGAAAACACGTCCCCTTGCATATTCCAGCATTTCATTAGCCTTTCTCATGGCTGAATCACCTTAGCAACTCAGAGGGAAGGATTTCTTTTTGTTAACTTTTTAAGAACTGTTGAATATCCCTCAGATAACTCAGAAGTAGCTCTCTCAGAGCTATCTTGTCCACCTAATGCAGTACTCCTAATGTAATCTCTCCTTGTTTACACAATTTAATCTACCCTGGTCTACTGATACGATCCTAGCTAATTTGATCCTGTCTAATTTAACCTATCTTTTATAGCTCAATATTAAGATTTCATAACCCCTTGCCAACACAGACTAAGTTCCTCAAGGAGAGGAACCAGAAATGAGCGAGCTGCTGAAGTATACCAGTTGGCTTTCTCACTTTCTCTCCTTACAATCAATATCACTGTAAAATTTCAAGTCCATTGAGAGAGGTGCAGAATTAAGGCTGTATTGCTTATTCTTTCAGAATTTTTTTTTTCCCAGGAAAAGGAAAACATGTCTGACTGCAAGCAAGGGAGTCTCGTTATCCTTTTTTCTTCTTCTTGAAAGACTATGAAAACTAAAGTGAGGGATATTTAATATTATCTTTTAATAGGTCCTGTCTTATCTTCTTTTCAAAATTGATTTGGAAAACCTGCCACTAACAGCAAACAGCAAAAGCCAAGAGGGAAAAAGGCAAGTGTTGCTTTATAGATCAGCTGCTCTACTTCTGTGACTTTAGAATCAGAATACTTAAGGCTTCAATACTTTTGACTACTCGGAAACATGATATAATTAATTCTTCTGAAAAACACATGAAAGACACATGGATGTTCACACAGAAAAAACCAGTAAGATTCAAGGATGTTATATTGATTAAATGTACTCTACAGAATTTTTAATCTCTGACATTAGAAGAGCTAAAAAACAGCTTGACAGACAAGAAGTTGTGGGGGAACATCAAGTTATTGGCAATATTCTTACAAAAAGTGTAACAAAACTGAAAAAATGCTTTTTTTGCTATACATGCATTCTTACCTTTGGAAACATTGGAAAGGAAAAGCCAAATAGTCACAGGCTAACCATGAAAACCTTGGGAGATGTGTGCCAGGGAGGGTCCAGGATACATCAGGATGCCCACCAAGAGAAAGGGGCAGCTGGTTATTGATAGACAACCTGGCAATCATCATCACTGTTCTGGCATGGTGTACCTTGCATCACTCCTCCCTCACCTTGCTCCTGCCTGCTCTAACCCTTTGGAGTCAGCACTAGCCACTTAGGATTTCCATGTGTGCATGTAAATGAGCGTTACATGACAAGGGATGAATTGAGGGAAAAGAGCAACTACAGGGGGTATTTTTGTAATAGATGGATTTGTATCCCTTCCATACTTTAAGTTGTATATCAGCATCCTAACAACAAACAGCAAGCTCAGTTTCCGTGTGCAGGGGTTTTGGTGCTATTTCTCTAATGTGCAGACAACCATTTCAGACAAAATTAAATCCTGACTGTGCTGAAGGCAACAACCATGGTTCTTCTGCATTAAATTTTACCTCAGCATCTTCTTTTTTTTTTTTCAGCAGGCCCAACACCAATGACTGAAGATTTTGTGTATGTGGTCTCTGTGCCCAGCATTTCCTGGCTTTTGAAATTGCAATTTCCCAGTCAAATTACCTGAATCTGCTCTCAAACTGGCCTAAAAGAGCAAGGCCAGTCTGGAACCAGCCCAGGTGCAAGGTGCTGCAAACATCTTCTGTGTACCCCTTAGGGTACTATCTGCTTGGTAGAAATGCAAAGTTGACATTGAATGACAAGGAGTTTGTAGAGTTCATTTTTCTCTTCTGTCTTCTGTTCACCTTTGTTTCTCAACTCTACCCTTCTTCTGGAGTCCAAGGTGTCTTTACAATCAGCATGAGATGCTAGGGTTTGAAAGATAAAAGTCCCAGGCCATTCATTCCATATTTTCTGTTTGCTAAAAAGAGCTGGGGGTGTTTTCCTCAGCACAACAAGAAATCCAAAACAAATACCTCATTCCAGAGAGATTTCCTCCTTGCAGCATTCTCAGGGATTTCACTTTAAACAAACAAGTTGTTCTGGTATATCTGAAGGATTTGCACAGAGCTTAAACTCCATGCACAGTAGAACAGCATGTGATTTAAAAGCAACATTCAAAACAATGTGGAAATAGATCCACCCACACTGGGAAAAAAGAGTATTATAAATCTTTGAGGACTGCTCATAAAACCACTGAACAGCAAGCACACCATTAAAAAATCAAGAAAAACTCAGAAGAAAATGGAAGGTTTGTCTTTATTACTCTTCATTGAACTATTATTTCGCCTATTTCTCCTTTTTGTGCTGGTATTTCCTCATTCTACACTTACTAGTCTGCAGCACATCTGCAGGGC
Source organism: Pachycephala philippinensis (assembly GCA_013397055.1). Lineage (NCBI taxonomy): Eukaryota > Metazoa > Chordata > Aves > Passeriformes > Pachycephala > Pachycephala philippinensis. The sequence continues at coordinate 402,121 of VWZT01008395.1, read as the reverse complement.
CACTTCGTCTTGATGGGGGTCAGTGTGACTGCACTGCCACAGCTCCAGGGAGCCTCCTCCTGTCTGCCACGGCAAGAGCTTTGTATCAGCGGCTGAAGACACCAGCTGGGACAATAAGTGGGTGTGGCACAAAGTACACCACATGGCTTGAACTGAAGCTGCAAGTTCCCTGTTGCAGGCAAGATAATCCCTTCTGTCTCCAGGACAAAAAAATTCTCTCCCTATCAATTCCCCATGGAAGTGGCAGAGTGAAGAACAAGTACTAAATTACCTGGAACATCCTGGAGATTGCTTTGATCCTTTCCAGGATCTGGCCCAGTTTAAATCTGATCCTGGCTTCAAGGAGCCTTGTAAAGTTTTTCTATATCCTGGTTCACAGCTGCAGAAGGCTACTCCTTTAACAGGGAGAACAAACTTCTGGACACTCCTGCTTCAGCAGGAGTAACAAGGCTTTTACAAAGGACCATCCATATGTCTGCAGACCAAAAAATGACTTTTTGCTGCTGTCATCAAGGCTATCTCTGGTGTAGCACACCTGCCATCCCTTCCATATACTTGCTGCAGGCAGAACTAGCCTGCATCCAGGATTCAGCCTGGTGTCTGCCAGCTGGACCGTACTGTCCTGTATCACTTACTGAGGGACATTAGAAAGATGTCTGATATACAGCAGCTGGTACATTTTAAGAATCATCAGCTTGTTGAAAGAAAGATACATGACCCTGCGAATACATCTACAGCAGGACCTCCTTGTCTCCACTGTATGGATGGGGATGTCTGTACATGCTGCTGCTCCCATCTATACACTGGAGAACAGAAAACAAAAGAGTTCCTAGGAAGAAGAATGACTTTCTGTCCTTATCTGCATCAAGTTCAGATAAGCACATAGCTTCTGATTATGGCCAGGATACAGCTAGACAAATGAATAACCTGAGAGATGCTACTCATGATGCAGAGAATATTAAAGAGCAAACAATGAAAATGGGATGAAAGCCACTGGCTGAGCATTTTTCTGAGGCAGAAGGTAAATTACAAAAGATAAAATTGGTGGCTGAGGCAAAATGTGTCTTTTATTGCAAAATTACTCCTGTTGTTACCATGACTAGTTTTTCCAATCTAGATTAACCAATTGAAAACAACTCCACATTATGACAAAAAGGAAGAAAAAAAAAAAAAAAAAAAAAGAAAGTAAAAGTCATTGTTTAAAAGAACATGCAAAGCCCAGTGGCTGCTTGTAACAGAAATTCCTGTTGGTTGGTGGAAAAGAACCCTTTGGAACATGCATTGAAAGGGCAGCAAGGAGCAATGAGGAGTGGGCAGGGAAGCTGAGATATCAGTAGTCTTCAGGGCACTGAGAGTCAGAAAGAGGGTAGGGGAAGATAATGAGGTGTGAAGTTTGGCCAGGAGCTGGAGGAGGTGCTGGAGCATGTGCCAGCAGAGGGGAAGGCAGCTGGAGAGAGAGATCATGAGCTCTGGAGTGAGAAAACACCACAGCTAGTGAGGCAGTAAATGGAAATAAGTAGCAAAGGTGCTTGAAAAGAAGAGGTGGTCCAGGAATTTTTTAAGAGGAGAAGCTGTGGTATGTTACATATAGAGTGACAATTGCTAAATAAAAGAAGGTGAATGGGTACCAAAAACAACAACAAAATAAGTCAGGAGGTAGAGTGTGTCCCTAGGGATAGGCAGGGTGAGAAAATGTGTTTTTTAATCTGTGACCAAGTTGGAGGAGTGAACTGAAGATGACAAAGATAGATGTCATTACCAGCCAGGCAGAGGAAGGAAATTCACTTGTCAGAAATTGTCATGGTCATCTACTTTTTGGGTATACTTCTGAAATTACCTACTTGACTGTGAAAATATGTTTTAGAGTCTTATTTTATTTTATAGTTCGTGCTATGAATAATTTGCTCCTCTCTTCAAAAATAATTTTGCTGCTTAAAATGGAAAGAGACTTGTTCTGACAACCCTTTTCTACTCAAGGACTGCATTTCATGGTTTTGCTATGACTAAGAATGTCTGAAATGAGATTTCCATATACATCCATCTGTCCAATATTTTCATTTGCAATTTTCTCCTTTTTTCCTCTGCTTTTAAGATTCTGCTTGTAAATGGATCATGTGGTATTGTTAGGTGGTTCTTACCACAGTCATCTTATTTTTAGTAGGTTTTTAATACTTGTCGAGTCTTGATAAGCTGGAAATAAATCATGATCATGTTCTTTGACACTTCCTGCTTAGGTTTTGACTGTGTTGAAGGTGGGGCTTTCAGTGAGATAGAAAATACTTTACAGCTGAGGGAACCTGATTTAAAACACATATCACAACCTCTTAGAACTTAGAAAGAGAAATGGTACAGATAACTCATTAGTTGCCAATTTCTTCTTAATAATGAAAATAACCTTGGTGAAATAAAAAAAGCATAGTTCAGTGAACAGAGCAACTGATCTTTGCTAGCAGTGATGACAGTCTTGCTAATGACTGGAGATTTCTCTCACTGAGGAAAAGCCATAAATCAGAACGGGAAAGACAAAGTTCTATTGAGCTCTGTTCCTTAGAGGTCACTCCTCACACTCACAGAGCAGAATCCTTTCACAGCTCCCTTCTTTTCTCCACTAAAAAGCCAAGCTGGTTAGTTATAATATATAACACCATCTAGGATGGATATCTGTTTAAATGGAATGGTCTTTTAAAGCAGGATCCTTAGAGAAAAAGCTATAAGTATTCCAGGCTTCTGAACTTGGTGTGCTTCCTCACCTTGACTGGAGTGGACACCATCTTGTGCTTGAAGCAGAATTTCTACTAAGGCTTGTAAAAGACATCATGAATCATACCAGATACTATTTACAAAACCTGGGAGCATACCAGGCATGTATTGCATTTCTAATATATTTGTTCTCATAGAAATGTTGTTTGGAAGGGACATCTGGCATGAAGTCATTGAGTCCAGCTTCCAATGTGAATCAGGACTAGACCCAGTCTAGATAAGGTCAGGTGTGGTTTCTTCTAGCCTTGTCTGACAATTTCCAGGGACAGATTTTTATAGCCACATTGACAGCCTGTTCCAGTCCTGCAATGAAGTTACTGCTAACATCCAATCTGCTCCTCTCAAATTGCAACTTATGGGCACTGGCAAATGTTCTGGCATGTGCTAATATCAGAATCCATTTTCAGGAGAGTTTACATCAATTTTGTTTGTAATACTCCCCCAAGCAACTAGAAACACCACTCCACTTCCTCATCTACATTTTCTCCAAATGAAAAGAACCCAGCTCCCTCAAGGTCTACTCTCTGCACACTCTGCTGGACACTAATTTCTGAACAGCCCTCTTGGATGCACCACTAGACATGAACTCTAGGTGATCTCTTCAAGAATTGACAGCTCTGTAGTTCCCTGTGCAGTTCTGTCCTTTTTTTTTCTGGATGGAAAGAAACTATGTAGTTGTTTTTGGCACGGGCATACTTATTCTCTATTGAAAATAATTGTGAAAACTCCCCAGAAGGTACAAAAACACAGTAACATATCCTTATGAATGAATGCATTTTATATTACTTAGCCTAGTGATGCTTAGCACCATATCACAGTCATTAAGTAAAATTCTTTTTTCTTTTCCCCCGTAGAATATAAAGACTTAAGCATTTGACAGGAGACAGAAACATTATCCGATCTGAAGTGTTATCAAACATGTCTGAGGGAGTTTCTAGGGTAGTTGTCTGCATTTCTTTTCAAGACTTCACTTGGTCTTACCTCAGCTATTTCTTTGTCTATTAGGGATGTTGAAAGTCATAATTTGTGATAAAAATTTCCCTATATTAGGAAATGTTTCCTTTTTTTGCTTCTGGTAAAGACAACAGACATATCCCAATTCTTGATAAGGCTAATGAAAATAGCTTTGTTGTTATTACACAGAATTGGAGAGCTCTTTCTGTGAGCTTTTATATTACTGACAAATACATGTGGCAAGGTTCATCCTCAGATCTTTGTTTGAGGGGATATGTGTGTCATTGTGTTGTTTTTGCGATGATAGAGTAGGGTAGGCAGGATTTCGGGCAGGAAGAAGGTTAGGTAAAAATAAATCATAATGAAAGAAGAAAACAAAAAATTCATGGTTTTTATTGAACACTGGAAGAGAGTATTACCTTGAGAATGATTTTGTGAAAAAAAGTAAGCTAGTTTAGGGAGCACAGAACAATGCAGTGTCTCCAACAGGATTTTTACAGAACCAGTAACAGTCTGCAGTTTAGAAAAGAAAGAGGAAAAACTTTCCCACTACCCCAGTCTTTGCTGCATGGTTTGCAGTAAGTAGATCAACAAAAACTTGCAAATAAAAAATTCATACTGAAATATGTTTCATGACCTAATACTGAAAGAGGAGGACATTACTGATGAAATGTTTGAACTGTGTGCTGTACAGCAAAAGGTGTTCCTCTTTCATACTTTGTCTTAAGAAAAGTTCTGATATTTTAAGTTTTTAAAAGGTTAACAAAAACAATGAGAGCTCCTATTCTTCACTTCTGCAGTCCAGTATATTGCAGATTCAAGTTCTGTCAAAAAATATACAGAGTTTTCTTGCATATAAACACAAGAATTGAAAGATAGTAACAAAAATTATAAATCTTGCAGTGGCTTTTGTGCTTGGATACCTGTCACAAATTCAGAGCTGCAGGTGGGCAGGGAAGGGAACACAGAAGAGCAGGCTATGAGGCATCAGGGAGAAGAATCTTGCACATAAATAAATTTCTGCTTATATTAGCTCTACCTGCAAAGTAGACCTAACTTGTGCTAGATCACCCTCATATTGCTTTCACTCTGCATTCAGATGTATAGAAACATGCCACATATTTTCCCAAGAAATGCAGTGACTTGCACTTCTGATTAAATTTTCTGGAGAAGAATCTGTGAAGACAGAGGCTGCATTTTTCCTAAACCATCAGAAAGATCTCACTTTTCCAGATGTCTTCATACATAATCTATTTAGTAAACTACTCCATATTTTAAAAGTACAGGAACAGATCTAGCCTGGGAACTGATGAATAGTGCATCACTGCTAAATACCACAGAAGAGACTAATGTCATAATTTCTTTTAGGTCCTTCCCTCATCCCAAATTTGCATGTTCTTTCTTTTGTTCCGTGCACTGAGGCATAGAGATTACAATAACTGTTTTCTAATCTTTTCAGAAAACAGTTTTCTCTAGCTACAGCAGAATAGTTGAAAGAAACAGAAGTTATTTAAATGTGCAGCTGAACAAAGCATTCTACATTGAAGATATTGGATATTAAAATTGGATTTGGATATTAAAAAAAATTACTTGAAGTCAAAATTTCTCAGAATGTATCACCATTCAAGACTAGAAATGTACACTGTGTTCTTCCAGAAGCAGAGATGTTTAAGTGTTTTGTCTTTCATTGCCAATACTGATTATTGCTGTTAAGGTCCTTTGGTCAGGAGCAAGAACAAAGATATGGTGATGCAATCCTCTCTTCCACAGGCGAAATTCTGACTCTTCTAAAAATTAAGCCAAAAGTCTGATTGCATCTGTGCTGTAGGGTGTAACCTGCTCCGTGCAAGATCCTTCACAATACTCACCCTAATCATCTAAGGACTCATGGCCCTCACTCCAGTGGAGCCCAGTCTTGTAACCTTGGTTTGGACATCTAAGGATATTTTTAAGACTCCAGAAACTCTCTGCAGAGCCATAAGAAAGGTTGCATTTCAAACATGTAAGGTTGGTGTGGAGGTTATCGCAAGTAGCTCAAGGTTTCAAGAGAACAAAACAGTAGATTGCAGAGGTATGAAATACTGAAGGAGACAAAACAGACGTGGTTGAAGATGGCGACTCAGCAATGTCAGTGATTTGATTCCAGAAGAAGTGGAACCTGGCCATGCTCCTGACTGACACCTGCCTGAGCAGCAGAAAGCCCCTGGGAGTCCTCTTGGAGGTGGTGAGCATCCTAATGCTTAGCATAGGAGCTTGTAAAATCTCAGCTGTCTTTTGGTCATGTTTGGTAATAAATAATTACCATATGCATTTAAACTGCATATGTACTACTGCAGAATCTTTTTGTTTGAGCTAAAGGTGTTTGAATAAAGCGGTTCAAGGAAGGAGGCACCTGAAGGGACCCTACAAGAAAGTTGGAGAGGGACTTTTTACAGGGGCATGTAGGAATAGGACAAGGGAGGATGGCTTTAAACTGACAGAAGGCAAGTCAAGATTAGATATTAGGGAGAAATTTTTTATTGTCAGAGTAGTGAGACACTGGAACAGGCTGCTTAGAGCAGTTGTGGATGATCCATGCCTGGGACTGTTTAAGGCCAGGCTGGATAGGGGTCTAAGCAACCTGATCTCATGGAAGGTCTTCCTGCCCATGGCAGTGCGGTTGGAGCCAGATGATCTTTGAGGTCCTTTCTAACCCAAACCATTCTATGATTCTATGACAGAAAAACTCTCAGCATTCACTATAGTCATCTCCCCGGCTGACTTGTTAGGTCTGAAAATAGAGCAGGAAGGTATGGTGGTCTTTGCGTCAATGGAGAGCTGAAAACAAGCACCTGAACCCAGAAATGGTGTTCCCAACCCTTTATGTAAGACATAGCCTATGGCAGAATATAGCAGTGTCATACATCAACACTTTCTCCATCCTGAAATACCTGCTACACTTGCTTCCTGGTGAAACTGTTTCACTCTGACAAACTGCAGATAACTACTCCTCTGCTGTGATTAGAATGGATACAGTTTCAGCTGGAGTAAAGTTATGAGACACTTAACTTGGATAGGATGTTTGATAATAATATATTATTTTAATATTATAATCTATAATGATAATTTATTCTTTCAGTATCACATCTTAACAGATGAATTTCTCTCTCCTTGTGCTTTCTCTGCCATTAGCTGTGAATGAACTCTTGAAACTTTTGGAATATGTTCCATTACTGCACGTTAACTATTTAACAGATAGGATTCATTGCCTCCTCTTCAAAGAGCAATGAGACAAAATAACAGTTAAAAAGAATACGAAAAGCTTAAAGTTTTAAAGTTTATTTCCTAACTGGTTTATAAAGAGCCTGAGGAGCTGGCCTTGCCCCCTCATGTTTGGAGTTAAACAAAACAAAAGCAATCTGAACATAATCCATGCTACAGGTAAATGTTTTAGTAGAAAGAGACCAGAGCCTTACCATGGTGTCACTGAAGGTCCCTTCAAAAAAGACTGATGAAAGATATGAAAACAGATTACTGGCTAGCTGATAACAGCTCAAACACACACAACCCCCCCCATTTTATTTTCTCTAGTATGCTTGCTTGAATTTTTGCCCATAAAATAAGTGACAACCCACTTAATATTCCAGGAAAAGTCAGGGTCCAGAGGAGCACTGTGCAAAATATGCACAATGAACTCGGAGGAGTTAGTCTTCAGAGACAGCAGACAATTTGTTCACAGTCTTTAGCATAATTTTTTACTCAATTTCTTTATAAAATGTTCTCTGAGGAACCACACCAACACAGATATTTAAAACCCTTGGGAAATACAAAATGTTAAACACTGGCACATATTGAAAACTGATGACTATTAAACATATGTCCAAAATCAATGGTATGAAGGAATGAACTATTTTGAAAATGTTTGAATCATGTATGTGGTGACCAATAGTACTCATGACCTTTGCCATTAATTTTTGTTATAGTGCCTAGTCTGTGTTTCATGTGACTGTCATGGAGAATGCACTTAGTGCTTTAAATGGTCCTATTTTCAAAGTTGTCTGTAGTAGCAATTTTATTATCTATAACTCCAGGAGACTGTCAGTCTTTTTATATAAGATCTGAACATCCCTAGAACTTAATTCTTCTGTCACTTAGGCTGGAAGTTGTCAGCTGTTTTGTGGAACACACTGTCAGGTTCTGTTCTCAGTAATGGAAGACTTAGTCCATTTTGTACTTGGAAAATTGAATTGTAACTTATAAAGCTTAAAAAGTGTCCCCATCCCTGATAGAATTGAGATGGCTTTGAAGATACCAGCTCACTTTGGTAACTCACTTATTGTGACTATCATTATTATCTAGTGGCTCTAGAGAAATCACGGAAGGTGCTGACTTGTGCCCTGTATGGCTGTAGCTAATGCTATTAGTGCTACAGATAAAATGATTCAAAAAGCTACAACCTGTTCTGGTAGCAGCCATTTCAGTGAGAGAGACGTGATAACCCCAGAACTCCTTACGCTTCATTTAAAATTGTAGCAGGAGAGTATGAGTTTGCAAGAATAAATAGAATTGCTATAGTGGAAAATTTGCTGTGGCTTGGATTTTGATAAACAGCTCAGAAGAGTAATGCAAGGAAGCTGGTTCTCTTTCAAAATGAAAAACTTATTAAATCTACAGATTCAGAATTTGGGACATTGATGTACTTCTGTTTGAAAAAAGATTGAGAAATCTGGAAGAAGTTAAGACTCCTAGAGAAGTTTTTCTTAGTTCCAGAGTCATCATGCTTCATTATTGCAGGTCTATCACAAACAAACTGACACTGCCTAGAAATTTATCTTTAAATCTGCTTAATTACAGTGGTCTTTAAAGTTACTATGGAGTGTGTTTATACCCTTGAAAAACAGTTGCTGAAGCTCATTTTACATGGTCAGGTTTAAAGTCTGATACCTCATGGAGTCAGCTAATGAATAAAAGGAAAACAGATACATTCCCACATCATCACTGCCAAAAGCCTGTCATATCCAAAAGATCAGATAACAGATAATAGCCCTGCTAGGTGCTAGGTAAAACACAATGTGTTCCACTGCCTACTGAAGTGATGTGAGAGACTTTACCAACTTGCACAGCCTCTAAGTCAGAATCTTATTCAACAATCTAATAGTTATAGAAATAGTATGAGACACATGGATTTGATGGTTGGACCCCTTGGTGGATAGGGAATTGGCTGGATGGCCGCACTCAAAGAGTTGTGGTCAACAGCTCAACATCCAGGTGGAGATCAGTGAGGAGTGGCATTTCTCAGGGCTTGGCCTTGGCTCCAGTGCTGCTCAGCATCTTTGTTGGTGACAAGGACAGTGGGATCAAACATACCCTCAGCAAGCCCCCTGTCAACACCCAGCTGTGTGCTGCAGCTGACACACTGGATGAAAGGGATGCCACCCAGAGGGATCTGGACAGGCTTGAGAGGTGGCCCCATGTGAACCCTGTGAAGTTCAACAAGGCCAGGTATAAAGTCCTGCTGCACCTGATTCAGGGAAATTCCAAGCTGGTCAGAGAGTGAAAACAGCCCCGAGGAATAAGAATTGGGGCGTTGGTGGATGAGAAGCTTGACATGACCTGGCAATGGGCTCTTGCTCCCCAGAAAGCCAGTCATGTCCTGGGCTGTATCAGAAGAAGTGTGACCAGGCAGTCAAGGAAGGTGATTCTTCCCCTCTTCTCTCAAGAGACCCCACCTGAAGTACTGCATCCAGCTCTGGGGCCCCCACCATAAGAAGCACCTGGACCTGTTGGATCAAGTCCAGAGGAAGGCCATGAAGATGGTCAGAGAGCTGGAGCATGTCTCCTATAAAGACAGGCTGAGAGAACTGGGATTGTTCAGCCTGGAGAAGAGAAGGCAGCGCAGAGAAATTTCAGCAGCCTTCCAACACCTAAAGGGGACACACAAGAGAGCTGTAGAGGGACTTTTTACAAGGGCCCATGTTGTCCTGAGTTTTGCAGTTCTTCGATGTTTTCATTTTTTGTAAGAGTCTCTCACGCACTTTCTGTAGACATAGCCATGTTTTGCTAACCGTGCTTTATTGTTTGCATTCCATTTCTCCTGGGCAGAGACATTTGATAGATTTTTCCTTTGACCAGTGTGATTGGGGGGTGGTAATTTCCCACTCCAATCCACGGTGGTTTCTAAGAACATATATAATAAAGGCTCGGGGTCATCGGACCCCTCTCTTTTTCCGCTTTTCTCTTGACAAGGGACTACGTGGTTCTTTTTGTGTCCAAGTGCGACAGGCCCAGAGTGACAGGATACAGGGGAATGGCTTTAAACCGAAAGAGGGTAGGTTTAGATTAGGTAATAGGAAGAAATTCCTTACTCTGAGAGTGTTGAGAACTGGAACAGGTTGGCCAGAGAAGCTGCAGATACTCCATCCCTGGAAATGTTCCAGGTCAGGTTAGATGGGGCTTTGAGCAGCCTGATGTAGTGAGTGGCATCGCTGCCCATGTCAGGAGGTGGCAAGTTGCAGCTATATGGTCTTTAAGGTTCCTTCCAAGTCAAACCACTCTATGATTCTGTGCTTGTATCATGACTAGAAAATATCAGTGAAACAAACAGATTGCAAGCCTAAATTAGTTAGGAGAGCTCTCTCCTATATTTTAACTTTAACCACTTTTTAAATTAGTGTTCTGTTCTACCAAATTGAAGTTCCTATTAAATGGGAAATATAATAAGGGTATTGAACCAGGGGAAATTACAGCTATTAATTTTGCATATCTGGACACCCACCTGAAAACTATTACTGTGACTTTGTGCAACTGGGACGGATGAAAGCCCCCCAAAAATGAGGCATAAAATTAATATTTGATACAGTCAAAGGAACAATAACGAGCAAAAAGTATTAAACAGATGGTTATTCTTTTCTAATGAATAGCTGCTAAAGAGCAGAAGTCCAAGGAAAGTCACACCAAAGAATTAACCCCTCAAGCGTGTTGTTCTGTACTCCCACTTCATTCACTTTGCAAACATTTTATTAACTATGTGTTACCCCAACTACATTTTAGTTGGCTAAATAACCATTTATATAACTATTACATTAAGATCATTAAAGCAGTTCTGTTGGTACAGCCTAACCTTGCAGTCTTCTTGTTAAAATATCCCTGTGGCAAATTAGCCTTGAAACCTTAGCCCACAAACAGTCCAGTCCAGTGAACAACTGAATCTATTCACCCCCTCTCCTCAAAAAGCTGTAGTCGTTTGCCTTGGTCATCCCATGTGTAATATACAAACCCAGTGCACCCCAGTAACAAGACTCCACACCCTTAGCATAGCCAGCCATGCAACATTTCATCTTTGTTGATAACCTTTGGTGTCACTTTTCAAAGGCTGAATTAAATTAGGTGTCTGCCAGACTTCCACAGACAATGTACCTGAGCTATCTCCTGCTTCTGAAGGACAAACAATAACTCTCAGCTAATTACTCTCTCCTCTAACACCTCTGACTCGCAGCTAATGGGAAATGAATTGATGGAAAAATACAGGATTTAAGGAACAGGACATAGCTTCCCAGGTAGGTGTCCAGTGCCACTTTAATTCCAAGGGTATCCTGCCTGGCATACAGCTGCCACTGCAGAAGGGCATAGGTCTCCCATATGTTGTGTGTCACACCTGCCAGCTCCTTGCAGATGTCTTAGGCACTCAAGGGGATCTAAAATATCTCTGGGTACTTCAGCTTAGCCACTCACTTGACTTTGATATCAGAAAAATCCCACGGAAGTGGAAAAAGTACCTTTCTAATTTAACGTTTACAATTATTAGTGTTTCTGGCCATCAATTAGATTTTAATACTAAACTCCTCAGAATTTCTTACCCATTTTCATAGTGTTATGTTAGTTTTGAGATCTATCAGAATTCATGTTATTGTTTTTAATCCCACACAGTGTTTTGAAACTATATGGACTGACATTTCACTGTACTATAACCCCAAAACCTTAACACGTTTATGGTTTAGCTGCCATTTTTCTGGCAAAGCAATGACTGAAAAATAAAAGAAAAAAGGGATTTCACATTTTAAGGATGCAAAGCTGGTTTCTAGGAAGATCCACCAGAAATCCATTCAATCCCTAAGGCATAATGGTAGGCTAAAATGAAGATGAGACTAATAAATTTATGTATAGACATATAGGATTTATTTCTCCATTTCCTCTTTCCTTCAGTGAGATTTATGCTTGATTAAAGACTAATCTTATACAAACTACATTAATCTCACTGAAATCAATCTTCCTATATGCAAACAAACCCACAGCACAAGTGTTCTGGGACATCAGGCAGTAGGTCCTAAATCTGCTAGATCTCATCTGTGCAGGAGACGGAGGTAAGAAAGGTACATGTGACATTAGGTTGTTCCAAAACCAAGGGAGATCCAATGGAACTTGGAAGAAACTTGACGTGGCAGCAGCAAACGTCGTGGAGTCACAACATCATGTGCTACCAGATCTGTGTGGCAGGGACACCAAGGGTACAAGACTCACAGGGACTGCTCAGGCACCCCTCCTTGTTACTGCTGCTGCCCCTGGAATTCCTCGTAGGGAATTGTAACATAGCACAACAGTCTGGTACTCACAAGCACAGCTTTATCAAAATTACTTTTGTGTTGTTTGTCTACTAGCCAGTGTGGGGTGCAGTGTTGAGTGCAAGCAATAAACAGAATGGGTTTGGAGGTGCTGACTTATAATTGCACACATTCCTCTTACAGGACAGCCAGAAAGATTTTCTTCTTCCTCATCCCTATCACCCCGATACATCTCACAAAACAAACTTATACATTTCTTTTCCCACATCACATCTTGTTGTTTTTCCTTCTTTTTGTTTTGTTGTCAATAGGAGCAAGAATATAATTTAGTTCGCATGCACAGTTTATTTCCACTTCCACAAACGATGTTCAAGCACCTCACGAAAAGCCTCTAATTAAATCATACAATTAACACCAATTACATACTGAAAGTTATTAATGGTAAGTTCTCAGGGTTCAGAATAAAGTGACACTGAAGGTGTTTCACCAGGGTGAGTGTCACTAAAGTGACACTGAGGTTGCTCTCACTAGAAAGCTGTCAGAGTCCTCTCAGACAGCAAAGGACATGCTGCACTCGGTTCATGCTTTGATCCCAACAGAGCAGAAGCATCTAGATTCAGGTAAAAATTATGTGAAAGTTAGTGGTATCAAAGTACATCACTGTTTTTCCTTTATAGGACCTACCTCATCGTTTTAAGAATTTAAATCACAGAAATGTCTATGTCGATACAAAATTGCTTCATTTCCATAAGTCTGCATCATGTCTTAGATTTCTCATACAAATTCACGTACACTTGAGAATCAAGTTACTCTGTTGTTCTCAGTGAAATCTGTTCTGTTAAGTGACTGTACTCTTGTACCAAGAGACAGTTTTGACTCTGTGGCTTGCTTGCTCCCAGACACAGGCAGAAATTGACCTTTTAATTACCTGTGTGGGATTCTGTTTAATATATCTAAAGTGATATAATCCACAATAGAAGCCAGTTTTGGCAAATCTTTACATTTCTGGCGTTTCATGATTGCTTGTAACATGCAAGTTTATGAAATGGTGGGTGCACTGAAGCAAAAATTTTATTTTTATTTTATTCAAGCAGGCAAAATCCAACTTTTGCTCCTTTATTTGAAAATTTTCTGGTTTTTGTAAAAAGTTACTGAATATCACTTTTGAAAGTAAAAGTTTAATTTATCAATAGAAGTAATGGGCACACTCACCCAAAATATTTTCCATTATTACCCACTATAGCTGGAGGATCCTCTGGTTGCTACAAATAGTTGTCAGTAACATACATAAGTATGTTCTTCTTTTGGTTAATTTAGTAGCATGTAGTAATACTTTAAGCTTCCTTCCTCTGATCCCCTGTGAGGATTTTTACCTGAAAGTATTTAGTCAGCAGACATAAAGACAGGTCTTTCTGCTTTAACATTATCTATTAGAACTCCAAACCTATTTATGAATTACTTATAGGAAAAGCTGGCTTATGCCCTAAATTTTGTCCAGTAGCAAAGCTCTGTTCCCTGTATGTTCTGGGTGCTACTGACTGCCCCCAGATCACCTGTGAGATAACACTTAGTCTGCCCTAAAAGAAAAATAACAAAATCATGAACAGAAGATACTGCTCCTTCTATACTCCTGGAATAGACTTCAGAGAGCAGAATGGGAGTTCTCTCCTTTTTTTCATTCAGAAATGAAAGCTCATTTTTGCTGGAGACAGAAGAGTCCTTGCTTTGACTTCAGTGTCAATCAAGAGAGAAGGGACACTAATCAGTTCTGATTAAGCCTCGAGCTCTTTACAGGCTCTGAATAAATCACAGGAAAAGCCATGATGCTGTAAGATTGCTGAGCAAGTTTAATCATGAACTATTCACAGCAGATTCAGGAGCACGCCACTCCCAGATATCTGTATTTGATATACCTCCTACAGCTAAAGCTACATCCAGACCTACTGCATCTGTCTTCTTTTCCATCTGCACCCCAGCAGGCTCTGCTGAACCCCCATGCCCCAGCACCCTGGGACCCCAGCCTGCTGGGGATTATCTGCTGTGGGTGCCTCAGCAATCCAAGAAAACTTGTCACATCATCCAGCTACTTGGGCTTTATAGTGTACAACAAGGCAGGATGTTTTGTCCTCCTCAAGAATGAGAAGAGGCAGCAGGGGCTCCCCTCGCAGCAGCAGCAAGCCAGCATTAAGACCAGCATTGTTACTTGGTTTGTCTTACAGTTTTAAAAACAATCTCTTGATCAAAGTCAAAGAAGGAACAGGTCCAGTGTCACATGATCTGAAATTCCTTGAGAACAGGAGTTTTGGTTAAAGCAGGAGCACTCCCTCCTGCCCACATATAGACTTGCAGTGATTAACACAGCTGTGGCTCTTTGCCTGCACATCAGTCCAACACAGCTGCTATGTGTGCCTACTGCTTTCTGAAAGCTGCCCCTCTCAGGTCAGTGCATTAAACCAGCCTCATCCCCCAGATTTTTTATTTTCTTTTCAAAAGCAAGGGGCAGAAGGATGCACAGCTTTCTGCCCTGGAAAAAAAGCAAGGCAAAAATTGTCTGCTATTCCCTTATCGTACATCAGGGAAAAACTAATCAGGTTGCTGAAGAGATCCTTTCCAGAGCAGCTGCAACTGAGAATGCAACCCTGGAGATAGAGGTAACCATGAGAGTCTTCTTCCACATGGACTTAAAATTTCTGAGTACATTTGCATATCTCCCCTCATCATATCTCCAGCTGACATCCTCTCCCTCTGAGATTGGCAATGTTCCCTGTGCCTCAAACTACAGATACCCTTAGATCATTTGCTGTTTGATGTTGTTTGCATAGAAGAAGGTGTCTGGAACTGAATTTCTGGAGGTCTCAAGCTGTGAGTATGCTTGACTTGTGTGTCCCTAAAACTGGCTCTCTGTAAACTAAACTTAAAACTCAGTTTGAGGGCAGAGATGGTGGGGTTGTAGCTACAGAAATTTGGACCTAACATTAAACCATTCCTGAATTTCAGCAGATAAACACAAGTACTGCAATGAATCCTGCTGGCTTGAGGTTTGAGGTGACTCTGACGCAGGTATTTCACTGAATTTCTCTGCAAAGAATGTTATGCTCTTTTAGTCTGAGTTGTGTGTGATGGGAGAGCCTGTGCTAAAAAACCTGTACCCAGTGGTCTTGTGAAAGCTGATAGAGCTAAAAGCTCATGGTTTTCGGTCTGTAAACCCCTGAAGAATCAGCTATGAGAGGAATCACTCCATGCTTGGCAGACAACTGAGGATGTAATATCCTGCATCCAGAACCCAGGGCTACACAAGGGGGCTGAAGCAGTGGTTCTGGACACCTGTTGGAGCAGGCTTGGCAAAACATCCCAAGGATGACAAAAAGCCCAGAGAAAGCTACTGCTGTGATTCCTGCTTCATTTAGAGGAACCAGGAAAACAACAGAACTTCTCTCTCATTCAAATGCCCTGTAGTTTTTGACAGACCTGCTGCTTACAGTAGGTAATAAAATGCATAGAGTGATATTTCATTTGCAGCTCCCTACTATCTTATTATTCACAAGGCAGCTGAAAAAATCCATACAGGGGAAGATAAGGTTACTCTGCCCATGATCAGCTAGCAAATCAATGGCCATGCCAGAGATAGTAAATGTGTGTGCTGATTCACATGCATTATCCTCTGTCAGTGGTTGTGATGCCTTTCAACCTAGCTGGGGTTATTAAAATTAGAGGCATGTAACAGAAGCAAGTGATAGCTTATCTACATAATAGGCCTGGAAAACAGTGCGTTTCAAAGCCTTTGTTCTCAGGTGAGGACCATTAGTGAAGCCCTACTTACTTCAGGGAGAGAATATTGAAAAAAATCACCTGAGGGTCCAGTCCCCACTCATTAATTTTACCTTTTAATTTTATCTGTAGACAGCTTTAATTTTTAATTGCTAACATAATTTCCTTGATTGTTTTTGAGGTGGTGAATTAGATGTGACTGATCCTTACTTGTTGCAAGGGCTAATGTTCCTGACCCTTAATAAAATTATTCAATAATAATGTAACTGCTCATGGAGCCACCATCTAATATGTATTTCCTGTTTTTAAAAAGATCTTCTTTGACTTAGTATACAGCAAACAGCCAAGTTAAAAGTTATGTGAGGCATCTTTCAAGTTAAAATTACGTTTACCTCTCAAAGCTAACACAGGTAAATCAGAATAAATTTAAATAGAGCCCATGTATTGAGCCAAGCCTGCCCCTCCCCACCAGTGACCTAGGAATGCAGGAACAAGATTCTGGTACCTCTTTCAGTCACCATGCGCTCTGAAACTGTGGCATTAGGGATAGAGTTTGGTGTCTTTCCTCTTGCCCTGTAAGTTGCTAGAGCCCATTGTCATAGTTAGCTTCACACAATGTTAGCATACACACCTGTATTCCTTCTTCGGTGATGTAAATCCCTTTTTTACCATTGAGAGGTTCAAGATATTGATCTTTACCTCGTCTTACTTTATACACTGAAAGAAGGAGAAGTTTAAACAGAATGTATTTTAATTGTGGAGGAAGAGGGAGAATGGGCTGATTGATGCCAATTTGTGTGACTTTTCTTGCATAGCCTTCAATGGATAACTTCTCTCATGAGTTTCAGTATTTTGATTATTTTTCACCCATGGCTGTAAATTGTTTTAAAAATATCTTAATTTGACTGACCTATTTTAATAGAATTTTCTGTCTCCTACTACTTATGTATTCAAAAGAACCTAAGAGACATTTCTGATTGATAGAAAAAACAATACATCTTGCAAATAATAACTGCAGTTCCATCTGTCTAACTCGTGCGTGAAACACATGTCCTTAAGAGTCACTGTAGTTCCTATTTGGTGTTTGAACCAGTTTGTTGATTGACAAAAATCATAGATATTTGCACAATACTGAGGAGAAAACCAGATTTTATGCAAAACCACAAAAGCATGAGCCTCTCCGCTGCAGAGGACCATCTGTTTATGTGGAAGGCATGTATTTTCTTGTAGGAGAGTTTTATACCATCAGATATAATGTAATGTTTCCTTGAGTATTTTCCATTGATACCCCAGAAGGTCATGTTGCAGGAATTGTGGTTGTAGTGCTTTACCAAGGAAGAAAAAGCTTAGGAAGAAAATAGGTAATTGTTCTTGATCATTTTCCTGCTTTAGGTTACTAATTTTTGCTATATACACTTTTTATTACTCATTTACAAAGAGTAGAAAAAGAAAACAGTCTTGTACTTTGTGTCCCTTTCAATCACATTCCTGTTTAGTCTCCATTTCCCTGACCAGCCATCCCACTTTATGCACTGAAAGGTGTTCAGCTGCTGACAGGAATCAGCCATGTGCTGTGTTGCCAGGGCAGCTCTGTGCAGCACTGCCCTGCTCTCTATTTCTAAAGATAGCCCTGTGATGATACCAAAATCCAAAAGCCTGTTATTTTAAAATGTCATTTACAGTATCTATGTTCTGAATATTTATATTCTAAAGGTTTTCTCCTGTTGATTTAATTGCAAAAAAAATGACCATTTGCCCTTTGTTTCTGTCACGATGAATTAATTAAATTTCTGTTAAAAGATGCATCTGGATTTGTGCAGAAAATCAGTGCATAAACTGTGACAAGCAACTGTGCTGAGTTACACTTTCTGACAACAAAACCTGGACTTCACCAAAAGAAAAAGTTGGTCTACATTTAATCTCTAACTTGGCACATGCTGAAATGCCAGTCAAGAAACTGTCTGTTTATGTTCTCTTACAACCGCACTAGGTTTCTGCGCATAATTGGATTCATCCCGAGTTGTTACTGTTGGAGGCTCTTGTGGAAGATAAAGCTTATCCAGTGTTGATCTGTAGCACCAAAGCAGTCACTGTGTTGACAGAGGAAATTATATTTCACAAAGTCAAAGGCAAAGTGAGTTCCTTCAATCCAAATAAATTCATGGGATGCTGTGAAGGCCTCCTCCCTTTCCTGTTGCTAAACATGAATAAATATTCCCTTCTGGGATGACTTTATCACATGATAGTACTCTAAAATGAATGACTTTTGTACCCCAAGTCACTCAGTGTATCAGCCTAGAGTGGCAGGTTTTACATAAGGCATGGATTTAGTTTGTTGGAAGGATAAATAATCATAATAATAAATTGCACTGACTTTTCAAATAAAGAGGGAACAAGATCACCCAAAGCCAAGTAAAATAGGAACAGCAGAAAGTAAACACTGAAAATACTTGAGAATGTTGAAAAACAATAACCCAGTTATACTAAAATCATTCAAACTGAGATTTTTTCCATGCCTTGGCCTAAAAGATCAGATTTTGTTGAATAGAAAGTATGAGATGTAAAAAATTCAAGTCCTGTGTTTATGACGGTTCACATCTGTTTCTGTTGTATTATCCACAAGTACTAAATTCCTTTCCCACAGATTTTAAACCAACATTTTCATCATTATCCTTTATTCCAGCTTGTCCCCTGATCATGACATTTCTTGGGCGATGAGGGCTGGGGATATCATTCCATACTGTCTTCAAGAAGCGACAGTTTCCCTTTGGCAGCAGTTACTGGGTGTATGCTTTGAAAACCAGACACACCAAAACTGTATATCTGAGTTACTTAGTCCAAGCAACTTAGATCTATCTCACTTCTAGTGGTCGGGTTAGCCAGGTGTTCTCAGGCTACACTGAGATTCACACAAAAGGTATCAGAGGCCAGGCCTTCATGCAGGTTCTGTGTTTTTGCTAAGACTCAGCAGTTACAGGAATCAGGAGATGAAAAATCTTGGTTTACAGCTTCATTTTGTATTATATAAAATCAGGAGTTGGATACAGTTTTCTCAGAAATGAGCAAAATTCTGCAATCACCAGGAACTGTTGTGCTAAGAGGAGACAATCACAATCTTTTCTGCTGGAGGTGGTTAACTTTCTATTAGTGATTGAATATGCGCTGAGTCAGATTTAAAAAAATGTGCAAGGGAAAGGTTGAGTCAATAGACCAGAGAGTTATGTTCAAGCCTCTGACTAAATTAATCTCCAATTATTTGCTCAAAGTAAACAAGTACAACAAAAATAACAGGAAGAGCATTTACTCTAACTGCCCCAAAAACATAGATGTAAAAATGTTCTCCTGGCTCCTGGGGGACCAATGTCTATTCCTGAGGCGAACTTAAGCAAAATGAGGGCTGAAAGAAAGCTTTCCATCTCTGAAAACAGTGTATTAATTAGTGTCTCCAATTTTCTTAATCATGTCCTTTCATGCCTCCATGGCAAGACAGTCAAGAATCCTCACTAGATGCTCATCTCTCCTTATGTTGCTGAGGCCCAACTGAACTTCCATGGCTTCCATGTCTCCAGGTCTAATGAGCCCAAGGAATTCAAGTTAAGAACTTTCTCCTCTTATCCTTTCTTTCTCTTTCTTTCTTTTCCTTATATATTTTCTTAAGCATTATTTTTANATACACACACACACACGTGTGTATTTATAAACACTGATTATTCAGCATCATTTCACTCTAATCCACCCCAACAGATCTGTTAACAAGAACCTGAGTTCCCCTTGCGTTCTGGGGTGTGTTGGAACATCAAAAATCACTGTCATCTGCCACCTAGAACAGGAAGCTAAGAAGTGAGTTATACAGAGGAGGAGTTTTACAATCGCACGTGTAAGAAATGACTAGTTTTTTTAAGAACAATCCTTGTCTAGTCTTTGCTTTCCTTATGAAGCTTATCTTTTAATGCAGTTGAAACACGAATGCTTCCTGAAAGACTGCAGTTATGGGCATATCTTTGAAGACAGATGACTTTCTAAAAAGTTATTGTAAGAAGAAATTCTCAGTTGTCACCATAATAGAAATGCCTTGGTTTATACAGAAGCAGCTGACAACAAATCTTTACAATTTCTTTGAACTACATTTATAGTTCTGCATTCAACAGATAAATGTAAAAAATGTATGTTTTATACATTAAATAAGCCCAAGCATGGTCAAACTTTATTCTGTAAATAATTTGGACAGGAATTTGGAAGAAGGATGTAAACTTGAAGAGTATCTTTCGGATAAAAACATCACAGTTACAGTCTGACTCTGAAGAAAGAAACAGATCCTTAGAGCAAAACCGTGGCTAATATATCTCCAGGAGCACACAGTAGCAAAATGTAAAGCTTGGGATAAGTATTTTGCTATTGCTCATTATCTGACTCACCTAGAAATAGTTTGGTACAAAAGCAATTATAATGTAAAACATATGTTTATATGCAGCTTTGTGTCTAAGTTATTAGGCACCACTAGTAGTGATTCAGAAGAAGGTTCCTTTGGTGTGTGTTATTTGTGGTCTCATTTGCAAACAGCATGACTCATGAATAAGTCATGAAGCTGTATTGGAAAGCTGCTTGGAGCATTTATTTGGTGAGATTGCTTCAGCTACACGCACGTGCATATGCCACCGCAGGAACGTTGTTAATACAACATTACGCTTATCAGAGCCATGAGAAAAAAGCACGTGCTAAACAAATACAAAAATTCAAGAGTAACTAATGGAATGACAGTTCGTACTTGAATAAAGATTTTTGACCTTTCATTTTTCTGAGCCATTAGTATTCTTTCCACCTGGATTTACTGAGTGCTCTGTCTGTCACTCTTCCTCATGTGATATCATAATTTACAGTCAGAAGACCTTTTTTTTTAATTGTAGGAGAAATCTCTGGAATTGTAAGTGAAACCATAGCAGGTGAAATCCCAACCATGCTGTAGGATCCTGTGACTTCATCATGTGCAGGAGGTAAAAACCTGAGTCTCATGAAGTCGGGGGAGGAATTCAGGTTGGCTTCAGAGGGATCCAAACAGCAAATCACTTCAGTGTTTGCTCCAGCAAAGCCCACACTGGCAGAACAGCAATGGTGATGGTTGGGATATGCTGAGTTGAACTTACAGTGAAGCACCTGTTCTGTCTTCACATATTTCAGTGCCTCTCCTGGATCCCTTGTTTGAGCTGCACACTGCCCACTTTGAGGATGCATCAGCAAATATTTTTGTACTTTCTCATGTGATAAGAGGCTGGAATGTGACAGCAAAGAAAATGTTGTGAAATCTTACAATTCTTACGCATTATAAAGGATATTTACCTTTGTTTTACTGGTCAGAGTGCACATTTTAACTAAAACATAAATCCACTAAAATTAAAAGTGTGGAAGATCTCATGTTGTAAAGAGTGGTTTAACATTAATTACTTGCTTTCTACTCCACCTTAGAAAGATGTGACTTGGTTATTGAGTTGGTTTGATTGCACTGAGAGATGATAGAGGGTAGATGTGGAAAAATCTCAGCAGACAATTTCATGCCATCTTGAAAACATGAAAGGTAAGTTTTGCGTGCATTGGCTCAGGCAGGCATCTGGGACATCCACAAACTCATGGATAAAACACAAAGAGTAAATTTATTTTGATTACCTTGCTAACCAGGGGATCCTTGAAGCAGCACCTGGGCAGAAGTACAAAAGCAGAGACACAGGCACTGTTAAACTTGGTCCGTGCTGGAGGATCACTGGCCTGTGGTCCACACAGGCTTATCAAGAGTTATTCCCAGCTGCAAGGCCTCTGGAGTGACTTACAATCTTTCTTGCTAGTCTTCCATATTTAACCCATTTCTCCCAACATTCCACACCTCGCTCAAGAGACCACTTATAAAGCATATAGAAAAAAGAATAAACATCGAAGCAATGGTCTGAGTTGTGTCCCACCCTTCTTGTCAGTGAACTAAGCTTTTCAATTAGCCATGCACTACTGTTAGATTGGGTTATTCCATGTATTCAGCCCTGAGGATTTTGATTAGCATCCTCCATGCCATCTGATCCAACAGTCAGGTGGAAGCAGTGCGTGCCTTCAAACTTGGAAAAGGGTTTATGATGTAGAAGAGGAAGGTATTTCTTCAGTAATCGATGCTGTAAGTTTCCTTGGCACACAGCAGTTGCAGTCCTACCATGAAATTCATCAGTATAAACAATTCAATTTTTCCCGTGGCTAATATTTTGGAAGAAATGCCATGTGGAAGAATTTCAGTCCTCACTGTATTTTGTACTGGAGATGTACAGTCATGTTATTTTGGCCTCTGATTCTTTCAGTTTCTTGCAATGCCCAAGCTTTTAATTTGTTATCCATCAGAGTATCATATGTAGTGAAGCATTGTAATGCCTTGGACTAAAATCCTACAGAGTTTTTAAACTCTTTCACCCAGTTGTCTGCCACAATCCCCACAAAACTATATCATCTAGAATTTTTACTTCTAATTTAAAAGGATTTCCCTATCTAGAAGTGT
Source organism: Pachycephala philippinensis (assembly GCA_013397055.1). NCBI lineage: Eukaryota > Metazoa > Chordata > Aves > Passeriformes > Pachycephala > Pachycephala philippinensis. Next base: position 379,579 of record VWZT01008395.1, on the reverse strand, counting down.
ATAATTGGACATGATCAATCAAAGCATTTTTGCAGGTGTCAGAGGCTTCTTTTTATTTCTTGATCAATTGCCAAACAACATTCTTCCTGGTCCATTTCTTCCGTCTTGGCATTTGCCAGGTAGTTCCTCACTGTGGGGTGGGACATGGGATAGAGGGGGAAGAACATTTTATTTGTAGGCACTAGCTTTTGCCAATGACAAAACATTTCTGATGTTGTGATCCCATTTATTTCTGGTTGTGGGACACCATCTTGCATAAGATCATTCCACACTTGTCTGTTTGTCACCTGTGAGGTGACTTTTTTGGTTTTGCCGCCTTATTTTCGTTCACCACCTGCACATCTGGTTCTGAAATTACACCCTGTTTGCTAGAGCACCTACCAGTAGCACTTGTGACTTGTGGTGTAATCAAAGGTTTCAGAGAAATAGACAGCCCTCTCAAAACCTGCATTTTGATGCTTTTTGTTGCTGCTGTCCTATCCAGACTAGATACTGTAATTAGCCCATGAGCCATCCCCATCTGCCACAGTAAACTAATACCATTTTCTACTGTACACTGATTTCTGAGGGATGACACTAATTCAGCAATTATCTCCAAATGCTGTTAAAACACATCCATTGAGATATCATAGGGAGCACCACATCATGCCCATCAGGACCCCTGATATTTAGTAATTGAGCATATCCCTGGCTATAGGGCTTGATAGATTTTTTTCATCCATTAATAAGTATATTGTTGCAGTGCCACTATCCCAAGCTCTCAAAATCCATGCCAGGATGGCTTCCCTGCTCTTCTGCTGATAGATACCTAAAAATTTCCTTGAGTCTTTCTCTCAGAGTCTGTGTGATCTGTACCCCTTCATCCAGCAGATCGCTCTGCCCCTCCATTTGTGTGAGGGTTTTGCTACTATCCCCTCCCTACTTGCTAAATCTGGTTTTGAGTCCGAGGACTAATCCCTGATATTTTCATCCCATTCCTTGGGCTCCAACAAAGATTTCACAGTGAGAGCATGAACTTGGGAAATTGAAACCTTACTTTTCCCATCCTGAGCCTGTGTTTGTGACCAATACACACCACCAGCTGTTCTGCAGTGCATTGTTGCTTATAGCACTGCTCCGCTTGAGTGGTGATTACTTTTTGTGAGATTGCCTTTGCATCTTGTAAAGTCCCAGCTTCCTTCTCCAGCTCTCTCACTTTGCTCTGGGGTGCTATAATTTTATGGTCGAGAGCTCTAAGACCAGCAGCTAATAGCTATCCCAATCTCCCTGCTAACTCACAAGAAGACTTTGATGTCACTTTCCACAGCAATCTGCACACAGGCACCTGAATCATCTGAGGGATAACCACCATCCCATCATCTCTGTCAGGCCATGCTTTTGGTGGAGCCATTGTAGCTAGGAAGGCAGCCGGGGGGTCCAGTGCTCAGTTCATCCCTGAATGCAGGGTGTTACCATCACACTGTCACCAGTCCCAACTATTCTGTTAGCTGTAGGAAGGCAATACTGGTATGAAATCTGAGACTAAACACCAGGAAATAAGAAAAAAGCCTTGCTGCTCTCCATAAACGTGAATTCCTGCAGCTCAGTGCACTGACCTGTGAAAGGACTCATTTAGGTTTCTCTCTTGTTGTCATCATCAGTAATACATTTCAAAAGATATTGGAGTTGTGCTGATCTCCCTTAAGTCAGTTTGAAATTGCTGTCATTTTTTCCTCCTTATATTTGAAGCTGAGACACTTCTCATTATAGTCATGATGATATTTACTTCTATTGTTAGCATCCTTTGGGTTTTGGTCAGTAAGGTAAGTAACTAAACAGCATAGCTACAGACATCACTATTTTATTTTCCTGCTTAATTATGTTTAATAATGTTTCTCTTCCCCGATTTTCCCCACTCTTAAATCTTTTGCTTCCAAGACAGAAGTACACTTAATTTAACAGCTTTCATTCCCTGAATTTCTCTAGTAGTTACCCTGTCCAATAAGGCTGTGCTCTTCTTTCTCCACAGTGTTGCATGAAGATCATATGCTAGGCTTTAGTGCTTGGGCATCAGTTTAAAGAGCGTGTCAGAGAAATGGGCGAAATGGGTGAGGTCAGTTTTCAGTGACACTGTTGCAGAGGAATTCACACTTTTCAAGACAGCATTAATAAAGAGTAATTCACCAGAGCCTATCTGCAAACACAGTCTGAGCTTTGCCCTCAAAGGAAAATCAATGTAATTTCTACAGTAGATGGATCTGGAGGGCTCTTCAGCCTAGTCTTGTCCTTTGCTGTTGGGAAATCTGGAGGGGAGTCGCAGTTGGAGAGAAATGGGGTGCTGCCCTTCTGTCTCATACCAGTGGAACATCTTCCTTTTACATGTGATGAACTTGATAGTCCTGATGCAGAAGGGGAAACAGTACCCACTGTTAGCAGGAGTGAGAGTGTCTGGGGCTGTGCACTGGCTCCCATGCTCTTCTCCTCAAACAACAGTACCTGAACTTCTTCCCCTGCGCCCTAAGGTTTTGAAAGTCTAAAATATTCTGCAGAAAGACAACGGAATTGCACTGAAAAGCAGCTTTTCAGATGTTCTTTCACAATGTTTTTTCATAGTATGCATGAACACCTGCTATTAGAAGAAACCCAATGGGCCACTCCATCTGGAATGGGGCAGGCCAGCTCAGTTCAGCATGGTGTGCAGTGCTGATCCCAAGGTGCCAGCAGTGGGGAGCCACAGAGCTACGGCCAGGTTTCAGTTCTCTGCTGAGAACTTTGTCTGCTGGAAGTTTTTGTGAAGCACCCCCTACACTGAAACCAGAGGTGGTGGTTGAGCCCAAATATCTACAGTTGCTGTAAAAATGTGACTCACCATTCACATGCACATCAAGGCCCCTGGGCCGTGACCCTCCTTGAAATCATGCTGGCAGGGAAAAGCCACAGTGCAACAGGGCACATCGTGCTGAAGGCAGCTGCAGAGAGGGGAAGAAATACTGTGGTCTAGGAGTTTGCTTTTAGAAGAAAGCAGTTTGGAGAAGGAGCTTTTGACAAGCCTGGTAAAAGTGTATTGCCTTGGTTCCTGATCTTTTATTCTTCTCACTGCTTTATGCAGTCACAACATGAAAACATCAGCTAAGCAAGGCTCCCGAGACTGTTCCTCTTACAGAGTTTTGCTTTTCATTACTTATGTTTACATGGCATGGCCATCCTGTGATGGTGAACAGAAATGCTGTTAAATCTTATCAGGTCTGAGAATTTTGGTGGAGTCTCAGCCTTCTGATTTAATGTTCAGTAGTTACTTGCAGGGGATTAGAAGTTAGGTCAGGTACCTCCTCATGTAAATGCCTAGAGTTTTCCACAAACGAAATGAAGTGCAGTCACAGCAGCAGAAGCAGGACTGTAGAGTTGTCACTCATGAGGAGAGTTGACTTGAAAGCAACATTATGAGGGCAAGAACACTTCTGGCCTGATGCTTTCTAGAAGAATAGAAGGGGGATTTAAAAAAATGATTCCCTTCTTGCTGCATCATTCATTTGCTTGGGGCAGGATCTCTATTAAACAGCAAACATGAAATAATATATACATGATCCACAAACACAAATTCATTCTGAATGTTCTCTCTACTGGAAGGCAGAAGCAAGTTGGGTGCTATTTCTGCTCTGAGGTTCCTGTTCACTTCTCCAATAGACAAGCTACAGAAACAGGAACCCCACTTCCACAGGATTGAAGGCGTAATTCAATGCCAGCCTTTTCTCCTGCCTGTCTAACACAGTGCAATGCTGTTGATTTATCACAATAAATAATTAGATTGCTTCAGCTCCTGACAACATGGTGATTACTTTGGAGAAATAACTAACTGAAATTATTTGTGGGAATATCTTACTCTCAGCAGCAGCAGTTCAGGAGCATCAAGGACAGAGTACTGTGGTTGACAGTAGAAGAAACAGGATTTCAGGTGGGAGTCACAGAATATTTGTCTTCGGACTTGCGTGCTTCTATTGCACCTACATGTGGGTGATAATAATTAATCTGCTGTTATTAACTAATGCTTATCCACAGCTAGGTTAAACTGGCCTAAAGGCATCAATAGAAAAGAGCAGAAATAGAAAAATGCTGTTGTCTGGCGTGACATTAGCTCCCATGAAGACAAAGTTCTTAAATTTAAACCATGTGTGTTCAGAACTATATATATATATAATGTGTAACTTTCCTGGGCTCAAAACACAAACTCAAGATTTATTCCATAGGCTTAAAACCCCCACAAAATAAAGAAAAAAAAAAAAAGCAAAAAAAAGCTTCTTCATTTGATGACGAAGTCAAATTTTACTATACGCCTTAACTTTTCAGAAGTAGAAGCTTGGATATGTCTGTATCCTCCAGCCACAGTTCCTGACCTGCTTTACCTTGCTGCATGCTGAAGCACTTTGATCTATTCTGCAGCACAATATAGGATTCAAGTGCCAACATAGCAAGAGATATATTAAGAAATGGCTAATTCTGTCTCGAGTTTAGCACTTCACAATTTTATATCCTATCTTGCATGATAAGTCATAAATGATGGATCTGGGAATGAACAATGAGAACATTCCCCCTGTGACGTTAATGGTAAGCAGGGATTTAAATTCCAGTTCACATCCACAGCCCTGGCTTTTCTTCACCACACCACTTCCCTCAGCAATACTGGAAAGTGTTTGCAAACAAGTTGGTTTCACTATCTGGAAACAAAACACGTTATGCAACATCCAACTTTTCACAATGTTTTTTATTTGCAGATTTGTTATTTTGACTTTGCAATGGCAAATAAAAGATCTACTCCCAGCAGAAAAGGACAGTGTTCTGCTTATCTGATTTTTAGAAATGGAATTAAAACATACTAGAGTCAAAGATGAGTTATGTGAGGCATGCAGCATCAAAAGGGGCCTCTCAAATACCTCTCTGAATAACTTTTAGATAGATATAGCAAAAGAGAGACAGAAAATCAATTTACTTTGGACTAAGATGTTCTTTTTAGTGTTATATAATGAAAGCACCATTCTGCAGTTCTCCATCAGGTAGACAGGATAGACTCTTGAAAAACTATAGACTGACAAAAGCTTTTCAGTGTGAAAAAATTCCAAGTTTCTCAGACACTTATCCACCATCTCCAGGCTCTCCTCCCAAAACCTTCCCTGCTAATTCCTCAGGTTTTCTTCTTGGTAAATCTTTCAAACTGAGAACTGCATAACAGCTTTGAAGTTACAAGTCATAAAATGCTCTTATCTTTTAACAAACACACAAATTGTTATAAGCATAAAGGTATTTGAACCATCATTATCATGCATTTTCCTCAGAGATGATGAGCTTCAGGCACTGTGCACATGAGGCAGCGAGCTGCTTCCAGCACAAGCCCTGAGTACATGATGTGTTCCTGGGCATTTGTTCTTAAGAAAACACTTAGCTGATGTGTCAGAGCATTTGTAAGGACAAACACAGATCCAAAATTGTGAAAGATTAAAATTGTGAAAATTTTTAATCAGCATTTGGATGTCCTGTTTTACTGTGCGTGCTCACTGAAATTAAAAATAAAAAAGCAAAAGCAGAAATATAGCACTTTCCCCACCTTCAGAGAGAGCGGTGGGAGCAGGGTTGAAGGCAGTGGTTCCTTTGATTCAGGAAGCTGTCAGATCCAAGCAGCCACCAAAGCAGTGTACATGCTGTCAGTCCAGACCTTGGCAAAATCTCTAAGGTTTTGGGATTCATTTTAGACTCGACATGTAGATTGTATCTGAAAAGATTCTCAACTCTTGGCCAATCTTTCAATGGAAACTGATAATCAAGGAATGGATTTGTGATTGCACTTTGAAATTGCCATGCACTTGCATTTTATTTCTTTGTTTTTGACATGGAAGCAGGTGAAGCCTAGTGGTTTTACCTGGATTTTATTCAGAGGTTCTGTGGGTTTTGAACTTGAAAGAAAGGCAAAGAACCTTTTGTGAGAAGATTTACACCACTGGATATATGACATAACACAATGGTTATGTAACATGTTATATTTTATGGAATTTTCTGGTACTTCAAACTCATAATTTTCCTAAGAACAAGAATTTGTTAATATTCAAATAACTTTGAAATAATTGCAGTTTGTAATAAGCCAAGACATATGCCTAGTTTTGCCTTTCTTCAACAGAAAACTGGGATCTGGAAAGGAAAAAAACACACTATAATGGAATTAAAAATACCACATGCTACTGAAAGAAATATGTTTCTAAAATATATCTATTCTATCTGCTTAAATAAAATGTGCTGTTTGACTTTAAATAAGAAAGCAGCAACAGACTGCCACTTACACATTTCTTTAATGATGCATGTTGTACATTAAGAATGTATAAACCACAGCATAAAGTAGAAGACTTCAACCTTTGCTGGCTCATTAGTTTCTCTGTGTGCTTAGGATTCAGCAAGGATGTTCCCTCTCTGTGTTCTGAAATAGAGACTTGGCTGCAGCCAGGATCCCCAGGGCTGGGGCAGGGTGGGAACAGGAACTTCTTGTGGATGCTCCTGGGCCCAGTTACTTGTCCTGTTAACAAGTAGGGATCTATTGAGAACAGGGTGTCTCTGAGACAGACTGTCTCTAGCTGTAGGTTTGCTTGCGTGGCACTGCCCAGCACAACAGGATTCTCATGCACTTGGCTTTCTAAGGACTTGTAGATAATAGCATTGCACCAAGAGTCATGCACTGGTACACAGAATAGGCAAAGGCTTTGTGCAGGCTGCCTACATGGTGCTATCTATCTACCCTTTGAAAAAGACTCAACAGCTAAACTGAAATGAAAATTTGTTATCTTATTATTGATATTTTCCTCATTTCTTCTGAAAGAATTCAAGCAAATTGTTTTGCAACTGTACTTTCCAAAGCTTATACTTTTGTCTGTTTCTGCATTTGTTTACAAAAGTTAGTTGCTCATAATGAGTCATATTCTGTGATTGGCATGATTAAATTAGCTTTTTCTCCAAGACAGTTCTGATCAGTAGGTTTAATTAGTACCTGTGTTTATTGAAAGGATTTACTTTGATGCTATGTACCTGCTCTCCCATGCTATTACAGTCACTTTAGTAATGAAGACAATCTGGGCATAAACCATCCTGTAAAAAGCAACATCATGAGGCAACAAAACAACTAAGTGACCTTTCTTGATTCCAGCTAAAATCAACAATTTCCTAATGTGGCTAGCATCAATATATAACCCCTCTTCACTGAAGTAAATTTCCCTTTGATGTTAAACATCACTTGCTTGATTAGCTTTTAAGTAGCAGTACCAGCAACCATGATCACCTATCACTGTTTTGTCTTTTTTTTTTAAATCTAAATTAGACACTTCTGATTTTTATTTTATAAATAGCTTTGTTGCATTCCTGTCTGTTGCTATGCCAGAAACCAGAAAGATCACTGCCTCATCAATAAAAATAGAAACAGCGTAGCTGTTCAAATGTCTCAGCGACTATTGGTGGAAGAGCCATCATTGCAACAAAGGCACTCAAGTAAGAGTCTCAAAAGGACTTGAATAAGTTGAAAAAGATTTGTTTTATTCATCCTGATCATTCTATTAGAAAATGGTAAAGCTGCATGAGAAGGGAACACATTACTGAGAAGAAAATATATCAGTCAATATTTGTAAGAAATACGTAGGAAAAAGATTACCTTAAATAGCAGGGTAAAAAGAAAAAAAATAAACACAAAAGTAGGCCTCCAGAAGAAAAATGGTCTTCTATCCCCAGGAGGATTAATAATTGACATGTAGCAGCTTCTGAGGCAGCCACTAAGCAGATGGATGGATATGGTTATTCCCTGTCATATATTTACTAATGGAAAGTTCCCAGTATAAACATTAACGTAGTAAGAATTGTTTTATGCTCTTGAGATTTTTAGATCCATAAATATTTTTGTCAGCTTGGCTAAGGGGATATAATTCTTTGGCCTTTAATTTATTTCATACTTTTAAAGCACAGTTTTTTCATTTCCCACAGAGCAGCACACTGAAAGCACAGAGCCTGTTGCCTCTTGTCTGAGAGCACTGGGCTGTCTCACTCCCTCGCGGAAGAAACACATCATACGGAGATTTCCTGACTCTACTTGCCCATGCATTGTAAGAGCAGGATTTTCTATAATATCCTTGATTTGAGGGGGCTCAGCACTTGTACAAAACATATGTCTGTGTCTTTATAGTGTTGACATTTTGCATTTCATCTTGTACACTAGGTTTTTCTGTGTTGGTCGACAAACAGGTAAATACTATTCTTCAGTTGTTTCCTAATATAGACTATTATTTCTATTTTATTTCTATTATGCTAGATTTCAATTGAAAAATCTGTTCTAAAACAGTACAAATTGCTTGTAGCTTTCAGGCTGCTTTGGTGAAAACCCATGCTTCCAGGGGAAACCAGATTTTTTGCAAAATTCTGATCTCTTAGACATCCTCTTTCCTCATACATGTATATTGACCAAAAAACCCTAGAAATATTCTCCCTTTCATTAGTTAAAATTAATTCAGAAAGTATTTGATTATTTGTAAAATTAATATGGATCCTACTAAATGGGATACTTTTTATGTCTCACATTGCACCCTGCCCCCCAAAATGTATGGAGCATGTTTCAAAACTCTAGGTCAAATAGCCCAATAGAAAAAAGAATGATCTAGCTCTCTAGCAAGAGAGGTCTTATAAATCTATGGATAACAGCCTCTACTTCGTCTCCTATTCTCAGATGTATAAATACAAACCACAAGCCTTTGGTCTATAATCTTGTTGTTTTCGTTGTACTGACAATAGTGCTGATAAAAAAACACTCTATGTTCTCTCCGCCTTCATGATACATCAATTCTTTCAATGATCAGGTTTTCTAAAATACTTCCTAATTCATGCATTGTAAATTTATAAAAAACCAAGCAAGGTGTGCAAGGGCAAGTTGCACTCTGTCAAACTAAATATGTAAGAACACAAGATTACCTCTTTTCCTTGGTGGTATCCATCTAGTCAAATGTCTTGTGCTTGATGGGGGCCACTACAAGAGGCGCAGGAAGGAGAGACCCAACTCTTTCCCTTGGGGCACCCACAGCCTCCCACTCTCTAGCAACTCATGTTGTGATAATCTCACATGCTCGAGATGTCACCAGGACAAATACTCATCTTCATTTTTTCCATTTGGCAAAAGACATTAGTTCCTTCAAACTCTCTTTGAAGCACAATTTCTTACTCATTGTATCACCCTCGTGTCTCTCTTCTGTATCATTTCTGATTGGACCCACAGGAGAAGACACATTAATGTTTTCTGAGCTGTGGGGAGTTAAGATGCAAAAGTCTCCAGTATTTTAGCAAAATCATATGTGCAGTGTTTTCTTCTGTTAAACTAAATGTGTTTTCTTACATGGCTTAGGGTTTTTCACAACTGGGTTCACAAAGCACGAGTATTCTGAAGATATGATTGTTAAGTTTGTTGTTGGAATAAGAAAGAGGGCCAGATTAAGCTGTGAATAATTTATAGGCTTACAAATATCAGAATTAGGGCAAGATTTTTCTTCCCTCCTTGCATCTAAGAAAGCATTGATTCATGCAGTAAGGGGCTATTACTCTGATACCGATTCAACAGTTTCTTTCCCCTTTCTTTCGCTCTTCAGCCCAGTGTTCCCAAAACAGACACTGCTGAGGGAAGTTCATACCCTGGAAGTTCAGTGTTTCATGCCTGGCCAAAGCAAAGCTAGGCTATTACGGTAAAATGTCAAGATAATTTTCTTTTTAATGATCTAACTTAATTGGACACTGGGCTTCACACAGGAACCAACTTCAAAGCTGGTAAGAAAAGTAATCTCAGCACAACGATGCTGTCGACATATTTTTGCTTTCAAATACTTTTCATGAATGTAATAATGATGATTTGAAAGTTTATAGGGATTTGCTGTAATTACTGACTGAAAGCATGGAAGTAATGGTGAATCTGCAACCATAGGAAAGTCAGGCTGGCCTCCAGCAAAGGGTAACCATATTGCAAAACTGGGAAAATATGGGCAGACAAATTCTCAACTTCAATTCTGTACATTTTGCTGCTTTCAATTGTTCGTATGGTTGTTGCATTAAATCAGTAAGTTATGTACATGGTGCTGGGCTACTATTGAGGTGAATGTGTGCCTGACAGAGAGGTTTTGTCGTTGGAAATAATCCTTCTTAATAGACCAAGCTTTTTAATTTTGTTTGCTTGAATTTCAGTTCAGTCAGGCACTGAACCCATGGCATACTCAAATAACCTTTGTTTTCAAGTTCTGAGTTGGGTTTCATTTGGTTTGGTTCTTTCTACTGAAGAAGGAAATAAAAACTGGGATGAAAAACTATCAGACACCTGTGAACCAAGCAATTTTCAATTTTCCCCTTTCCTCCAAAGTTTTTTGTTCTTTTAATAAGGTATTTTCCTTGTTTTAAATAACTATATATATATATATATATATCTGAGACTGCAGCTCGATTTCTTTAAATGGTTCAAATAAAAATATTTTATTATTTTTATTATTTTCTTCATTGCCGCTTAGTGCTGGCTTGGACTCCCACTTAGACCTTCCCTTCTACTTCTGGCAATATGTACAGAACACGTGGCACCTTCTCACGTTAATGGCTGGGTGGGAAAACTGTCAGCCCTTGCTTTTTTGATAATTTTTTAGGGAAGAAAAGGCACTAGTAAAACCTCTTTTATTAAGCCCCAAGTCAATATTTCTTCTGCCATAGGTACACTTTCAGGGGAAAGTGATTGATTTCCCTCTCAACTAGAGCATTGTTTGTGATCTAATATCCACTATCCACTGTATTACCTCTCCCATGTGTAAAATTCTTGCAGAGTGATAATCCCTTTCATTTCCTGCTTTTTAATGAATGGCTTTTATATAACTGTTCATTAGTGTAATTGTTGTTGATTTTTATTTTTCACTTCATTATTTTGCCAACAAAACTATTGCCACTGCTCCTTTGTTAGCAAAACAGAGTAAATTAATCTCAGCATCTGGGAAAAGCGTTGGTAGGTGAGCATAAATAAGGTGTATGGCACTCCTGTTAGAGGTCTTGCTTGTGCTCACCCACAAACCAAGCTCAGGATGCCTGAGGATACATTTAGGGGATATTTAGCTGACATCTAGAGACATCAAGCTCTTTAATTTTTACAAGACACCTCTTTGACAGGACAGTCAGCTCACTCTAGTAGTGTTCTCTGATAGTTCAACAGAAATGGACTGAGAGGAGGAGAGCTCTGTTTTGCCACTACCAAGTTTCAGCAACTACCAGCTTAAATGAGAGCAGAAAGAGCAGTCTGAGTTACTCCCGTGCTAACAACCTCAGTTACTCGTTCCTTCCTAATTGATAACCTTAGAAATAGCTTGAAAACTAGAAATAATTTGAGCATCAAGCAAGTACCATAAAGAAGCACTCTGTCTCCCTCAAGGCTTGTTACAATTTTCCCACTTGTTTTTGATTTACATATCAGTCACAGAGGTTCTGGTGCTGCTCTCCTGAGCAACTTCTGTGCAACTTCAGAAGAGTGAAAAAAGGATGGTAGGGCTGAAATAAAGGCAGGCACTTCAAAGCCTGAATGCAAATAGCTGGGAGACCAATAAGATGAGAATGTATAATAATCACTTTATGTTAAGAGATGCTTAAGCTTCTGTGACATATTTATTGTACAGTTTGAATCTCTAGAATGAGCCTCTCATGGAGATGTCAAACCAGCAGCAGAAGCTCTGTTAGGAGTTGTGGCTGTTTACTCTCTGTCGATAAAAGCCAGTCACAAACACCATGAATTTTACATTGTTGCTCTTTCTAATCTGTAGTAGGGGATTTGAGAGTTTATAAATGGAATCTATTTAAGCGCTTCTAGCAAGGCTATTACAATGGAAAGCAGCAATAGAATTCTATTTCCTGCTTTATTTCTATATTTTCTCTATTTTTGTCTCTATTAATTTCAATTTCCACTGACTTATTCACTTGTTATTTAGTCTGTGTCAGTGTCATTTACACATGCAATGCTGTATCTTGACTTGGGTATCAGATGGCATCTGAACACATACTAAACCTCTTCCACTGCCTCAGAAACTACAATTATTTAAAGCAAAGTTAACTTTTACCAGAATAAGATAGGTATTAAAATCAGAATAGATTCATTTCTAAAATTTCCTTGGAACCTTTGTTAATCAGGATTTTCATCAAAATAGGATGAGTGATTTAAAAGAACTTCCAGCTATTACAAGGGTATGGCTAACCCTATTCATGCTAACCACTGAGTAAAACATTGCATTTTAACTTTGAAGCTTGGTATTGGATAGAAGACTATCACAAAGGCAAGGTACAGAAAAACCACTTGTCTTATAAAAAACCTTACAGGATGTAATTATTATGGGTTTCTTCTCTGTAAGACTGCTGTGACAAAGAAGGGTAGCAGTGAAATTTTTTGAGACTGAAATACTGGAATAATCGTCTTTGCCAACACAATTCTATGGGAGGGACTGGGGAGGTGCTACATGAGGACTGTAAGGGTGGTGATGGAGATGGAGCAGAGGAGGTGTGGAGAGGAGGAATGGATTTGAGTAGATGGAAAGAGATCACTGGTGACCTCAGAGGTGTGACAGTGGGACTGGAAAGGGTCAGTGGAGATTTCAGCTTCCTGGAGAATGACAGTAAGTAAGGGTCAGTGAAGTCTGAAGAGCTCTGAGTGGATGAAGGCAAGGTGTCAGTGAACCGTGGAAGCTTGGCAGGGCAGGAAGACCTCACTGCCGCTATTTTTCTCCCCTCCTCACCCACGTATTCCACCATGCTTCTTTTCTCAGGATACCTGCGTATTTTACCTCTTTCTCAGACTCAGAAGCCACACTCCCCACTCATCCCCATCCCAGCACTTGTCCTCAGACATCCACCCTCCAGGCCTGCAAGATGCAAGGGCCCTGCTGCTTCCCTGCATCTGGGCCCTCCTTGATCTGCTGCACCCTTTGGGCTGGAAGGAAAGGATGGAGCAGGGCTGGTCTGCCAGATGGAGACTGGAGAATGTCTTTCTGCTGCTGTCATCCCCAAAGAAAAAGCTGTGACAGTGACACTTCTGCTGGGAAGGGCTAGTCCTGGTGCACTTGCTGCTGCCCCTCTGTTTGGACCCTACTTTAGCAGCAGCATCCAGAGAACACAAGAGCTTTGCAAGCAGGAGGTGGGGATTGGCATAGGCAAAAAGCAGTCTGTCACTGAATCCAACCATTCATGATCCATTAATGTCCCCAGAAATCAGTGGGAGTTACTCTAAATGTGGGGTAAGTCTATGAATGGGAATAAAAAAACCTGTCAATCCTAAATTATTTTTGTCTGCGTGGTGCCTGTGCTTAATGGGTTGAATATAATTAACAATTCCCAGGTATCTTCTACAATTTTATTTCCTGTATAGGAATGCCCAATCCAAAGAGACTTTTTGGTGTTACTAAACTCCATTTTTCTGCTCTATGCTAAAAATCTCTCTGCGCAAGCAATGTCATTTCTGGCTGTGGAAAAACCTCACACTTCAGCATGGTTCAAAGAACTTATTGTGGCCCAGACTTAGGTATTCAGACGCTTACAGACGGAAACTGGCACGTAAGACATCAAAGCCCCAAACTCCCACTGATTCACTGATACATTTTTAAATACCTCCAGATCAAAAAGACTAAATCCACCAAGGAACCTAGATCCTGCTTGCAAATTAAGATGTGTACTTTCAAAATTAAATTGCTATTAGAAATTTCAGAAATTCTAAGTAACTGCTTCCTTACCCCCAAGGTGCTTAAATTCTGCTGATTTGCATCCATAACAGCCCCTCCAGTCCTCTTTCTATCTGGCATTCACAAAACTCTGGGTGTGCCAAGGAGATCCAGACATATTTACCCGCTAAATATCCAAAATATCTCTTAGATTAGTTGTTCTCAGAGTGCACATCACTCAGGCAAAAGAGAAGGGATGTGCACCTTCCACAGCAGCACTCCCCTGAGGTGAGCTAGTCCCCGTGGCACATGGGACACAACTGTTCAGTCCCTTCCCCTGGAGAACTGGAACAGATGCTGAAGCTGCATTCCTCTTCACTCAAGTGAATACACAAACAGTGTTTTCCAGTCTGTGGCATTCTTTGGCTCCATGGTGATGCTGGGAAATCGGCTGTCTGTCACCGCAATTTCTTCCTGATTTTTGGTTGACTTGGTGCCTCCTGGGATTTTCTTCCGGGTGCACAGTGTGGTTCCTACAGGTCACTGCACTGTTTAAAGATTAGGCTTTGCAGTGCACATTACTGACTTTTCCAAATCCCTTTCAGGCATTTTCCCAAGTGGCCAACTTTAGCGCTTTGGCTTCCTTAACTCCCGGCTGGAAAGTTTCTCAGGCTAACTTCTCCCAGGCCCACTTCTTGTGGGTGTGCCTGGCCCTCTCCTGATTACCAGGGTTATCTGACAATCCTGACATAGAGACACTGGAAGCCACTTTCTTCTTTCTCCTAACCCCCTCCAAAGGGTGAGACACTCAGTGTGGGAAATAGTGCTTTGTAACAACCCTCAGCATCCTGCCAGGGGAGGATTTAGGGTTTTCTCTTCCGTACCTGTGGGATTTCTCTACGGCCTGTGGGAACTGATAAACATTTTAACTGTTGCAGCTTTGTCCAGCAGGGATGATAAGTCAAGGCATTCTGCTCCCTAAGCTCATAGCCCAGCCAGTCAATAATGTAAGCTGAAATCAATGCCCCAGGTCATGAACAGAGCACACAACCTGCCAGCCATTCAATTGTCTCTGCTGCAGGAGCAATAAGGTCTGCAGGGAGAAAGGATGGGCAGCTGGAGAGGATAACCTTTCAAACTGCTCTAACACGCATTTGGAAAGCCCATAAATCTGAATCCCTAAACACAAATTCTCTGCCATGAAGAGTAACTGCAAGTGCCCGACAGAAGGTTGTTTTCTGTAGTGCAGACTGCCAAGGGCAGACAGATCACTCAGTCTTTAAAGAGGGACAATCAAACCTTTCGACCTGTGGCTCAGTGCAATTTGCTTAAAAAGAAGCTGTCCGTGGTCACTGTTAGGACCACTGAATGTGATAAAAAAGTAGGGATTGCAATGCTCTCCTCAGGCAGCCATTCAGGGCCGTGTACCAGAGGTGGGCACACATTTCCTTCAAGTCATCAAACCCACTGCTGTCCCTTCTCTCATCTTCACTCTTTTGGGTCAGAACAACTGAACCTCTGGCTCTGCAGTTGGGTGAATGGCTTTTTGTTGCTCTGGTCAAGACAAAAGCCTGATTTCTGTCTAGATGAGGAATTGTGCTCTGGAAACATTCTCAGAATGAAGTGCATTAATTGAGCTATCTAACTGCGTTTGACCTCATGAAATCGGAGTTTTCGTATCAATTAGAAATTTTTTGTTCTCTGCATGTGATGCCTGTATAGGTGGACCTATATTTATAAAAATACATTGTGAAATCCTGACATTATATCCCTTAAAGTAGTTTAACGTCTCTTCCTGGGATGTAGAGGTCCTCTGAAAGCAGTGATCAGTGACACATTAAGTTGTAGTCCCTACTGTTACAGGCCTGCAATAAAAGGGTTAACGTTGTGCAGGATCTCCAGGAATTTTAATTTCCTTTGGGATAAGGCCCAAACAAACTGTTCTTTAATGTGCTCCACACAATCTACTACAATATCAAGATTTTTGCTTTAGCGCCTGTTCAATAAATTAGAAATATCAGTGTTTCAAAATCTGCTTCCTAGCTATATAATGCTTTAAAAAGTGTGGACTTGAATGGTGACTTGAAAAAAACACATCCCTTTATAAAGAATAATAGAGGAGAGGTTATTATTCAAGCAACAGTTCTATTATTTTCCTGCTACAGCATACTTTTCATACCCAAGTGCACACAGAATAAACACACTGTAATTCTGTATGTAACAAACTCTTTCTGTTATATGTTTAGGAAATCTGGGTTCATTTACGTTGTTTGCATTTCGTTTTATTTATAATTAGTTCTACTGTCAGACAAATTTCATTCTTGATTTCCCCTGAAATCACTTGTCTCTTTTGGGGTTTTATCACATCTTTGTGCAATCTTGTTTTTAAAAGGGCACCACTGTTTCCTGACTTGTCTTTCCTGGTATATAAAGCATTTTTGTGATGAAAGGCCTAATAAATGAACTGCATGACAAAGTTAAACCAGAGGCACTCCACCCTCAGTATAGATTAGTATGGAGGCAATTACAATGTTACTCTTAACAGTGATAATTTGATTTTTTTTTCTTGTGCAAAAATCAACTGAGCTATTTTCATTTTTCTGAGATTAATTTTGATCTTGATTTGAACCATTCTTCTCAGACACCATGAAGTGCAATAAGCACTTCTGATAAATTGCCCAGTCTGGGGGAATTTCTTTTGTCTCCATTTTTCATAGATGTTGATCACCTCCATATAACAAAGAAGTATAAAGTACTTCTTTGCCAAATATCTCCGTTTATGAAAGAGATAAAAATGGCCTTGTTGAGTCCATAAGGCAAACCTAACCTCCAATAAACATAATGTTTCCCAAAGGCTTGAAGGACAAGAACAAACATAAAAGAAAGAAATCTAATCCCACCTATCTCACTGCTGGTAGCTTGAGCTGAGGGTGAGTCTGAGCCTGTTTCAAATGTTCATGTTCATAGATATTTCTTGAGGAGGGATGAGATGCAAGACCGGGGAGGTTCTGCCACTGTAAATGAAGAGAACCTCTGCTACCAGTATTTACCTCAGTGTCTGTCTCCATTAGTAGCCATCATCTCTGTTGAAACAAACTACAGTTACTACTGTCTTCAGTGGAAACAGGGCAATTGGGAGGATGACCCTTGGAAGGGAAGAGCTGTACAACACGGGGTAAGACGTTATCTCTAAGCTGTGGCTTGGAAGTGCTCAGTGTCCAGGAATAAAGTAGCCTTCACCTCTGCTGGTAGCCTGAGGAGCCTTCAGGAGTCCTTCCAAGGAGGCACTGCTGCATGGCAGTTTATTTCACAGCTTATGCCAAAGGCATCCTGAAAGAAGAATCTGGCATACAGCCCAGCTGAATGGTTAACGCCTTTCAAACTGCAGACGGGAGAACTCCTGCCCAGAAGCAGCTGAGTGCAGCAGCAGCAGACTGGCAGCTTTCCTGGGGTATTGAATAGGGGTGATTCCACGCTCACTTGTGCAAGGTAAATAACTTCTTTTGGAGTCCTGTTCAGGTTGAAAACATGGAGGGGTCTTGAATCAGGAAAGTACCTGAACATAAAAGATTAAAGTAATTCTTAGTCAGGACAGTGTTTCTTGTGTTCTAAGTAGACACCAACCAGGTCTATTTTCTTCAACTGGATTAAGGCTGTGATGCACAGTATTGCCAATCCCATCTTCAAAATTCATGCAATTGGAAAAACATCACAGTTGTTTAAAAGTCGCAAGACTTTAAGCCTTGCATTTTTTATTTACTTACTATTTTATTCTTTAGGCTACATTTCTGAAGCAGCTTCAAACCTTTCCTTGAGATCAGAAGGACTCAGAATGTACTCAGAAATGAATATTCCTTTGCAATATCTTGCTGCTAGAATTTGGGACATGAAGAGAAAACATTAACAGTTGTAATGCTTGCAATAACATTACAAGAATTGGCAAAGCTGCCTCTACCTCTCTATAAATTTCAGCTTTCCCTATTTCAAGTTTTTCAGCCTAAAAGCAAAAAGAACTGGGAAAAAAAAGGCATAACCATTTCACAGGTGTAGATGTGTTCAATCTATGTTATAGATTTTGCTTCTGAACACTCTCAGCTAGCTTGGGTAATGCTGCTTTATAACAGAACTACTTATTCCCCTTCCCATATCTACAAAAGACATTTTAGATGTATCTTTTCTTTCTTTTTACAAGATGCACAGAGTGTCTTACCTTATAAGAGAAGTAGATCAGTTGAAAAGAGATACATCAGGTCATGGCTCATGTAAAAAAAAACTGTGCTATTTGAAGAAGCCTGTATATTCCTTCAGTCATCTGAAGTTAAAGCAAGAATGATAAAAGACAGTTGCAGTAGAGGAGAAGACAAAAAAATCAAAGGAAAGAACATGAGGTTGACTGTACAATGGATATGTATCTATTGGCAGACTTAGAAAATTTGGGCTCAGGATTCACACAGAGAGAAAAGGAGGGAGAATCCATCTGATTGTAAGAATAATACAGTTTTACTGATCTTTCCTTGGGGTTCAAGCTGTGATTTCCACTCTGGACTGAATCAAGATTAGATAGGGAACAGAGAGATGATGTCTTGTATGACCTACTGGGTTTATGAGCAGGTGTAGCCCAAGAGCCAGCCACCTCCCTCGTGTAGTGTTGTCAAGGATGTAAAAGCACATGCTCTCGGCAGCTGCCTGAGGCACTCTGCCCGTACTGATGGGGATATAAAAGCTGGAGAAAGCTCAGAAAGTGTGTGAGGGGGAGATGCTCCCCAATCGACTTCAGTAAACTAACTCAGGTCTCTGCAATGATGGTTTAAGGGATGTGGTCAGTACTATGGATACTGTCAGTCTTACCCCAGAATCTGAAGGTCAGTGAGCCTTCAAAGGTGATTTAAATATTGGATGTTGTTGAATTTCCTCTGGGGATACCAGAATGGGTATTTGTCAGTGCTGATCCCAGGGGTATCCGTAAGCAAAGAACGTGAGGGTTAAACATTTTGGCTTCTACAGCACTAGAGGTGCTGCTGTTCTGCCTCTGGATTTGCTCCTGGACAGCTTAACTGTGTTCTCTCTCGTGTTTCATGGCAATGCCATGATTTATTTGGAATCGTGACAGAGGAAGATTTATGGTTATATTTCCGGAACATCCAGTGCAGAAAAAACACTGAAAGCAGATCGGAGGAGTTGAGCTGTGCATCTCAGCAGCCTTTAGTCAGTTCCTCGTGAAACTGGAAACAGGCACAGAACAGCTGCAGTTGCTCCAGCTGAATTCACTGAGAGGTGTAGGGAGTGCTGTGGGAGCAGGGAGAGGTCTTTACCCTGGTTTTAGAGAATGCTGGCTTTCAGATTTTGATTCCTTGTTCCATGCTGGGTAGTGATCCCTCTGTACTAGCAGTGGGAAGCATCAAGCAGCTGAGATCAATCAGACATGATCAGAATTACGATTTGGTTGTCCAGGGACAGTGTCAGCAATGCATTATGAGAACCCATCAAAAAAGAAAACAAAAAAGTCCATACCTTGGGTGATTGTTCCTCAAAAATCTCCTGCTCATTTGATCCCAGATTTCAACTAACACATCCTAATGTACCCTCTAAACACCTACTAAATTTCACAGTGTTTGAAATATGCAGTGGATTTTTGAGCACATTTAAACAGAAACAAATTCCCATCCTTAATTACAGCAAAGTTTTTTTTGTTTCTTTCTCCTGTGTGTGGCTACAACAGACCAAGTTAAGGCTGCTGCAAGCAACAGAAGATTAAACTTAAAAGCAGTAATAATGATAATAACTGATAATAACTGATTTTGGTCCTTACTCTTGCTGTTATATGTAGGGACATACAGAATGTAAATTACATGCAGAGCAAATTGTCGTCCATTAATTCAAATGCCAGTTAATTAGTCTGTGAGGTTTTTCCCCCTCCGATGAGCTATTTGCTCTCCTACTTTCCAGGGGTAAAAAAAAAAAAAGAATAAAAAATAGACCCCTGCCCTATTTCAACCTTTTTCTCAAATACAGCACATTACAGGGGATGTGATTTGCCTGTCTTCTCTCGGCATTGTGATACAGTAAAGTGGTATCAAAACTGCAACTGGTAATTTCCTCAAGAGGTTGTGATAACTGATGAATAGAAATAAGTATTTAAGCCTGCCTTGGAACAGTTACCAACATAGAAAATAAATATTTTTTCAGTATTTTCTCCAACACAAAACCACCCTCTGGTGAGGAGGTGTGGAGAGCTCTTTGGCATTTTCAGCCTTTTCTGTGAGCTGCGAAAAGGAATGACAAGAAATGGGTAAAAGTGCAGAAACGCTCTGCTGTGTGGGGTATTTGGAACAAGGTGGACAGGGAAAGACAAAAAGGTGCAGCAGAAAAGGCTGAGTGAGGAGAAGGCAGTGTTGGATGCTTATGGAAACTTAAAAGTGAGAGGGAATCTCTGCTGAAAGGGATGAGTTGGCAGAGGGGGTTATACGGTCTCCAGGACTTTTGTTTTTTCCTTAATTATTTAGGCCCAGCTTAATAATACCTTTATTCAAGCAAATCCTCATTCCTCAGAAAAATTGATTGCTTACCGTGCAAAGTACAACAGTAACACCATCAGAAAACCTGGAAACAATATTCAGCTGTAGAAACTGGACTCTGATCCAGAAATTTTAATGACTGTAGCAGAACTAAGCCCTAAAAATATGTTCATTAAAAACAATTATTTTTGTGCCTGCCTAATTCATTCTCTTCAATCAACATACTTCTTATTTGACAGAATTTACATAATTTTTAAGTTCTATACACTTATACAAAAGATCCAGAGCTATTTAAAAACATTTGTTCACCTCCTTTCATTTTTGCAAAAACCCCGTATTTTCCTTAATTCTACTGAAAAAAAAATGCCCTGGTCAAAACTACAAAAAAATATCACTGCCATTGATAATTACCACACAGTTGTTCCAGCTGACAAATTCTGCACCACTGACTGCATACTGAGATGCAATCAAAATTGAATGGGTGGAAATAACTCTCTAGTGGCAGGTTTAAGCCCTAGCAAAGGAGCACAGGGTCTTATTTTCATGACAACATAGAAAATTGCCCTCTGGGTCAAACTAATAATCCATTCTGTCTCCAGCAGTGGCAATGGGAAATGTTGTTTGGAGACAACTCATGATCCTGTCTCTCTGCTGCCCGTCCCCCTCATATTCCTCCACTACCCTCCACTGCACCAAAGATGCCAGCGAGAGGGTTCCTGCCTCTTCGTTTTAGTGTCCCTTTATGGATTTGCTGCTGTGGAATTTGTCTGCTTTCTCCTTTTTTAACTTGCTGGTTTTGGTGGACCTCCACAGCCTTCTGTGACAGCAGAGTTCAGAAGGGAGAGCAGGTAGGGGTATTCAAAATAGAATTTTATTTTGCAGGTTTTTAACTGCTCTCCAACAGTTTCAGTGAGTGCCCAGAGGACATCACAGGACTTGCAAAACAGTTCTGTATTTGCTTTACACACTGCCTCCATGGTTTTATAAACCTTAACCATATCTCACTCAGCCTGGGGGAGGAATAAGACCATAAAAAGTCCCAGCCTTCTCTGATTCCCTGTAAAGGCAGCTGCTCCATCCCTTTAATCATCTTAGTTCCTTTTCCCTGCATTATCTTGAATTTCTATATGTCCTTCTTAAAACGTGTAAATAGGATTGTACATAATGTTCAAGACGTGAATGCACCAAGATTTTACATTTTCTGGTTTGCTCTCACCATCTTTTCTGAGAACGCCTGAAATTTTTTTGGCATTTTTGGCTGCTGTTGCATGTTGAGCACATGAGTTCAGAGACTCTCAGGTATCTTTCCTGAGCTCCAGCTGCCAGCTTTCAGTTTAGCACTGTGTAAGCATGGCTTAGATTATTGTCCCTACATGCACCATATATCTGGACAGGAACTCATCTGCCACTCCTTTCTGCACTCACTCAGCTGTGTATCATCTCTCTAGAGCTCATTTCTATGTGTGACTGTGTCGTCTGACTCCCTGCAGGAGTTCAGTAGCATCTGTGAGCTGAGACATATTCCTGTATCCCTCCCTTCTGCAGGTCATCAATGAAGATCTTAAATAAGACTAATTCCCTAAGATACTCTACTGCTTACTCTTTATCCTGGAAAGTGACAAAGACTCTGTAGGCAGCTTTCAAATCATATAAGCACCAGTCCTACAGCAATTTCATTTCTTTGGTAGCTTTCTGCCAGGCATCTTATCATGGGTTTGTTGAAAATCCAAATAAAATATTTTTTTGATATATACAAGGTAACTTGTAGAACTTCAGAAAGCTTCAAAGCAGGATTTCCCTTTACAGGATTTACTTAGTGCAGTGAAAGCCACCACTTGTATACAGAAATGGTATTAAATCCTGCACTAATCCAAGCGTTGGCTGCCAGAAGCTGTTTCTGAGCAGCGAGAAGATGAGAGGGGTGGCTTCTTTTTATATTGACTTGATCCTTTGAATGTCTACCTAGGGTGGAAAAGCTTAGACCAAAACTGCCTGAGGGAAGAGAGGCTACAAAATTTGCAATAAATTAAAACAGACCTGCTTTGGATAGACCAAAACAAAGTCCAGTGCCTGCAGGAGCCTTCTCAGTGTGGAAACCTCCTCTGCTACAGACTCCAGGCTAGCTAGTTACTAAAGAGCTCCAATTTTCAACAACAGCCACAAATCAATGTCATAGTTCCCAAAAGAGCAGGTAAGTTTGGCGTGTATAACTCTGTCCCCTGACCCTGAATATCTGAAAAACAGGACACTTAAAGGCTTCCTCTGCAGAGCTTCTGGGCTGGCCTGTCTGGAGCTATTTCTGCAATCCCAGATTGTCATACATTTAGTTTCACTGATCCCTTTTTGACTAGTTTTCTGCAGACAGCACGGTAGCTGCAGTCTGACAGCCACAAAGGGGAGTCTGGATCTTGATGCTTTTCCCTCAGACTCAGTGCCTTTTCTAAGCTGTGGGGCTTGCAGTGAAGTACTGCTTAACATCAAAGTCAAGTCCTCTTTCCTTAAAACAAACGTGGGTAGCAGAATCCAAGCCCTGATCTTAAATCGGCCTTTTTAACATCACCGTCACAATACTTTCTAAACTATAACACATCTATATGGTATAAACTTTTGGGTAAAACATGTGGATTAGATTTAGAATCAATTAATAGCTCACCAGTGTAGGACCGGCAGATTCACTTGTACAACATCAGAAGCTGTTACTCAAGCAGAATTAAGCTCACCTGGGATTAGAAAAATAGTAATAACCTAAAGACTGCTGCATAATCACATAAGCCTGATTTTTAAGTATACAACTTCTTTTTCTCCCCTTCATTAACCTTGGTATTATTTATTAATTTCCCCATACATTAAAGTTTTACTAATACGAACCCTCTTCAGTATAAATGGGGTTTTTGACAGAAAGACAGATTATTGTTTTGTTTATATCCATAAATTGATGATTGTATTTGACATGGGAATTCTTTTAAAATAATGTTTAATATTATAGTACACTATACCTCTGCATTCATATTTATAAATATGTGATACAGCATTACTGCACTCTTCTACTGAGTTTACCAGAAAAAAGTCAGAGAACTGAGTGTGTCATTTATATTATTTTTTAACTAGGAACGTTCTTTCTCTTTCATTGTGTAAAAGTTCACAAAGAAGCATTAACAAAAAGGGAGTATTTCTTGCTAGCAAATATTAGTACTTTAAAACAGTATTGCAATAGTAAAATTACTGTTGATTTCCTTAAGAGTCAAACTAAATTGTACACCTCCAAGTAAAGGTGGTACTGGAGATGCATGTGCCTACTGCATTTGGTAACAAGGTGAGAGGGGATGGCTTGTGGGTGCTGTGAGCCACTGCTGTAGCAAGGGGTTGAAACCTTGAATTACTTTGCCTAAAGAGAAGTTTGAGTGTGGTGAAGCCCTTCTGTTTTCAGGCTCATGGATTTACTGCCTTGTATTGTAAAGTATCTTTGCAAAAGAATATTTCATACTCAGGTTTCTTTACAAAAATAACATTTTTTCAGTGCAATGAAGGTAAAGAGGAGATATTTAAGGGTATGTTTAAGGTAAGAAATGTCAGGATTTCTAGAAGGAGCAGGTTCATGGTTGCTCATGCTAATACTTATGTGCATGGCATTAGATACAATGCTATGGAGAAAAAATTTTGTTCAATGTTTCTGCCTGTTGTCTCTGAAAAGGCAAATCAGTTAAACTGTTGACTTTTTCATTGCTATGGTTTCTTTAAAATGTCATAAGGTGGTAGAAAATCTAACAAAATTTACACAGGAATTCATTGTAATTCCTCTGTTAATTATATTCACTACTTTCCCACTATGTAGGCCAAATACATTTGCACTGTAAAGAACAGAACCGAAGCATTAAAATCATACAAAACTACTTGGTAATTAATCTTTGCTGAGGGGAGAAATGAGGTGATAAAGAAACAATGGGCTAAACTTTGCTCTCAAATTTGGTAGAGAGATAGACGTAAAGACACAGATAAAGAAGATCTCTCTTCTCACACACAGATGTTAACAGCATTTTCTTCTGTTTTGGTGGTGAGCAAAACTTGCTATTAAGAGTGCATCCGATAGTCTCAGGAGGAGAGGTTAATAGCAAAAAAAGCTGTGTACAGATGTTTGTTGGTGAGCCCATGCTGGGAGGAAGGTTATAGGAATAAAAGAAGACAGAAATGTATGGGAGTGTCCTGTATTCTGACTGGCAGGAATCAATGCTGGAGGAAAGCCAGCATCACAGCGAAGACTTCAGAATAGAGGGGGAGGGTGAATTGATGAGAGCCACAAACTAGATGTTTTTGTACCTAATAGAGAAGCCAGGGTAAGACAGATTCTGTGCAGATACACAGAACAGGGTGGTCTCTAGTCACTCAACAAAACTCCGCTGCAGAATCTATAGCGCAATCCACTTTTTTTGGTCTTCACTGGAACCTGTTGATAGGAAGTTGTGGTATTAATTTCATGTAATGGCAGATCCATCTAAACCTGCCACCATGTACACTGTTAGGTGAACAATTAGTGCACTGTGTGAATGTGTAAGATTGCCAGTATGACAAAAGCTTTTATCGACAGCAGTATGGGTTTACAGATGAAAACAATTGTTGGTTTGGTTTCTTTTCTTTCTATTTTTGGCAATCTAGGTCTTGCCATATAGGAATTTTTGCCTGTAACACGGTAAGGGATATTTAGGAGAAAGGAAGTCTGTATCTGGAACTTGTCTGGGAGAGTTATTTTGGACAGTTTCTGCATGCAGACAAGCCCCCTCCCCAAGTCTTTGTGAACAAGAAAGAGAATATCACACAGACATTCTATGAGGATAAATCTGATACAATCTGCAAAGCATTAAGGCTCCAACCCTGTATAGTTTGTGTACCTGAAATCAATGGACACCACGTGCTTAAACTTCACTGCGGATCTGGGGAACAACTACTCATATACTGGATCCCAGACCAATTACTGATGGGGAGAAAATTTACTCGCACATCCTCGTGATACCATTAACAACAGGCGGAATCCCTTTCACTGGAGTTTAGGCACCCACAATGTACAAAGAACTAGCTGCTGTTGTTCCCACAAGGGTTCCAGAAGGTCTTGTAAACAGCTGATGGTGTTTAGGGTGCAATTAATCCAACCAAACATGATAAAGTTTTAAACTCCACTGGTTAGACTAAGTAGGTCTCTCTTGACATTAAAGGAAGTCTAAGATAACTATCTCAGATGTGAACACCTCCACCACAGACAGCCACACACAGCCTCTTGAGATGTCTTTGCATTTCTGGGGGGATCATATGTGTCTTACCATTCCCCAGGACCCTGAGATGATCATTCTGCAGCTTGCAGGACAGGGAGGTGATGCTGAAGAGCAGTTGAATCTTCCCCACTCCAACCTGCAAAAACAGCACTGCAGAAAGAGCTTCTTGCTGAAGGAAGGCTGTGCCAGCCAGACGTGCAGGGTGAAGGGAATAGATCTTCAGGGAATGGCAGCAAAAAATGAAGGAGGCTTTCAGCTGCTCTGGAAAAGCGGGAGCTGACACATTCCTTTGCGCCGAAGCCGGGCAGGATGGATCAGCTGTGTGCACAGATGGTGCTCTGGCTGCTGGTCTCCTGGCTGTGTGCAATCACAGAACAGTTAGCCTCACAAACATGCCAAACCCCTACCCACTTTTTTCCCAAGCCTCTTCCCATTGCCTCTCCTCCATCTAAAAATACCCCTAGCAATTAAAATGCCATCACTCGCTGGAAAATGTGGGTGTGAATCACAGGCAATTAACAAAGGAAAGTGGAGTTCATGTAGAAAACTGCCGGTTAGTTCTGAGTGGGAGGCAGACTTCTTGCATCAGAGCACTTTTCAGCCTTATGAAGATAGGCTGACAAGCTTAACTTGTTCACAAACAGTGCTGTCAGTCAAAAATTAGGCACTGAAGTTTCACTACACTAGTAGGTGTGACACCTGTGATGGAAAGTATCAGCAAGGAAGAAGATGAACCAGTTGAAACTTCTCAGCATTTCTGTATGTTAGTGTTTGAGTCATATGATTCCAGTTCAAGGAGGGGGCTGTACAGGTTTGCTGCATTTAGCCTAGAATTTAGTCCTTCAGAAGTTCCAAAATTGTGACAGAGTGCACAAATGAGACAGTAACTACTTCACTTTTTTAAAATGAGTGATAACAAGTATGGAAAGTGCTCTTTATCCACTTCTTCAGTGACTGAAGTAATTTCTTGAGGACAAAAAATACTTACAAAGGAAATTCATTAAATTAATGCCATGTAGTATTACTAAAAGACATTTTTGCCTAAAATGTCACACAGAGGTACAGAATGACTCTGGATGAAGCCAGTGAGGGGTTCAGAACAGCCTGCAATTTCTGTGTAAATGTGGGAAAATTAACTGAAATAGTGTGCAAAAACCTTACGAGAATTAATTTATTTTCAGCAACATGGGAGAAAGATACTCCCTTGGGTCTTCGCAAGTGAAAAAAACCATTTCTTAATATAAGATGACATAGTTTCATAAATCACTGGAAGCTGTTTTTAATTGGCTCTTATATTTATGCTCACAACAAACATGACGTGTTTCACATGGCATTATATGTCAGACAGCATTATCAGAAGGGCTGTCTTCATTCATGGAAGCCGTTATTCATCAAAATAATCACATTTCTGATAGGTTATTTTATCCGTATTGATTCTTTGGAGCATCTCTTCAGGACCTAGATGCCAACCAGCAATCTTCTGCATTCTAATGAAGGCTGGCTGAGCAAGGTCAAGAGATGACCAGTTTCCTTGAGCTTAAGAACAACATGAAAATGTTTTGTCATGAAAAGAGTATCACAGGGTAACAAAAAACTCCTCCAAAACACACGGGTATTTTTGAAAAATAAGCTCACTAAAATATATTTCTGAGTAATGTGTAGTCAACTGTATGCTCTATGCACTCTCTATAAGGGAGGAAAGAATGTGTGTAAGCTTTGTGACCAGTTTTCTCTATTCTGAGATACGTAACTTGGAGAGGAGGGAGCACATATTTGAAAGTTTTTCATCTTTCAGATTGAGTTCTGTTTATCCCAAAGATAACTTATTCAACACTGCACAGACTTCATGAGCAAGTCAGAAACTGAGCTTGAAGAGCATCTGATTCAGTTTTAAGGACATACATAGCTTTTAAAAATGGTTAAAAGAATAATTTTTAGACAAAGTGAAGGTTGAGTGGCATTGCTGCCTGTAACAGCCAAGGATCTCTAGAACTAGAAGTAACTGATATACAAGCAAGCATACAACAAGCAGATATAGTTGACTCACTTTTGGAAAGCATTTAGAGATACATTGCTTTCCCAGCTACCAGAAGCTGAGGACTGAAGTGTGTGCAATATTCAAGCTCTGAGCTGTATGTGAGAATCAATTCTCTGTGATGAGCGCTCTAAAATAAACAGAGTATACTTGCCTTGAGAACATCTAAAAGCTCTTTAGAAATGGCAACAACTAGCTGTACACCAAGCTTTCAATACCCTAATGAAGTGTCCTTTTCCACATTACATTTTGGAGTTTTCAGAAATCTCTGTATTTAAAAATATGTTAAATTAAGGAAAAATAGGAAGGAAAAAATGTCTAAACCTCAAGCAACAAAAAATACAGTAAAATGGTTTATTCCTTGTATTTTTAAATCCTATTAAATTTTGGCCAGCCTCTTTGAAATCAAATGTCAGAAAATAGATCTTAATAAAGGTTGAGTATTTCTGATTGAGATCTAGTAATGAAAAGAGCATAGAAAACCCTATGAAGAAATGACAATTTCTATACTCTCTGCAGAGAAAGGATAATATGTCAGTAAAGAGAAGGAATAAGACAGCAAAATACACACTGAGAATTTAAAGAAATATCAAGGACGTGCTCATTGCATAAGCATTGCCAGCTGGGGACACTGAATAAAGCTGTAGACATTAGAGAAAAATTGTGTGTCTAGTTAATTACAGACTGTGTCACAGGTATGTAAATACAAACAGGGATGTGTTGGTGTTAAATGGGCAACTTTAAACCTGTCATTTCTTGGATGAACCACTCAATCTTACAGTGTTTGTCTGAATGAAACAAGTGTATGCGATGCCCTGGGTGATTTGGGAAGGCTGTGTTTGAAAGGTAGCGTTCAGTTCTGCAGTCTTGCCCTGTGTGGAAGCAGTGCTGAACTCAGCCACAGCCTGTGAGCAAACAGCCAGTTGAACCGAGCCTTTGGTGCAATCATTTTTGAACGAGATGCACCACACTGTTTGTTTAACCAGCACTGGCTGTGAAGTACTGCTGTTAGCCACTCCAAGCTGGTATTTATACATACCTACCAATCCCTCTCATTACCCGCTGACTTGTATTTACCCCCTTCAGCAGCTAAGGCAGGTTGATGATACGTTTTTGTGCATACAGTTATATTACTGCATTTGAAAAAAGATAAATAAGTAGAATTGAACTTGTGGGACTGAATCAAAACAAAAAGGGAACGACAACAGTTCATAAAAGTATGGCAAAATGTTTACAGATCTATATAAGTAGAAAATTCACTCCTTAGCTATTTAAACACTTTTTTCCTGGCCTTTTAAGCAAAAGAAGTATTTTTCCTATATAATTTTGCACCATATGATCTCTGTGTGGGTACCATATAACAGATTCATGACAGATATTTTTTTCTCAAGGTCATGTTTTCAGAGGTTTTTTTCTATTTTATTTTTAAGAGATTTTCCATGCTATGTAGAACACTTAAATCCCTGATATCTGACTCACTCCAGGAAAATCTGAGTGAGTAAGGACCGGCAGAGTTTGGGTCAAGTAAGTGGCATGCAGCACAACACTGCTTTTAAAGGTCAGCAATCCAGGGGCAGCGGTTTCTTTTATATTCAACCCTCACAGTAAATAAAATAAGGAGAACTATGTCTGGGGACAGGAGATGGGACAGCTGCTGGTTTTTCTTGTTGATATTCTTCAAGCCTTATTTGCCATTTCAGCAAATCTGATGTTGGACAATGTAACGGACAAGGACTGTCAACTCTTTGCTATTTCTGTGTTTAAAACAAAAGTAATTACTGCTTCAAGTCTAGGCCCTACGTGCAGACCTTTATTTTGCTCCTGAGAATTGGTAAACTTAGGAGGAGCTGGCAGAAATGTTTATTGTTCCATCAGGAAAAAGCCCTTCATATTGGACAGAATTTGACAAGACAATTGTCTAACAGTAAAGACAGTTGGACAGATACTGCCAGAGGCAAACTATGTAAATCAGATATCTTACACCCTGCCATACCTCCCTAAGTGGGATTTACAGCAGAAACAACATAAATCCAACAGGCTTTTTTTCCCAAGCTGTTAAGATATGTTATCTAATTTCATCTTAGTACGTATACATATTCACAGCAGAAGCTCATTTATAGGCTTGCCTTAAATAGGAAGCTGAGATTTGAAGTTCATGTGGCTCATTTATTTAGTGCAAGCCAGTTTGCACAGTCTAACTTTACAGTCTATATCAAGACATAGCAAGAGTGTAGCCAACAGGTTGAGGAATGACTATTCCCCTCTATTTATCAGTTGTGACACCACATCTGTGGTCACAGGTGGGTTAAGTTTGGGGCTCCTGGGCTGGAAAGACATTGGTAGGCTGAGGTAAGTCCAACAAAGGGACACCAAGATGATTGAGGCTGAGTTACATAACATTCAAAGTGGTGTTGGGGGAACCGAGTTTGTTCAGCCCCAAAGAAGCCAAGGCTGAATGGGAATCTAACTACTCTTCACAGCTACCAGGAGGAACACAGGGCTAGGACAAGATGCATTTGGTACAAGCTGGAACAGTGGAAAGTCTGACTTGATACAAAATAATATGTCTTATTGTGAGAGTTTTTGGTTTGATCGCCTGCCCAGTGAGGGCAGGATCTCTCACTCAGAGACACTCACAACTCTCCTGGAGAGGAGACATAGCCTGGCACAACCTGCTGCATCTAGACCTAATTTGAGCATAAGGCTGGACATGAAGGTTTTTGGAAGTTCCATCCAACACATGGTTCTGTGATTCAATGACTCATGGCTTATCATGGTTTTTGGGATGGAAATTCAAGTGCGCACAAAGCAAAGTATCCACAGTTGCCTGGGAGGTGATCACCAAGCAGTACATTTCATATTGAACAGCCCATTTGCTACTTGACTCTGTCTGCCCTTGATGTTAGTGTTTTCATGGCTTTTGGTTCAGGGCAGTGTTTATGGGGCCATTAAATTCCACTCTTTTATTAGCAATAAAAAAATGCTCGTTTTTATTAGAAATGCATTTCCATTAAGCATTTCAGTTGTGCCTGAACACAGAACTGCCTTGTAACAGGGAATAACACCTTCTTTTTCTTGCATGGGAAGCCAGCCCTTATGGTATAACAGCTTCTAGGAAATTGCACTTCTTCTTAACTTCTTCCAGGAGTCTGGAAGTGTAAGTCAGGAACATCCTTCCCTTAGCTATGGAATCCTGATCTGGGCAGATTATAAACATTTGTAGCATTTCACTACACCCTCCAAGACATTAGGAGCAGCAAAAATACATTAAGTTAGAGTGTGCAGAGTAAGGCACAACAGCAACACCCCTGAGATCAGTGTAGCGCCACTGCTGACTCCTTGTCAGAGAAGGAAAGGAAAGGATTGCAGGCTCTTATGACCACGTATTTATTATACAAGTGTTCTAATTACTAAAACTCATGGCATGCATTTAGGTCTGTTAATACATCAAAAAGTAAATCCTACAATTGGATTGACTTGGGAAATGAATAAACAGGGGTAGGAGAATTGAAACTCCTGGCTCTTTATTTAGTCATCAAAGAAATCTATTTTGCAATAAGCTAGGGGCATTCCATTAACAGTCTTAGAAGTGCTGAAGGACTAAGAGCAAGGCCCTTCCTGAAGAGATAACCTGAATTAGCAAAGATCCAAGGGGCTTCTCAAGACATGTTTTGAATTTCAAAAACAACTCTAAATCACTGAAGTTACTCCTTGATGCTCTCTTAACATTCTCTGCTTTTGATAAGGGCATAATATTCAGCTATAATGAAAGCAAGGAGCATTACCTTTGACAAGGGAAGTGCTTTTGTATCGAGTCTCCTTTGGAAGGAAAAGAGAACAGAAAAGGGAAGATAAGGTTGCTGATCCCTGAAACTTCCTTAAATATAAATGCAAATTTACTGAAGTGACGGGAAGTAAAGGAGTATTCCTATTCTGTAGAGCAGCTTCTGTAAGGCTTGGGAAGAGAATTGTTTAAGCATCAGTGCTACGGCACAGAGAAAGCAAAGTCTCCTAGTTCCTGTTCTTGGGTACTACAACAAGAGCTGAAGCACGTTTTGGTAAATCAGGTCCCCCAGATATGCATTGAGAAGACAGTCCCTTGAATCTCAGAAGTTATACCTAGAGAGAGGCTTCAGACACCCAGCAAAATACTAAGCAGAACCCATTGATGCATTGATTTAACTGGACCCTACCAGAGGCAGAGCAGTGCTGGCTGGCACTAGTCCTCAGTCAAGCAGGCTGGCAGGAGAGCTGTTTTGAAAGGTTATTGATACAGAACCAAATAAAAGCAGCAGCTGTTGTCTCTACCTTTCCAGCCTTGTAAATAAATATGAAATGTTTTATTTTGCTCTTGACAGAATATGTAAATGCTTAATTCATCCTAACACCGGCTCTGGCAAGAGGATCAGAGGATCTGAAAACCTGTGCAAGCTGCAGTGCTTGTAGGCAAGGATTTCAGCAGTTGTTTGGAGCAAAGGCATCCCCTTTACGCTGCCGCAGAAGGCATCTCGGGGACTGGGAAAGCTAGGAAGCAGGCTCGGGTGTGCGGCGCGTACACCAGCTCGGGTCTGGCACGACTCTCTCTTTCTCCAAATCAGCTGGCGAGCGAGCGGCAGCCGGCACATCCCGAGGGCACATC
>VWZT01008395.1:330563-347422 GCA_013397055.1 Pachycephala philippinensis | reverse complement strand
CTCCAAACTTTGTACGGGGCGAGCGGCACTGCGGCCCCGCCGCCCGGGAGGGAGAGCGGGGGGAACCGAGCCGGGCGGGGAACCGGGGCAGCCGCCCCACTGCGGAGCGAGGGGCTCCGCTCCCCGCCCTGCCCTGCCCTGCCCTGCCCTGCCCTGCCCTGCCCTGGCACACCGGCTCCTGGGGCAGCCGCCGCCCGTGCCTCGCTCGCCTGTCCGGGCCGAGAAGAAGGTAAGAACGGGAAGCGGGGGACGGAGCGGCGCTCCTGGCACGGGGAGGCGGCGGGATCCCCGCAGCGCCCGGGCACGGGTGTGTGCCGCCGGGATGGGTGTCTCTCCCCGGGATGGGTGTCTGTCCCCGGGCACGGGTGTCTGTCCCCGGGCACGGGTGTCTGACGCTGGGATGGGTGTCTGACGCTGGGATGGGTGTCTGTCCCCGGGATGGGTGTCTCCCCCAGGGAAGGGCTCTGGGGGCCGGCAGGGCAGCGGCGCCGCATCCCAGAGGCGCGTTTGCTGCTGCCACCTTCGCCTCCGGCAACCCCAGCCCCTTCCCCAGCGCAGGCACTGCGGTCCTGATGGGAATGCTGCTTGCTAATGTAATCACGTATTCCGCCCTTTTTGCTTACTTGCTCTCAGAACCGATGTAAATCCGCTATGGGCCTTTCTCGGCCGAAAGTTAGACGCGATTTGATGCTTGACCATGAGGGTCTGACTGCTGGGGGGGGAAAGGAACTGGAAAAAAGCCCCAGTGTGGTGCGGTATGCAAGGTGTGCTAGTAAATGCTATCACCTGAAGAGCTTATACCCAAAAAGGACAGAAAGGCTCCTGTCAAACACTACCTGGAGTGTCACCTCAGTTTTATCCCCATTTTTTGAAAGCAACTGATATTTTGCCCACATAGCTGTCCCACCGACAATTTCAAACTTGTCCAATTTATTTCGCTTGCTGACACACCAGCTCGTTTCTGCTTTAAACTGTGGTTGTCCCTTCTTTCTCCCTCAGCTTTGTCTTATTGACAAGACCAAAGCATCTTTCATCAGCCTGAAAAGGGCAGTAACAAATAAAATAAATTCAGAACAAAAGAAGGCTTTGCTAAAAAGAAGGAGTTGCAAGTAGGAATCAACAGAAAGTCAGGGACTAGAGAAATGGGTGAAAATACTTTTGGGAAGAAAGTTGTTATTTGGCTGAGCTACATCCTTCTGCCTGGATTTACGGCAAAAAAGGGGGAAATAAAATGTGTCAGCCCTCTCACCTTTCTACTTCTGTGTGTGGACATGACCTGACTGAAAAAAATTATCAGATTTTGAAGCATCTGACAATCCTGGGACTTCACCAAATCTCTACTTTAATAATATGTGGAAGCATAATTCCTGGGTGTAGGTACGGGTCAAAGAAAAATGCTCATTGGAGTTCTGAACTTCTGCATAGCCTCGGCTGTGCAAATTGTGGTGGATCTCTTACATTTTTAACCTGGTGGACTAAAGATATATTGATAAGAAATCCCTTCCTGACATCCATTGCTTAGGCTAGTAGTTGAAAACTGATTATATTGCTAAAATCAGCGGGGTACACTAGTATGAGCAGCTGGCTCATCTCAGCTACGTGTCTTGTGGTGTTTCACATCTCAGGCTTACACTATTAATTGTTGAATAAATGTAGGCTAAACAGTATGGCATAATTCTGACCTGTTTAGCTGGGGGGAAAATGCCTTTCAGTTCATGCAGTCGTTCTGCTGCTTTTGCAAAAATAGCTCACCCTGAGAAATTCTTTGGGATATTGTGTGGGATAGAAGCAAGCAAAAAGTCTCCTGCTGGTAGACAACCCTCCTTTCTCAGTTTGGAAACCATACTGAAGGATGTCACTCACTGATAGTTACTGGGAACAGAGGGAGGGATGAAAATGTACCTCTATTCCTCTGAAACGTTTCTCTGAGGATGGAGGGAAATAAATAGAGCTGATTAAAAAAGAACAAGAATTTTTAAAAAGCCATGTTAATCCAAACACATCAGTAGCTGTTTCTTTAGGTAGTCTTGAATCTGAGAAGGGTTAAGCTATGTGTAACACTTGATGGCAAGAAAGTGACATTTCTTCTCTACTCTTGCTTTTTTTAGGGAAGATATGAATGGGGAAATAGAGTGAGTAACCCAGGGTTGGCTTTTCCCTCAGAGGCAGACAGTGGTGTTTTACTGGTAAGTTTGCTTAGCACTGGCAATTCCTTAGTATTTTCCCAGGCCAGGGAAAGGAGTCCCCAGGTTCTCCATTCTTGGTTAGCATGCCACCCATGCTCTGGGCAGTTTGCATGGGGACGTGTACTTTTTTACATTGGACTGAAGTCCAAGTCAGAAACTGATTGAAAACCATTCATATATTGTGCCTACTGAAGTCTTAGGGTAGCACAGAATTCGGCTCAGCCTGTGTAAGGAAGGAAAAAAAAGTGATTTTTATGCCAGTGGTGAAATTCTTACTGACATCAGCAGGGGAATGATTTGCTCTTCCCTATGACTGCAGTCAGAAATGAATGCCTGATTGGCAGCCTCCAAGGAGCTCTGTTTTCTGAAACATCACACAGAAAGGAAATATTACGTATAACTGTGTTTCAATTGTTTCTTGAGTTGATTTCAGCATGAATAAGTTGCGCAGTCATTTCAAAGAAGTGCTGTTATTTCAGTTCTATTACAGTGCTATTTTTATTTGCATCATGGTACAAACTGTTCTAAAACAAAGTTTCTTAAAGAAAGACCCCAGTAATCAGTTCACTGGTATTAAGGAAGGGCATAAACCTGTGAGAATTTAGTAACTATTTAAAGGAAACACTTTTCATTAAGGAAAAGCTGGAAGATTATTGTGCTAATAACAGTCTGGATGGTGCTGTACCATGTAGAATTCCCATAGATATTACTGGAAGACTTGTGCTAAATCAGCACTAGTTTTAGTCAGTGAATTGTAAAAAAATTATATGCTGCCCAGCAGGATCTTAATCCCACTGCATTTACTTAGGCAAACTTTGTCTTTGGAATGCTTTTGAAATCTGTTCCAATTTTCAGCAGGAGTCATGCCTAAATAATATTACTGGATCAGCCTTCAAAATGTAAAGGCAAGAGAATTTAAATATATTAAGACAGATCTTCTCTTAATCCTTCAATGTAGCATGTGGGTTAGGAAAGAGATGTGGATTTAGCTCGATGCTTCTTGTCTTAGCCCATGTGGACCAATTTCTGCACTTGTTCTTGTACTGTTTGTTTTCAGGGGCAGCTCTGTGGCTTAGACCAGGCTGCTGCAAGGATGGGGCCCCTGGAAGCAGGAGGTGAGGAAAACCAGACAGATGAAATGAAAATGGAGCTGTTCACTAAGCTGTACTTGACAAGATACACTACACCACTCAACGAATTGGCTCTGGACCCTAAACCAGAACTGAAGGACAGCACAACACTTGTTGAAGTGCAAATAATTCTCATCTTTGCTTACTGCTCCATCATCCTGCTGGGGGTGATTGGAAACTCCCTCGTGATCCACGTGATCATCAAGTTCAAGAGCATGCGCACAGTGACTAACTTCTTCATTGCCAACCTGGCTGTGGCTGACCTGCTGGTGAATACGCTGTGCCTGCCCTTCACTTTGGTTTATACGCTCTTGGGTGAATGGAAGCTGGGCCCGGTCTTGTGCCACCTGGTGCCTTATGCCCAGGCCCTTGCTGTTCACGTGTCTACTGTCACTTTGACTGTGATCGCTCTGGATCGGCACCGCTGCATTGTCTACCACTTGGAAAGCAAAATCTCTAAGCGGATCAGCTTCCTGATTATAGGAGTTGCCTGGGCAGTCAGTGCCCTGCTGGCAAGTCCCCTGGCCATCTTCCGTGAGTACTCATTGATTGAGATCATTCCTGACTTCAAGATTGTGGTCTGCTCTGAGAAGTGGCCAGGGGAGGGGCAGCTCAACTATGGCACCGTCTACAGCATCTCCATGCTCCTGATCCAGTATGTGCTGCCTCTGGCAGTCATCTCCTATGCCTACATCCGTATTTGGACCAAGCTCAAGAACCACGTTAGCCCTGGTGCGGGGAATGACCACTATCACCACCGGCGCCGGAAAACCACCAAGATGCTGGTGTGTGTGGTCGTGGTGTTTGCTGTCAGCTGGCTGCCCTTTCACACCTTCCAGCTGGTCAGTGACATTGACAGTCAGGTGTTAGACCTGAAAGAGTACAAACTGATCTACACGGTGTTTCATGTCATTGCCATGTGCTCAACGTTTGCTAACCCCCTTCTCTATGGCTGGATGAACAACAACTACAGGACGGCCTTCCTCACGGCCTTCCAGTGTGAACAGCGGCTGGACTCCATCCACCCCGAAGCATCAGCAGGTTTCAAAGCTAGGAAGAAACTAGAAGCAAAGAGGATTCAATTCCCTGGGGACTCTTTCACACAACCTACCAATGTCTAAGATGTCTGACTTTAAAGAAGAAATGAATATGTTGTGGATGAAAGGATGAATCCATTTTGGTACATGCATTTTTAATGCATAGATTTGTTCATAAATGGTGAAAGAACAGTAGCAGGGAAGTCAAGGCAGGTATTAGGATTTGAGGGGAGTTGATTGACATCAAGAGTGTGTAACTATACAACTGCATGGAAATAAAAGGGAGAGGCTTTGTTTATGGCTGTCTCTAACAGGGTAAATACCCTCCCATCCCTCCCATATCTTGTTGACAAGTCTAAATGACAAAGGCAGGGTTTGCTGGTTTTGCTGGAGGAAGGCAAACAGCTGATTTGTAGCACAGGAATATTGATGGTGGGTGCAGGTAGTTTTTGTGTTGGATGTGGAGATCAGGGAGTGCAGAAGTCTGCCAGGAGAAAGAAGCCTGTCTGGTGGGGGAATCAGCTGTGCTGGTTAAACCTCAAACTTTTCAGGCCCCTTCTCTCCCACAGGCATCTTTTGCAAAGACAAGGGAATTAAGAAGAGAAATATGTTACTTTTTTTTGATTTGTGCTAGACTATTTCAAACCAGAGCATTTGAAATAGATTAGGTGGTGAAAACAGAAAAGAGAAAAGAAAAACCAAACCCACCCAAATACCAGATTCAGTGAGAGGAAAGGTCAGGTTTCTACATAAAATGAAATGTGGGTTTTGGCCAATCAAATGGGGTAAAAAGTCATCCCTTAAGAATTGGCAGTTGTTATGCTGGTGAGAAAATCACGAGCCTGTGACTTGATCAGTCATTCCCTGCAGATTCTTGCCTTTCATTCTGCTCTGGGAACAGCTCACAAATGCAGTGCTTTAAAGTGGCATTTGAGGGCAGGGAATGCAGGCTCAGGTCTTCTGTGAGCACTTCATAAACTGCTAATATTTTCATTTTCAGGACCTGCTTAAATGTCTAATGTGTTATTAACTCCACAGGCTTTGCATTGTTGCTGCTTCTGCCTGGATAATAAAACAGCAGATAATTTTGATCCTCTGGAAAGGCTGCTGGATGGTAAAGTGCTTTTCCTTATTGTGGTTTTATGTCACATACTCATCTCGTCTCGGAGCTTTTTCCATCTTTAGCCTTTGTAACAATTAAGAACTTCTGAATGACTGTAACCTAATAACAGTATGCTATGTTTATGTGATAACTTATCAGTTATTCTGCATGCCGTAGTTAATAGTTAAATTCCTTTTTTCCTCAGGTATAAAATTTTAATCTGTTTACCGTGTTGTACACAGCAATGTTCAACTCTTCTATGTCTTTGTTCAGCCTCTTTGAACTCATTAAAGAGATGAAGAAAATTTCAATCCATGTTTATTCCAAGCTGCCCTGTTGCTTATCTAGAATAAAAACAAGTGTGATACTTTCACTTGGAGTCTAGTTTGACAGCTACATTTCAGCCGCCTCATTTTTTCTTTCAATTTTTTGTTGTTCCTAAATCCATTGTGTTCTCTCTTACAAATTAAAACCCAAGAATACTCCAGTGCTGAAATGTTTTCTATGTAATGAATAGTATCAGGTCTTTATCAAGTGGAGAAATTCAGAGTATTCAGTATTTGGCACCATCCTTTAAATATCCATGAAATCATTTGGACTTGGACTTTCTTGAGCAGAAAAGGGAGGTCTAGAGAATTAGCTAGTGTTTACTCAAGCAGGAAAAAGTATCCATCATTCTTAAACAGTTTTACAAAAATAGATTAATTCTCCACCATGTTCAGGACATGATATTGCCCACAAGTTATTTTTGTCCAAAAATAATAATATCCAAAATGTAACCTCAAAATTCTTATGGGTGAGGAAGGATTACAGAAGTGTGTAATTATTATGGACATCAATCACATGTATCACTTGACTCTGAACCCTTCATCAGAAGTATTATTACTACAAATAGCCTCCTTTATTTAAAACACAAATGATTTAAAAGTTCTGTTTAAACTCCTTTAAGCCTGTTAGAGTGTGGTATGTAGACAGTTTTGAAGTAACCATGACAGTGTGTGCAAAATCTGCAATTGCCAGGCTAATTCTCTGTAATTTTAAGTCTGCTTTACATCATCCTGTATGAAAGCAATTATTACAAATCATCTTTCCGTTTATTTCATTGTATCTTTATTTTATGTCTTCCTGAGCTTTCTCTGCAGCAATTACACTGAGCTAGAGCTGATGCACTGATTTGTTGCATTGCTTTCCTCTCTGTCTCATGGAGGTGGTGCCTTGGTCAGTGCCTGCTTTAGGGTAACAAACCCGTGCACAGTGTCCCACTGCAAGGTGTGGATTTTCCCAGGGCACTTGAAGATGGGATGTGGAAGAGCCAGCACTCACTCGTGCCTCTTGCATGGCTTAGTCGCTCCTTGGGCTTGGGTCCTGCACAAGCACAGCTACACACTTTAGTACCAGTCACGTTTGTAGGAAAACGTGGCATTTTATCATCAAAAGCAATGTGGCATCCCTTGGGGTTGCCCCAAATCCCTTGGGGTTGCCCCATTTTATCATCAAAGGGCATCCCTTGGGGTTGCCCCAAATCCCAGCTGTCAGAAGGATCTGGAAACTCAGGGTTCATCCCCATTTCCCTATAAGGGAAAGTGAACCTATAAGCAATATCTAAGCACTAAGGAGTCTGCAGGTGCTCCTCTGTTTTGCCTGATATAAGAACCAGGATCCAGGTCTCCCCATTCACTTATTAGTGCCTTAATTATATTTTTAAGGCATTATATTCTTTTCCTGTTGCTTAGGTACAAGTTTTATACAAAGCCAAAGAATACCAGCAGCATTCACCCATTAAATAATTTGCTAGTAGGCAGCAGGGCACTCAAAAGCAAATATCATCACCGATTCAGGGCAAGAATTTGAACCAACATACCTCAGTTCTCCTCAGTGTGATCTAGTCAGCACATTGCATCCTCTCCTGAGGCAGCAAATTATGTCTTCTTAGAGATGTTCTATTGTATATAAAATAATTAAACATTGAAAATCTTGGTTTTAGGGGCAGGAGGTTATGACCTTTGCATGGCACTTGGGTTCAGGGACAAGGATGTCAGATACAGGGAGAATTTAGGTTAGGCCTCCTCCCCCATTCTCCACGAGTACATCTACTGTAAAGATACTGCAATACATGCAGGATGAGCTCGCTGGGAGTAGTGCCATGCTGATCTTGCTTTGGACTCTTATTTGGGGTTGGCTTATAGAAATGAGACCTATCCACCACATAGATGCCATCAG
The DNA here is from genome assembly GCA_013397055.1 of Pachycephala philippinensis. Taxonomy (NCBI): domain Eukaryota; kingdom Metazoa; phylum Chordata; class Aves; order Passeriformes; genus Pachycephala; species Pachycephala philippinensis. Next base: position 339,747 of record VWZT01008395.1, on the reverse strand, counting down.
ATGTGATCTAGGATCCTAGCTGGTTGGGACTCTGGGGAAGAACACGTTTTGCTGCCTTGCAGATTTTACTGACAGAAGTGGATCTCCAGGCTTTGGCAGCAGCACAGTCCTGAACAGTCCATGATTAGATAGGTACAGCTGCAGCTCTGTGCTCTCCCAGCACTGGCTGGGCACCAGGCAGCTCAGGCCTGGAGGCAGAAGAGCTGCACTCCTGCACTCCCCCGAGGCTGTGGTGTGTTTGCCTCGGAGGAGAACACAGCGCTGTGCAGCTTCTGGACAAGTGTTAAAGTCACATAGCCTGTTAAGGGTACAGCCACGGGGCTACAAGTGGAGAAGCTATCCTGAGTGAGCTTGCTAGGGTTTTATGGGAGACCAGTGAAGATGGTGTTTTGGCATGTGGGGACAGTGCTGAACCCTCTCACTGAACTCGGTGAGTAAACAGCCTTCACTGAGAGTTGTGATCTCCACGTAGAGCTGCAGCCTATGACTAAACAGAAAGCACACCATCGTTAATCTAAGAACAAAATTAATTTGAGGCCATAAGCAGTTAAAATAAAAGGACTAAGCCTTGACAGCAAATGGGTTTAATATGCATATCTATTTATATATAAATTGTACGTCAGAGCTGTGCAGAAGTTGTTTTGTAAAATAAATGTGTGGAAAATAGTTGTCTGTCAGTATAACCCTGCCTTCTATAAAATGTGCAATGGACATACATACCTTGTCAACATACTAATAACTTAAGTTAGATAACACTAAGAGTAATAGCTGAATGGAAAATACTATCTACATTTTATCTGTCAGACCACAAAAAACCCCACCGAATTCACAGATTAGTATAATCCATTTCCTTGCTTCATAGTTTCTAAACTCTCTCCAGGATTTTCTTATACTAATCCAGATCATGACCTTAAGGTATGAATTTTGTCTTTGGATGCCTGAGTTATTTACCTAGTACTGTCATTATAAATGCCACTCCACAATAGGAGAACTGCTCTGTGCCAAATTACAGGTTCTTTGCCCTAAAAAGCTATGAGATGTATGTAAATCCATGCAAGATTGGTTTTGCTAAAGACCTGTGTACTGCAGTAGAAACGCTTATTTATGCAATCAGTAATGATTTTCATATCTTGAATTGGCTGTCATTTTAAAAGGAAATTAATACAAGTGTCTGAGAAATTATGAAGCTGGTAAAGCTGGAGAAGCAAGAAAGTCACAGGATGAGCTGCTACTTCAAGAAGCAAGAAAGAGAGAGCAAGAACGAGGCTAGTGAAGGTGTCATTGATTTTTGAGACTTTCATTCTTCCTTTGGTCTGGGCAGGGAGAGAAACGTGTAGAAATGAAACCAGGACAAATGAAGACATATGTACGAGGGACAGTGTTGCCCAGGGAAACTGAGGAACTTTGAGAAGAAATTCCCATGAGTGTTTGAGCCTTAAAACTCACATCATGTTCTCAAGCAAGTAAACCTGGATGTGAACATTACTTCACCTAAATGCAATATAGCTGAACAGCTCTGTACTGATAAGGTATCAGAAGGAATGGATATGTTATTAATTCTAGCCAGGATATGGGATGAATAATGTATACAAGCTCCTCATAAGCTCATTTCAGATGGGATATATGAAAAAATTGGTGCTTGCATTAAAATCTTTTCCCTCTCAGACTTCACTGACCTCCCGTGGAAGGAAGATAGCTTGAACTCTAAAACTTAAAGACTGTGGAATTACATATCTGATGGAAGGAGGCACAGTTTAGCTTAAAAAAATTATAATTTTTGTTTTGCTGATCTGCATAAGAGAAAAAGGCTGTAGTTTGCCTCTTGGACCTGCAGCTGAATTTGCACAACTGGAGTTTATATGAAACAGAGTTTTATTTGTACACTTCACAACCCTCATAATCTACTAACTGCTATACAAGATGTCTTCAACAGTAGAATCCATGTTCACACACCGATCAGGCCAGACTAATTTTATCCCTTCAAGTTTGCATAGAAAAAGAGAAGCTTAGGACAATTCTCCTATTTGCTGGCATTCTCCAAAATTACAGTGACTTGGAGCGAACTGGATTTTAAAGTTTGCTGGCAGTACTGTGACTTATTAATTTATTTAAGGCAGCCAAGCTGGTGAAACAGCAGCCTTGCTCTCGTTGCACTCTGGCTTGGGCCAAGCCCATCTCAGCGGGGCATGGCTACAGTTCCTCAACAAACCAAACCTGAGGTTTGGAGCTGAGGCAGAGACACCATCTGAGCTGGGGAAATATTTTTCAGTTTTTCAGTGCTTTGAGTCTCGGTTTGTGCCACTGTGAGGACAACGCACGCTGCGTTTGGCACTGCTTCATCCTGGTTGCACTCTAAAGTGGCTGTGAGTGTGCAAGTGCCACATGTCTGCTGCCTCTCCAGCTCAGGGTAGCCCAACTTCCAGAGCTCAGCTGGAGCTGACAGTAAGTGTTCCCAGGCACCCTTGGACTGAGCACATGGAAGCTGTGCTCTGTCACAGGGAGAGTGAGGAGAGTGAGGCTGAGCTGATGACAGGGTGGCTGGGGCAGTTCCCCTCAGGGAGCTCATCCTTAGCCCTAATTAAAACCTGCTCTCATACCTCCCACTCTCTCTAGCACTGATCTGGCCTGAGACACCAAAAACTGATGGCTGCTTCACATTAATACATGAAGTGAGTGGTGGTAGACTGCCACTTCAGCAGTGCATTTCTTCTCCGTGCCTCCATCAGCTGTACTACTCCTACCAGAACTGAACTGGCAGGGAGATCCATGGGGAAAAATATTTTACAGAGAAGTGTTAAAGTTGTACTGACGAGAACACTGGCTGACGGGTGGTTTTGCAAAATAGAAATACTTTAAGATGGAGCTGGATGCAGCCATGGTGGGATGGGTGTGTGCAGCAAAAAACCTCTCCTCTGTCACCACGGCATGAGGCAGATGCTTGCCCAGAACCACACAGAACCACACAGAACTTGTGCAGGCCAGTATGATGTGCAGGAATCAAGAAACCTCTTCCAGTTAACATAAATTCCTGCTTCTGTAGGTGGCAGGTGAAAATTTAGCTATAGGGATACTCAGTTTATGGTCTTCAGTGTTGAGATCTCTCATGAGCCATATTAAGCCAGAGGAATGATTGCAAGGACAAGTAGAACTAAAAATTATGAAAGGGTTAAGCTATAATAAAGGCAGTCTCACTTTGCATGGCAAGTTTGCTTTCTTCCAAGTTAAAATTCCATGGTTATCTCAGTTAACTGGAATCAAAGGTAGAGAAAAAAGAGGATGAGAACTCATTGCATTCAGAATCCTTATTTTATTTGCTTGTTTTCTTCTAATGGGGGAGCAAAAGGGTTTATATCCAGCTCAGTGTATAACTGATTACCAGGACATAAATTGAAATGAAAAATCATGTTCTCCATAATTGCTATTCAAAAGCCTAAGCTTGCAATATACCCTGAAAGTATGCTTTCTGATTTATCTATCCCATTCATCATCCTTTCCCTCTTAGTACTTTTGTCTGTGCTATGAATTCTGATTTTAAACATCAGAAGAAGCTGCCTTTCTGACTCTTAAGTGAGCTAGAAACCCCAATGGAGTGTTGTCTTACTCTTGACAAACTACTATCTGGTATCTCTTCTTCTATCTTGGGCTATAAGAGCAAGTAGTAACTTCCTCTAACCTTACTTTGTGTTTATGATTTAGCTATTCTGACAAACTCCTAGAACACTTTGTGATCTCATATGCATCTGTTGCATATGTATGATACAGCTAATTTCTTGCTTCTCTGGCTTTCCTGTGGTAGAATTTAGCTGTTCCTGTCCATTAAAAAAAAATGCAATTCATTATTTTTATTGCTCAGTTTGCTACTTCTCTGAGACATAATACAGGTGATACCAGAAAATTTTTCTCTCTCTCTATGAGTTTGTATATATATGGAAAGCTTGGCACTACTATAAAGGAAATTAAAGTATTTGTCTGCATAATGCTTAAATCTTGATTTCTGAATAAAACCCCGAACCACTTCAAATAACTATGCAAACCCCAATAATTTAGCATTAATAAAGCAGCAGGAAGTCCTGCATGAGTGCTTGACAGGACAAGATGGCAGGATGAGGCAGTCATGCGACTTGAAAAATACTGAACTTTGGCTCAAGAAGGCATTTTGCTTACCTATTTTGTCCTGTTACACAGGAAGTTGCTTGTCCCTTCTGCTGGAAACAGGTGCTCATAGTGTGAGCTCTGCTGCTGAAAGGGTAGGTTCCTGGTAAACAAAATACACAGAACTTTGTGTGTGATGCTGGCAGAACTATGCAGTGTCCTTGAATACCTCCCCTTTCACGTCTGGTTGCCCATCTTCCCACCCAGTTTGCTGCAGAAGAGATTTTCCTCTTGGGATCTCCAAGTGACAATCCTTCATGGTCTGTTTACAGCCTTGTGTCTTCGCAAATCCTAAACAAGTGACATTTAAACAGTGGGAAGGAGCCAACAGTGCAAACAGCTACAGCTCTATCACAGCAAGCCTCCCTGTTTGAAACAAATGAAATGCTGACTCGCCGAAGAAGAACAGGTAAAATGGGGAAGGTCAGAGCACTGATGACTTTTTTTGTTCTTGTGCTCATAATTTCAGATTAGAAACCGCATTAATGTTTTTCTACTGAAGTTACACTTAACCAGTATCACAGTTGCTTATATGAAAAACAGATTAAAGAGGTAAACTATTAGGACTGCTTTTTCCAGCACAGACAGACTGAAGTGCACTTTTAATCTTTGTACCATTGTGATTCTTGGTGTCTATACTGAACTCCTGCCAGCTGATGTGCTTACTGCTGAATTTTCTGTTACAAAAAGAGCTAAAAGATAGAGAAAAGCGAATTTCAGTGAGAGATGCTTTTGTATTTATGCTTCCAACTCCATTTTATTCCTTTGAAAATCTCCCCATATGCTATTTCATACCTTTACATATACATGCCCTTAGCTCAGATAACCTGCATGGGAGGATTGGCAGCATGTGACTGGAATTTCATTGGACCTATCCTACCGCTCCTACTGAAGGTGGCTAAGTAGTGGGCCTTCATTTTACCTGGATAATTTGCAGCCCTAATTAAGCATATATGCTCTCAGACACAGGCTGGAACACTCTCAGGATGGAAAGCTTGCAGACACTCCAGTGTCCTTGATAAAGTCCTGGTTCACCCCTGAGGATGCACCAAGTGTGAATGATCAGGCCCTCAAGAGCCCTGTCCATCTGCAGGTCTCCCTAGGATTAACATCTAGCAAAGTCTAGTTTGCCTCCCTTCCTTTGGAGCTTCCACCCTTAGGATGTCAATGTAGAGTGGCTTTTACCAGTGCTACTTGGAAAAAATAGGTGCTACTTTCTGTATCCCCATGGGTGTTTTAGAAACCATGTATTTGTCTGTAGCACCTATTCAGAATCTCACTACAATAACCCTCCTGAAAAGCAAGACAGGTGGGCAGACCCTTCATGTAGCCAGGTTTTTAGCTCTGCCCTGTTTCCTGATCACTCCTGGGTACTTCCTTCCTGTCTGTCAAGAGGTCAGGCTTTAACATTCAGAAATAATTTTGGTGCCTTGAGTCCGCAACCAAGACCACTCTCATCTTTCCTTCCTACCTCCTCCTCGAGAAGGATGCTGCTGACTCTCATTTCCAAACAATCCTGCATCATCCTATCATGGAGAGAAAACAGGTAACTGGTTTCTTCAAAACACCATGAAATTTCTTTTGCAATTAAAAAAAAAACAAACCAAAACTAGTCCAGCACAGGGCAGCATTTGAAATTGGAGTTTATGGGTTAATTTTTATGTCTGAAAGTCATATACAGCCACATTTAAAGACTTATTCTCTCAGAGACTGCTAGGAGCCTTTGCCTGATGCAGATTTCAGTTTCTCACTAGACACTTTTCAGAGGGAAAGAGGTGAAAGCCAGCCCTCAATACAAAAAAGCCTACTTTCTGCATCCAGCTTTAGAGAAGGGCAAACTCTACACAGGGAAAATTGCCTATTAGGGTTCAACAATTCATTGGATTTTCATTTTCTATTAACACACACAGCTTAATTGATTTTTAAAACAGCTCATTTTAAAAGTATGGTCCTAGGCAGTGTTCCTAGTATATTTTTACAATGTGACTGCAGGACTGGTTAAAGGGAGATGTAGGCTATTAAGGCACAGATGTGTTCCCATTGTTTATAATCTTGAAAACACTTAATGCAGACCCTGTTGGATCTGAACACTGTGGCACCTAGCAACCCAGGAGTACTTCAGTCCTAATGTACGTTGGCAGATATTTTATTCAGGTGAACAGCAGGCCACTTGAGGTCACGATTGGTTTGTAAATCCATGCTTAGGAGCTCTACTAAACTCTGCATAATTATACCAGACCAAAATATTCTTTTTCATGGAAAAAACTAAAGACAAGCCTGATGTCTTCTCTTCTTTTACCCTCAGTTATTTGCTGTGTTTAATACAAAGTTATTAGTTGCCTAACACTGAGACTTGTCTATCCTTTTTCTTTTTTTTTTTTTTTCCTGAGAGATGCTTGCTTCGGGTGGAACAATATTTAAAAAAGGAGAGAAAAAAGTCAGATGTTGGTAAATATATCTGGCAATGATGCAGTGAGCCATTGGAAAAGAAAGAAAAGTGTTTTTCATGCAGAAATTTGTATTACACGCTTTTTTTGCCATCACAAAATGTAGCTAAACACTCCCATTCGGTGTTTTCCAAAGCAAAGCAAAAACAGAACAGTAGGCATGTAAGCTGGTGACCAGATTCTCAGCTCCCATAAATTAGGTCAGTGTAGCTCCACCGCACATAGTGATACTCAGACCACTTATATCCCCTTGTGGCACCAGCCTGAAGAACTCTCCCTTTCACACTCTCGGTTTCAGAGAGAGACAATAAAAAGAAATGCACTGCATTAGCACTATGACAAACTTTTTCATGTGTCCTACTTTTATCTCTTTGGAGCTTTGTTTGGGTGGATTATTGGTAAATAATCCACTTGTGTCCTCCATCTGAAACCCCTCCTGAGGCAGGAGGGAGAACAGAGGAGAAAGGGGCTCTGCAAGCCAGAGCAGCCAGGGCTGCGGTCACAGCAGTTTCCAGCAGCAGTGGACACATGGGAAGAAAGGCTGGTGAGTAACTTCTGAGTGGAAGCTCTTAGGTAGGAGACTGAAATGGAGATGCCTGAAAATGGGATAACAAGAAGACAGGGGATTTTATTGCAAGAGAGCTCGGAATTACACAGTATGGGGACAGAAAGGAGAAGCTGAGGTCTTATAGCCAGGAGGTTAAATTTTATAAAAGAACAGCTGTGTGAAACGGTAACAGAGTCAGGGAATAGAGCTGTAGTCAGGGGTGGGTAATAAAAAGAGTGTTTTCCCAGGCCTGTTAACCCCGTATCTGTTAGGTGCTCTTTTCACTCAGCTAAGTGTTTGCGTTGACAATCTATGATAATGCTGGTATCTACTGATCTCCATACTTTGTAAGTATTGTTATGAAAATTGAAAAAAAGTTCAAGGGCGTTTAATCACCTGAGCGAGAAGATTTACTTGTCTTTGTGTTCTTTCTTTTAGTAAAAACAAGTATTTTATTCTGAGTTTGTCCTAGAAGTCACAAGATTTGAAGGGATCCCAGGGAAAAAATACTTTTTCTGGTTTTAAACCTGATGCAGTTCCCTGTTTGTCCCCACCGCAAGATGAAACCATTTCAAATTTAGCAACGCAGTGGACAGTCCAAATGAAGTCTGAGGTTCCTCATCAGCAGCCAGTTACCTTGGCTTGAGTTTCAGCAATCCAGCTGATGGCTGGCAGTTGCTCCTTCATCTGTTCTTGTTCCCACAGAAACAGAGAGAAAATAGTCAAACTTAGGTAAAGCTTTTTTTCTCGCTTTTTTTTTTCTTCTTTTTTTCTGAAAGAAAGAATAGCAGCAAAGATGTTCATGAAGTGCTGCTTGTTTTCTGTGACCTGGGGCTCTTTTTCATTGGAACTGGCAGAAAGTAAGCAGTCAGCTAGAGAACCATAAGATCCTGTAGAAACTACAAGAGGTACAGGCTCAAGTGAGATAGAGATATTGAGATATTTTTTCAGAAAAGCATACAGACTATGAGTCAACAGCAGTAAAAGATCAGTAAGAGTTTACCAGATGAAAAAGTAAACAAAAAAGCATGAAAAAAAACACCTGTAGGTGTGAGTTCTTCTCTTTGTAATTTAATAGTATTCATTGACTCTAGTGAGTAAGGAGCAGACGGTATTGTTTGGGTTTCTTTCATTATTCCACGTGCAGACATGATCAAAACATTTGCTGAAATTGAATTCTGCCTTTTGTTGTAACCATTTTCTGTAAAACTACAGCCTGGTTGATTTGTGAGTGCTTGTGCTCACATATCTTTTGGGCAATATGGTGCTTTCACTTAATTCTCATGAAATTGTTCTGGTTCTCTAATAGTGCAGAGGAGCAGCAGTTAGCCCAATGAGTGTGTTTTACAGCACACATTCCTGTAAAAACAAGACAAATAAAAATAAGTGTTGGCATTTAAATGTGCCAAAAAGGAGAAGAAAGTGTCTCTCCCAGGATGGCAGCCCTCCTCCCTCAAAACTGGTGGATTTTATCACTACGTTGAGTGCTGTGCAGCCCTTCAGAAGGACCTCGATGGGGTGGAGAGATGGGAAGAGAAGAAACATCTGAAGTTCAACCAGGACACATGCAGGGTCCTTCACCCGGGCAAGGTCCTGCACCTGGGCAAGAATAACCCCCTGCACCAGCACAGGCTGGGGGCCATCCTGCTGGGAAGCAGCTTTGAGCCCCTTGGGCCAGAAGTGTGCCCTTGTGGCCAAGAAGGCCAATGGTATCCTGGTGCATTAGAAAGAGCACTGCCAGCAGGGCAAGGGAGGTGATCCTGCCTCTTTGCTCAGCCCTGGTGAGGCCACATCAGGTTGTGTCCAGTTTAAGCGAGACAATGAAGCCCTGGAGCTTCATTGAGGGGCCTTCAATGAGGCCCAGCAGAGGGGAACAAAGATGATGAAGGGATTGGAGCATCTCCCTTGTGAGGAAAAGCTGAGGGAGCTGGGCCTGTTCAGCCTCAAGAAGAGATGACTGAGAGAAGACCTCATGCTTGTCTGTCAGTATGTGAGGGGAGGGTGTCAGAGGATGGAGCCAGGCTCTGCTCAGTGGTGC